>JAQMRL010000007.1:49136726-49736726 GCA_035578175.1 Catonia carolina
TTTATTACTCAGGACTTTTCCGGCTGATGGATATTATCTAAAGTTCTCAGCAGTTTGTAAGATTATTTTAACATTACAAAAGCTAACACGATGGTAGAATCCTAAAATTTTGCCATTATTATTATTTATCAATGCAAGTTGAAAGAGAAATTTATGTGGGTAAAAACGGCGGTAAAATGGAAGAATTATAGTACGTTGGAGGGAAATATACAGTACGGATAGGAATGAGGGTCATTGACCTCGTTGTTTGGAAGGAAACTGAAGGCCAAGGTCATTAACTCCCTGCCTCCCCTTCGAACACGTCATCAACATCATCATCATCATCATCCCCATTTCCACCCCATCCGCCTCCTGCCTGACACCTACTAACCTCAATACCGACAACTACGCTAACACACCCACCCACCCCTCATGCAATTGTTAGTTAGGGTGGTAAAGCTTTCATACCGCAAAATCCCACTAAAATTTTATCGTATGAAACAATTCTTTTTTAATCGCAGTAACTGTTGAAGTGATATTTTGCATTGAGTTTCAAAAAATTTCGGCAATAATTTTTGCATTAAATGAAGATTTCAATTCTCTTTTATAAATTGTTTACATTGTTTGTCATGTTATTTGCCCATTTAAACCAAGATCTGTAACATTATTAGCAATATTTTAAAAATTAGTTACCCAATTCGAAAGCATCTTTTCTGTTGGTTATCAATACTAATAATTTGACAAAGTAATGTCTGTTTGTTTATTTCAGGTAATCTCAGAAACTACCCTACTGATTTCAAAAGCTTCTCACTATTGGAAGTTCAGAACTTTTTTGAGCAACAAGCTATACTGCATTGCGTAAATTTTAAATTAAAAACAAATTGTGATTAGTAAGCTAAAGTAATCTTTTATTTTATTTGTTTTGTGTAAGGGCATTTGGGAAGGCAGTTCTTTTATCTATTAAATATTAAAATAATTATTGTATACAATGTATTCTATTATGCAGTCAGGTACAATACACTAGTTATCAGGTACAGTACATTACCGCCTTACAATACGTATCCAATTCTTAACTCACTCCTTTTTACTTTCTCTTGCCTATATGAATATATAGGAAGGAAAGTATTGTTTTCATGTCGATTTTTCGAAATCGAGTTTTCACCGGATCTATACGTTTTCAGACCCCTTGAACCCAAAAAACATGTTTTTAGCGATTGGTCTGTGTGTGTGTCTGTGTGTGTGTGTGTGTGTGTGTGTGTGTATGTGTGTGTGTGTGTGAACAGAATATCTCAAGAACGGAACATCGTACGAACTTGAAACTTGAAACTTAAGTTACATACCACTACCGGACACGACACGAACATTTTCATCAAAATCGGTCAAACGGAAGTAGTAGTTTATTCGTATAATTTTTCACTTTTTTGCGATTTTCTCAAAAACTGGTCCTACGATTTTTTTTAAAATCGCCTCATTTACTCAATTTTTTATTCTCTACAAGATAGGGTAGGCGCCATGTTTGCTGAAATTCTCGGTGAGGCTGTTTTCACGTAAAAACGTTGTTTTTTTAAGATTACGGCTTAAATATAAATTTCAGCGCAAAAACTTATATAATAAAAGTTGTAGAGAATTTAAAAACCTACAACTTCTGTTTCAAACATTTTTTTGTATAACGCTTAGTTTAGCGGTAATTTGCGATTTTCTGTTTTTTTCTCACGAAAACGTGAGAAAAATCGATTTTTTTAACATTTCGGTCTTAGTATGCATTTTACGACAAAAGTGTATATAATTAAATTTATATAAAATTAAAAGATCTACAACTTTTATTTAGAGCATTTTTCTCTACAGAGCCTAGTTTAGAGAGAAAGAGTGATTTTCCGTATTTCTAAGCCAAACTGAGGTTGATTTTCATTTTGCATCTTTCACTCATGATTAAAATTAGGTTATGTTTTTTGAGGTTAGTTTTTTGTTTATTTTTTATGGTTTATTACTAATGTTAGGTTTATTGTTAATTATTTTCACTGGCAAGAGAAAGTTGTGTGAGTGTTTCACACCAGATTTTTTTAAATGTTTTTTAAAATACGAGACAAATATTCAAAACTTGCCTCTTTTATTACCTATGTAACTCTTCCAAAAATCAAAGAGATCGTTTCATTTTTTAAGAAATATATTTTATCTCTTTCTTTTTATAACACTTATTCAGTTATTCTCAGATCGTATTTCTCGCCTTCTACCGGAGATTCATATTGATGTCAATAAAATTCCTGCTTTCAGTACCAATTGTTTTATATGTACGTGATTTGGCTTTCAACGTCTAAGTGTATGTCGAGGATGTGTAAAATCTTAAACGCTTTAAGTTTATTTTGCTGTGAAGCTCAACGAGATGGGATTTACCGGTTTACTGTCAATCAAACCCTAGCAAACAACCTTTGTCTGATTGCTAATGTAGTTTATTTTAAAAGCACAAGACAACAGTCTGACATAATAATCATTTGATTCTTTTAAATTTCTTAACTATTTCAGTTGAAATTCTTTATTTAAAAGAAAAGCTGATATAACTTTTTTAAAGCACTCAGTAGGTTAAACGTAAAGCCAATCTATATATTTAAAACGCAAAATTGCTACTGATGTATTTTAAATGGGAATTCTATTAACTCCTAAATACAGAGTTCTACCGAACGGATTTGTGTAATTTTTACATGGCTTTAAAGAGTATTCTTTCCTGTTTGCACAAAAGTTCTGAACTTGAAATTCATACTAATATGAGCATCATTTTATGAAATGAAAAAGCTAAAATTTCGTTTACAACGTAGCGGAAGTGCAGCGTAATCTAATGCGGTTCTCCCATATTTACCTCTCCATAGACACATTCCATATGCATACATGATATGTGTCATCATCTTTTCATCTCACAAATCACAACACACTCAGTCAGTATTAGACATTGCGTTAACGTTGTTTTATTTAAAGTTTCAGTTTAAAACCGTTCTTTTCAGGAAGAAACTAAGGTACTACTGTGCTTTAGTCGTTACGCCCCGTTCTTCTAAGAACGGTTGTTGTTAACTTAAATCATTTATTTAATGATAAGGCTTTGAAGCCCAAAAACATTGTGCGAATTTATTTGCAGGGTCCACTATGCTTAAAACATCTTTAAAAGTCCACTGATCTTACAAAATGAATAGAACTACTTAAGTCACTTTTTAGTTCAAGTGCTCGATTGTTCCGTCTCTTTGATTGACAATGTTAAAGTATTTTTTATTATAACCTAAAATCGGTTATTTCATTTTTTTAATTTATTATTTACCTTGAATAGGATAAGACCAAACATCAAAAAATGAAACAAGGTTACGCAAAAATAGTACAATTTTTGTCCGTATTTTTACTTTCTCTTGCCTATATGAATATATAGGAAGGAAAGTATTGTTTTCATGTCGATTTTTCGAAATCGAGTTTTCACCGGATCTATACGTTTTCAGACCCCCTGAACCCAAAAAACATGTTCTTAGCGATTGGTCTGTGTGTGTGTGTGTGTGTGTGTGTGTGTGTGTGTGTGCGTGTGTGTGTGTGTGTGTGTGTGTGTGTGTGTGTGTGTGTGTGTATGTGTGTGTGTGTGTGTGTGTGTGTACAAAATATCTCAAGAACGGAACATTGTACGAATTTGAAACTTGAAACTTAAGTTACATACTACTACCGGACCCGACACGAACATTTTCATCAAAATCGGTCAACCGGAAGTAGTAGTTTATTCGTATAATTTTTCACTTTTTTGCGATTTTCTCAAAAACTGGTCCTACGATTTTTTTAAAAATCGCCTCATTTACTCAATTTTTTATTCTCTAAAAGATAGGGTAGGCGCCATGTTTGCTGAAATTCTTGGTGAGGGTGTTTTTACGTAAAAAAGTGTTTTTTAAGATTACTGCTTTAATATTAATTTTAGAGCAAACATGTATATAATAAAAGTTGTAGAGAATTTAAAAACCTACAACTTTTATTTCAAGCATTTTTTTTGTATAACGCTTAGTTTAGCGGTAATTAGCGATTTTCTGTTTTTCTCACGAAAACGTGTGAAAAATTGATTTTTTTTAGATTTCGGCCTTAGTATGCACTTTACGACAAAAGTGTATATGATAAAATTTATAGAAAATTAAGAGATCTATAACTTTTATTTGAAACATTTTTCTCTACAGAGCCTAGTTTAGCGTGAAAGTGTTAGTTTCCGTTTTTTTTTTTAGCCAAATTGAGTTCGATTTTCATTTTGCGTCATTCACTCATGATTAAAATAAGGTTATGTTTTTGAGGTTAATTTTTGTTTATTTCTAATATTTTATTAATAATGTTAGGTTTATTGTTAATTACTTGCATTGGCAAGAGAAAGTTGTGTGAGTGTTTCACACCAGATTTTTTTGTAAAATATATGTTTCTCCTTTGACCGTTTGAAATTTAATGTATTCCATAAATTTTGGTTTGAATTTTACATAAAAGTAAATAAATTAACAGGTATCAATGGAAAGTATTTCTGTATTGTTTGGTTTTACGTCTGACTATTATGCACGTTATGGTTAATGGATATAGGAAAGATGTAAAAACGAGTGATGAAAAAATGAAAAACCTAATCGTGAATCAAAAAACGGGTTGCCAGCATAGAAACCGATTGTGCTGATGTCTACACCAACATGCTTGCTACAACTAAAAATAACCTGGAAATCTATTTTAGAACTCATGAATTGTGTTAGTAGAAGATCCAGTGGTTAAAAGGGCAGAAGTTCTTTTATTAATTTAATTTTTTTTTAAGTACAAGGCGAACCCCCTCTATCGCTAATATAAAACATCTGGTGTGAAACACTCACAACTTTCTCTTGCCAATGCAAATAATTAACAATAAACCTAACATTAATAATAAAATATTAGAAATAAACAAAAAACTAACCTCAAAAACATAACCTTATTTTAATCATGAGTGAATGATGCAAAATGAAACTCAACCTCAGTTTGGCTTAGATATACGGAAAATCACTCTTTCTCTCTAAACTAGGCTCTGTAGAGAAAAATGCTTTAAATAAAAGTTGTAGATCTTTTAATTTTCTATAAATTTAATTATATACACTTTTGTCGTAAAATGCATACTAAGGCCGAAATCTAAAAAAAATCAATTTTTCACACATTTTCGTGAGAAAAAAAACAGAAAATCGCAAATTACCGCTAAACTAAGCGTTATACAAAAAATTGTTTGAAATTAAAGTTGTAGAATTTTTAATTTTCTACAACTTTTATTATATAAAGTTTTGCGCTAAAATGCATATTAAAGCTGTAATCTTAAAAAAACAACGTTTTTACGTTAAAACAGCCTCACCCAGAATTTCAGCAAACATGACGCCTACCCTATCCTGTAGAGAATAAAAAATTGAGTAAATGAGGCGATTTTTAAAAAAATCGTAGGACCAGTTTTTGAGAAAATCGCAAAAAAGTGAAAAATTACACGAATAAACTACCACTTCCGGTTGACCGATTTTGATGAAAATGTTCGTGTCGAGTCCGGTAGTGGTACGTAACTTAAGTTTCAAGTTTCAAGTTCGTACGATGTTCCGTTCTTGAGAAATTCTGTTCACACACACACACACACACACACGCACACACACACGCACACACACACACACAAACACACACTCACACACACACTCACACACACACACACACACACACACACACACACACACACACACATACACACACACACACACACACACACACACACACACACAGACCAATCGCTAAAAACATGTTTTTTGGGTTCAGGGGGTCTGAAAACGTATAGATCCGGTGAAAACTCGATTTCGAAAAATCGACATGAAAACAATACTTTCCTTCCTATATATTCATATAGGCAAGAGAAAGTAAAAATTAGGGCATTTATAAAACTAAAAATATTTTTTAACTTAAAATTTTGTACCTTGTGACTAATCCCTCCCGCCCATAGCCTATCGACGTGCAGCCAGCCGGATAGCCGGTTCCCAACGAAATTCGCAAAAGTTGAGATATTATTGTTGTTTTTTTAAGAGATGTAACTCTAAAACTGAGCGTATAAATTCTTAAAGTAATACCAAAAAACTGTAAAGAGTGGAGTGAAAAAGGGTGAAGAAATAAGTTGGTGTCTGTAATGAACTTCTCTTGCAACAACAATGAGCCTGCGTAAAGCGCCGGCGCAAACTATAATAATTCCAAATTAAATGGAAATACGAGTATTTATGAAGCAAAATATAGACGGTGTTTTTGTAAGAACAAACACTCGATTATTTAGGCGTTTAGTGATAAAAAATGTAACATTTTAAAAATTTCAATTTTTGTAATAGTTCTAAAATGATAAAAACCCGTTCAAACTTTGTAAAAAGGGAAAGAAGAATCTTTCACGTATTCTAGTGAACATAGGTCAGGATTAAACGAGTATTGACAGAAATTTTAAGAGAGTTAACAGCGATCTTCAGGAACAATCATAGAATAAAGAAACTTACGTGACACAAATTGTACCCATCTATCACGCAACACCTTTTCACACTTTACACCCTTCCACAAAATGCAACAATTTTGGTTTAAAAGGATGTCAAAAAGAAATTAATTCTTTGAAACATTGTTCCATATTAATGTGTTGTACTAAAGAAAAAAAAATGATTTAAACTTAATTTCACTACTTTCATTGTCTTTTTCCAAATTTGGCCATTATTAGAACACTTGAAGTAACTAGAGATTTCTGAAAACTTATTTTCAGCCCATAATTCTCAGCATTCTTTCACTGTTGACTTTTCCTGTCTTCCGTCCATCAGGGATTCTTTTTTTTTCTTCATGAAAACCGCTAAAGTTAGTAACTAATTATCTGAATTTGGTTCTATACATAATTCTTTCTCAGTTTATTCCGGTTTTTGAAATATTTTTGTGTCGTTATTATTAATACATTATTTCAACAAAAATGTACATAACTTTACTCTATACATTACATTTAAACATGCATATTTCTCTACATATAAATTTATGTACGAGTTGGGAAATTAACCTTTCTAATCATGGTTTCCCGTGCCCTAGGATAGATCAATTTAGTGCCTTTTTTGATACCAAGTCGTTCAGAATCAAAATATCAGGATGTCAGCAAACAGATGTACAGAGATACAGGTGTAATTCATTTCATTCGTGTCTACCGATGGATATATTTCTGTAGTCGAAATTTTTAAACTTTACGATATTCCGTATACTTCTATAACCACGGGGAAGGAGAAATTGTAGATTTTTGTAGAGTTTGTTGGCCAGGTAACAAAAGTGTTTTTGAAATAGTGTTTTTGTTGCTCTATGTAAAGGAATGAAATGCTTGTTACTACTTGTTTCTACTTGATAAAGGGTTGTCAATACTAGATTTGTTAATAAATGGGATGAGAAACTGAAAGAATCTGTCAAAATGTATCATGTGGTGCTCATGTTGTTTTAGACTGAAAGCAAGCATGCTTATTAACGGATAAAAAGCTAACAGATCACATTTTAACAAAAGAACGATTAAATGTCAAAAGTAAAAATAAATGGACAACACTTTATATCTTTTTTAAATGTCATAAAACATACGTGGACGGCAAAAAATGACCTTTTTAAATAATAAACGGTCGTTTCAAATGGCCAAAAGAAGAAAAGTTGACATAAAAACTCTGCATGGATAAATAAAAGAATACGATATATTGTGTATTAAAAAGAAATTCATACTAATACCTGACATATTCTATAAATAAGCCAAGACCTTAGTAAATTTATAAGAACTATTCGTACTTAAATTCAGTTTCTTTTTATAATGCAGGGCCAATTTTAGACCACGTGTGGTGGCTTTAGATGTTATTGGAAGCCCATTTTGCAACCCACATTCTCAGCATTCGTTCACTGTTCGCTTTTCTCCTTTAATCTCCTTACATAACACTCGGTGTGTTGTCTTGGCTCTTCATGGAAGCCCTTAAAGTCCATAATTAGTTGTCTGAATTTGGTTTAGTTCATTTAGTTTTCTCACTTTATTCCGATTTTTTAGTATCTTTTCTGACTTCTTTGGGGAGAATGCACGATGGTATAGGATATGTTGGCCAAGTACAACGGCGTTTCCAAGTCCTTACAACAACAATTGCACAAGCTCAGGAATTGTGTACTGGCAAAAAGCAGTGCCAAGTTACCGGTATTAAATATTGTTGTAAGATCTGGAAGCACTGCGCCAGCCACCAAATCAGAATTATCACTTTCGACTGCTGTCTTCACACTCGGCTTCCCACATCTAAACGTTAACAACAACAACAACAACAACAATACCCATAACCATACGGTTCACTCTTGTTTTCCTATTACAACCCGTTTTACTTAAGCGGTCAATTGGATATGCAACGTAAAATTTCTGGTGTGTGGCGGTTGTGTAAACAAAAAAGCCACATGTTTGAATATTAAGGTACAGAACTGCCGTATCTGCTTGGTTCTCGTTGATCCGAATATCCGGATTGTTGTTGTTTAGGTCATCAGCCTGTAGGCTGGTTTGAACCTGTAGAGGTTTTACTAAGTAAATCGAGGAGTGAGGTGGTTTACCATTGCCTTCCTCACTGAATGGAAAAGTATGCTTATCAGCATGCCGGGCCCTCTGAAAAGCACAAATTTTTTACTCTGCAAATGACACCTTCACTTCATTCACCACAGGGTCTGGCTGTATAGTGAAATTCATTACTTTCAGAGGAGATAACTCTGATTAGTGTCTTTTACACCTCTACCTCTTCTGTTCTTAAATGATTCAGTCATTTAATTGGCTGACCATGTGATAAGAAACAGAACTATTTATTTTAGCCCTGCAACGAACAGATTGAGTGTAAATAATTTGACACTCCACCTGTCTGTTATGGGCAGAAATATCCGGATTATCCGATACAATCCGGATCGAAAAAAATATTTTTTATTCATAAAATCACTGTACCATAATACATACACTATTTGAACTACACTGTAATCTAGATACACTGTATAACCCGTACGGTATTGTACACTTATCAAAGTTTAAATATTCTTAGTGCTCATTTCCAGGATGTTCTGTACTGTTAAAGCATTAGTACGTTAAGCTAAAGATTGCACGCACATAACTGTATTTGTTTGGTGGATCATTACCTACTGGAAAACATTCTGGAACAGCAGCCCGACACCATACAAGCTCCATATATTAGTGAAAAGATTGCACTATTGTGCTACCTTTAAACTTAAACTTTGTTATGTTTTTAAAACTTTCTTGCACCGTAGACCTCTTTCATAACAAACTAAATGCTGCATGTTACTTTAAATCCTAGTAATTAGATAGTTTACATTTTTCTCATGAAATTACAAAATAGTTAACCATTTACCGCTTTTCTATCCAAAGTTATTGACTTTTCAAAAAAAAAATTACTTCTGATAATTAAAAATAACAAAAATATGCTAAAAATATAATTTTATGAATTTTTCTAGTCAATTACAACAAATTCAGAAAATTTAAAAAAATTAAATAACTTTTTTTTAATGAAAAGGTATTTTGCTCCTTTAAAAAACTAGTAGTTTGAATTAATAATACATCATACATAAATTTATTTAAGTGTAAGATGAAAAACTGTTTTTTTTATTTGTAAAATTTTAGTAATTTTTCTAAATGGTTTTGTTTATTTTGTTTGTAACAGCAGGTCTCCTTGCATCAATGGGAATCAATAGAAGAGATTGTTTGAATGGTGGTGGAGGAGGAACAGGAGCCACTTCATCCCAAGATGACCAAAACTCGGACAACGGTGCCGGTAGTGGTGGTGGTGGTGGTGGTGTTGGTGGTGGTGAAAAAATTCATCTATTGTTTGGACATGGAGTGTGTAAATGGCCGGGTTGTGAAACCGTCTGTGATGACATTCAAGCTTTTTTCAAGTATAAATTAACATAAATATATTTCTTTAATAGCAATTCCCAGATGGGAAAAATCACTAAAAAATGATTAAAATCTTAGTTTATTAAGATCGGGTTTTTAATCTGGTGATATTTCTGGAAAATATTTTATAATTTTATGTTTCTTATTTGTTAAAGTGTGTTTAGTCTTAAGAGATAAAAGTAATGGGTCAAGGCAAGACTGTATGATGGTTTTAACTGAAAATTTTGAATTTCGGTTCTTTATGTTTTTCAATAGTTCTGACCAAGATCAACCACAAAAACATAAAATTACGTGAAAAAATTATTTTAATGAAAAAATTAAGTTTTTAGGAGTTTTACCAAGAAAAATTATCGTGTCATCATGAACAAATTTTTTTTCATAATTTTATACCGATCGTTTTAGAGCAAAGGGAATTTTAGTTTTTAAAATATCTGCACTACTGTTTTTAATACTCACAGTTGTTGTTTCAGCTTTCTAAACAAATGATGATAGGAAATTTACTTGTTTGTGTACATTTTGTTTTTGATTTGTGCCTTTTTGTGATTTTGCTTGTTTCCGTAAATTTAGATTTTTAACATTTAGGTACATTTTTCTCGGAAACCATTAAACGAACCAGGCTGAAATTTTTACCAGTTATTTATCCTGTACATTTACATATTCCGGCACTTTTATGACTTCCTCAAAAGCTAAAAAATTATTAATAATTATTTTACATATTATGTAAAATACCGAAAAAACATTTATAAAAATTTTATGCTATTCCTTATTCTGTTTTTAACTTTATGGTTTAACAGATTAAGTTGCAAAAATGCCAGTAGCTCGAGAAACCCGACAACTAGGCTACAAATAAATAAACGTTTTATTTCCCTATCGTTTAGCAATCTTGTGAAAAATGTACCTAAAAATAGCAAATTTAACATAGGCGGGATACAAAGTACAGTCTTTCCTTAAGTAGGAAACTAGGGTGCCTCCGTGGCTCTGTGGTTAGCGTGCAAAGTGAAGGTTCCGGGTTTGTTCGCCGACCAGTATGTGGAAAATGATTACAAATTTAAACTCACTGTTCCTTAACTCAAAATAGTCGTTAATAACCAAAATGTTGATGTGACAAAATAGACTAAAAAAATATAAAACTATTTAACACGAATAAAAGCTATTCAATCGACTGTTAACAAGAGTCTACAAAGACTTTTGGTACACAAACAAACACCCCCAATCTTAACCAGTAAAATCTAAATTGTTCCCTTCCATTAGCACACGCACACGCGCACACACATATTTATTTATTTCAATTACATTAAAAAAATCATTACAATACTAAGTTAATTTCTTTAACTATAACTTAAAAATCTAGAACTATTTATAAATTCAACTCGTGGTGGGAAAATAATCCAACTATGTTTTTTCATGTTAAATGGTAGATTGATTCAGTACTTCTTTGTTTTTTACTTTCTCTTGCCTATATGAATATATAGGAAGGAAAGTATTGTTTTCATGTCGATTTTTCGAAATCGAGTTTTCAACGGATCTATACGTTTTCAGACCCCCTGAACCCAAAAAACATGTTTTTAGCGATTGGTCTGTGTGTGTGTGTGTGTGTGTGTGTGTGTGTGTGTGTGTGTGTCTGTGTGTGAACAGAATATCTCAAGAATGGAACATCGTACGAACTTGAAACTTAAAACTTAAGTTACATACCACTACCGGACCCGACACGAACATTTTCATCAAAATCGGTCAACCGGAAGTAGTAGTTTATTCGTATAATTTTTCACTTTTTTGCGATTTTCTCAAAAACTGGTCCTACGATTTTTTTAAAAATCGCCTCATTTACTCAATTTTCTATTCTCTAAAAGATAGGGTAGGTGCCATGTTTGCTAAAATTCTTGGTGAGGGTGTTTTTACGTAAAAAAGTGTTTTTTTAAGATTACGGCTTTAATATTAATTTTAGAGCAGAAATGTATATAATAAAAGTTGTAGAGAATTTAAAAACCTATAACTTTTATTTCAAACATTTTTTTGTATAACGCTTAGTTTAGCGGTAATTTGCGATTTTCTGGTTTTTCTCACGAAAACGTGTGAAAAATCGATTTTTTAAACATTTCGGCCTTAGTATGCATTTTACGACAAAAGTGTATATAATTAAATTTATAGAAAATTAAAAGATCTACAACTTTTATTTAGAGTATTTTTCTCTACAGAGCCTAGTTTAGAGAGAAAGAGTGATTTTCCGTATTTCTAAGCCAAAATGAGGTTGATTTTCATTTTGCGTCTTTCACTCATGATTAAAATTAGGTTATGTTTTTTGAGGTTAGTTTTTTGTTTATTTCTTATGTTTTATTACTAATGTTAGGTTTATTGTTAATTATTTTCACTGGCAACAGAAAGTTGTGTGAGTGTTTCACACCAGATTTTTTTTGCTACTGCTACTACTACGGTGGTGTATTAGTGTTACGGTAATTATAACAATATGTTAGTTACCTAAATACTTATTAAAGTACTGAGAAGGTAATTGAAATACTGTGCTATGGTATATACATACATGAAATTAAATTAAAATACTACATGAAATTGTACACACAAAAATTACAAATGAAATATGATGATAATCAAATCAAAGGTATTTATCTACAACTATAAAAATCTGGTGTGAAACACTCACACAACTTTCTCTTGCCAATGCAAATAATTTACAACATAATTTAACATTAGTAATAAAATATTAGAAATAAACAAAAAACTAACCTCAATAAACATAACCTTATTTTAATCATGAGTGAAACACTCAAAATGAAAATCAACCTCAGTCTGGCTTAAAAATACGGAAAATCACTATTTCACGCTAAACTAGGCTCTGTAGAGAAAAATACGTTAAATAAAAGTTGTAGATCTTTAAATTTCCTATAAATTTGGTTATAAACACTTTTGTCGTAAAATGCATACTAAGGCCAAAATCTTAAAAAAATCGATTTTTCACACGTTTTCGTGAGAAAAAATCAGAAAATCGCTAATTACTGCTAAACTAAGCGTTATACAAAAAAAATGTTTGAAATAAAAGTTGTAGAATTTTAAATTCTCTACAACTTTTATTATATAACGTTTTGCGCTAAAATGCATATTAAAGCCGCAATATTAAAAAGAAAATGTTTTTACGTAAAAACAGCCTCACGCAGAATTTCAGCAAACATGGCGCCTACCCTATCTTGTAGAGCATAAAAAATGTAGTAAACCAGGCGATTTTAAAAAAAAATCGTAGGACCAGTTTTTGAGAAAATTGCAAAAAAGTGAAAAATTATACGAATAAACTACTACTTCCGGTTGACCGATTTTGATGAAAATGTTCGTGTCGGGTCCGGTAGTGGTATGTAACTTAAGTTTTAAGTTTCAAGTTCGTACGATTTTCCGTTCTTGAGATATTCTGTTCACACACAGACACACACACACACAGACACACACACAGACCAATCGCTAAAAACATGTTTTTTGGGTTCAGGGGGTCTGAAAACGTATAGATCCGGTGAAAACTCGATTTCGAAAAATCGACATGAAAACAATACTTTCCTTCCTATATATTCATATAGGCAAGAGAAAGTAAAAACTAATTATCAGACTGGTAGAGAAGCTCAGAAAATTATTGGATTACTGGTATGGTTACACCAGAAACAAAGGTATTTCTACAGCTTCTCTCCCTATTTATATTAACCTCATGGTCAATTACTTTTTATTGTTTATGATTTTCAGTGTATTTTAAGTTGTAAGGGAAGCAGATTAAGCACCTTGGATGCTAAATAGCAGAAGTTACTTGGGTAGGCCTATAAAGTTTCTAAAGCCTCATGTAAAAGTAAGAGATATTTGTTCCGCATATTATACTGGTGGGCTCTTGTAGAAAAATGTTTTTTTTTTTTTTATATGAGTGTATAAGAGCTTCTCCCCCAAATATTTGGTGAACATTATACACACATTTTTAAGACACACAGTGTCATTTTGAAAATGCTACAATATAGTAGATTATACTTCAAATAAATACTGAATCATTAAAAAATTTGTTTTGGGGAAAAAACATTGTTAGCAATATTCTACTCAATATTTTTGACGTGATGTACTATATATCAACGTATGGTTGTGTGCATGTCAGTATGTATTACTTTTCGTTAATGTGGGTTAAAAAGAAATGTGGAGTCAACAACTTTTACTGATGGGGTAGGGTTGGAAAGACAGATTACAATAACCAGACGATATAAAAGTCTATTCAATTCATCTCGAATAAAATTAACACATATATACTGTACTTCATAACCTCGCAAGGTTATAATAATTGGACTTAAAAATAAAGACATGTTTAGTCCAGTGAAATTATATTTAATACAGTTGGATAAAAACTATCATAAACGGTTTATTTTTTAATAGCATGGAAACATTTGGGATGACCAAGCAATTGATAGGCACCAAGCATCCTTAAAAAAACCTTAAGATAAGACTGAGCAATGTAGAATGTTATTTATCCAACCTTCCTTGAAAATTCAGCGCATTTTCCGGTAACCTTTTTCAGTACGTTTATAGACCAATTTTCCTTCTTTGATTTCGGTGTCTTACAAAAAAAAGCAAATAGCTTGTAGGTATAATATGGCTGCCTTGTAACAATAAATATTATTTCTACACCTTCCTAAAGTTAGTTTTAGAAATAAGTATGTGTATTCTACAATTTATAACTATAAAAGGTAAAGTGTTAAGTTAAGCTGAGATAACCGGTGAAAGAAATAAGCTAGTTTAATGCAGCCTTTTTAAGCTAGTAATAACAAGCATCGCTGGTGCAAACGTTTGAATTACGTATATGAAAAATGTAAGGGAAATAATAAATCATGTAATAAATGATTATGTATTATGAAGAAATTTTTAGCTCTCCAGAAAAACAGGTACCACAAATATAATAGGCTTACACTGCTTCCAAATTTACTACGGGCGGCAAACATGTCAATTTTCCATGTAATGAACAAATTTATTGTGTATAAATTTTACCATTGTATATGTACCATTTAAAGGTTGCTTAACAGGTCATGGAAAGCAAAATATTCAGTTTTTTAGGGCCATTCAGGCAGTTCACGACTTTCTCAATCTATCTAAATACAGCACTATATAGTTTGCTCTGAAATTTTGGTTTAAATAAATGTTTTAATAGTCCACTACACGTTTTTATGTTTGACAATTTTTGTTTAAAACAATAATAATGGATTCGTCGGTTTTCATGATTTGTTTTTGAAATGCACAATATTTTATGTTTCAACTATTGCCAGCATTAGTTTTTTGTTGTTTTGCATCATGCCTGTAGTTTGTTTATATTTTGTAGAGCGCATAAGTTTCGTGAACTGGTTTATTAAATTAGATTTTTCCTTTTACCAAAAGTTGTGTTTTCTGATGCATAAGGAACATTTTCTCAAAAACTACTTAACCAATTTCTTTCAAATTTTTAGAATCATGTAATAGTCTCTTCATATATGCTGAGTTCTTTTGAGGTTAAAAATTGTAGAATTAAATTTAAAAAAAAAGTTTTTGTAAATAAGTTATTTTGTCACTTTTAACTGCCGAATAAAAGTTTTTTAATGGAATAATTTTTTTCACTTTCTGTTCCAGATATTTAAACATACAAAATCAGTTTGTGTATAATGAACTACTAAAACTACTGTAAAATTTGAAAGAGATTGTTTTAATAGTTTCTGATAAAATGTCCTTATGTTAACAAGGTGGAAGATAGGGATTTCATGTTCCTTTAAGTTTTTGTAGCCCTCGTAATTTGAATCAGAAGGCTTCTTGAACCAAGCATATCAAGAAGAATCAATCCAAGTTTCACCAAAAAAAATAAAAGTTTTCGGTTTTACTGAATCTAAAAAACATGTTTTTGTACTTTTCTTTCTTGAGCGTCAATTAGTGATTTTCCTTATTTTGCTAATTGAAAATGGTAGCAGCATGTATAATATTCCTCTATTTTTTTATCAGTACTGGTTTATTAGGGTTTATCTATTGTAAATCTTCACGTAGTAGTGATTTGCAGTGCCATGAAATGTTCACTAAAGAACAATTAGTTTACATGCTGCAGTTGTGGTGCAATCTTCACAGAAATTCCGTGAGGTTTATAATGATTTTAGTGCTAAATTTTCAGGTGTGTCATAACTGATTAGGTTAAATTTACTAAACTTAAACAAAAAATATAAACAATTGTATAGAAATCTGGTCGGTCACAATCAAGCTGTAATGATGAAACCATATAAAGGTTGCTTAAGTTTGATTGTAGCCCTGGTAAATTGACTCGGAAGCCTTCTTAAACTTCAGCATTTTGCAAAAAAGCGTGCAAAAATTCAATAAGTTAATGGAAGCCTTTACTCTCATCTTCATTTCCTTATTTATTTCTTCTCTAATGTTTTATAATTTCTCTAAAAGTTTTTACTCCACACTTTTCATGAGGATGACCATGATTGAAGACTGCAGTTCGTTACTTGCTATCGTTAATGAAGATAGGTTATAACACAGTCGTGTTATTTAATTATTGATTTCTCTTACACTACATAAAAAATATAGAAACGTTATGTTTTCATATCAAATTTTTGACAATCCAATTTTCACCAAAAAATAAATTTTCAGGTTCACTGAACCTAAAAAACATGTTTTTTTTCTATATATCTTTGTTCAGCTTCAATTAGTGATTTTCTATATTTTGCTAATTAAAAAGTTAAAAAATTATATTTCAAGATGGGAATTTTTTGTAATATGATTTTCAAGAAATATGCCGTTCTGAATTTTCAGGATTACGAATTCGGTAAAGGTATAAATATCAAAGTTGTTTTTGAAAATTAAAAACTCTGCAACTATTGTTTGATATAAATTTCTGTTTTACTTGGTTTTGAGGCAGTTAGTAATTTTACATATATTATTCATTAAATTGGAAAGATGAAATAATGTGTTTCACAGAAGAGGTTTCATACTTACTTTTGGGAATTGATAAACAACGCGTATTAAGCAGGAAGTAGTATTAACTGTAAGCGTATTATACGGTGTATAATTTTGTACCTAAAAATAACATTTATACTTATAACTCGATTTGATTCGAGATTGGTGGATTTATCCAATTTTGATAAACACATTTTTAATTATTTAGATGATAAACAGTATGAATAAATTTAATTATAATTTCGTATGCGATGTCAGCTGTTCCATTGAACGTATTATGCCTAGCGTTTGCCGGTCGAATAACTCACTTATTTACTAGCTTTAGTCGTTTTCAAACAGTGATTCAAGAGTCATGATAAGACTAGGTTCACCTTTACATAAATTGGCAACAAACTGTTGATTTCTAGTGAAACTGTACTACAAAGTTATTGATTATTTAGATAACTTTTAATCAGTCTTTGTTAATTATTGTAAAAATTTTTTATAAGAATACGGGCAAAATGTATCGCAATTCGTTTTTCAGTTTGTTGTACAATAAACCGATTTGTTGCGGTTATGACACTTTATCTTACCTGTAAGTAGAAAAATTAATTTTCTAAATGTTTATTAATTAAAATTTTATGAATTTTTTTTATATTTCAATAATCTATCTCTTTTATTCCTTACCCGAACTTCACATTAAAATATTAGTATATTTTTTCATAATTTTGTTCCCAATTCTATAATGTAGGTTCCTATCGTACTTAAATGCCTAATAGGGGCTTTATATAACTATTTTTTTCGTCCATGTTTCGGCCATCTCAGGAAGACCGTAAGCTAAAATGTTTCCTTGTTTACTTTAGTGCATTTTAGACAAAAAATTTATGTAAACTCACCTTTACCAAAAATCACAGAAATATTTAGCTTTCCTTCACTAGTACAACTTTATTCACTAAAATAATCATAAGAAAGGGCTTATTGTAAAAGATTCCTTTCAATTAAAAAGTAAAATGGAAATCTATGGAGTTTATTACCTTAAATTTCAAAAGAAAAGAACATATAAAGTTTCTACGCAAAAATAGTTTGATGGGAGGTAATTTACTGTTGAAGATGACAAAAGGTGTGAATAGTTCTCTAAAAACTAACACTTTTCCTCTTACTATTCAAAAGTTTTAATTTTTATAGTTCCAAAATGTTTATGTCACTAATGTAAACTATAGTAATAAAATTAATATTATTGCCGTGCGTTCGGAAAGTCGCTGTGCACTGGAATTGTAACTATGGATTTATGAAAATATGTATAAAGAAATGACTAAGCATTTTGGAAAAAAATTTATTCAATACCTTAATTACATTGTTAAACTGTGATTACATTGTTTATAGAAGGTGTTCGAAATGACCTCCATTGGCATCAATACAGCATTGCACTCGTTTCATTTTGTTTGCAAACACCTTTCGCAACTGAAGAACAGTGATTCCTTGAATGTATGCCGTTATTGCGGCTTTAAGTTCGTCAATCGTGTGTGGTCTGTTCCGATACACAGTTTGTTTCGCCAAATACAAACTGTGTATCGGAACAGACCACACACGATTGACGAACTTAAAGCCGCAATAACGGCATACATTCAAGGAATCACTGTTCTTCAGTTGCGAAAGATGTTTGCAAACAAAATGAAACGAGTGCAATGCTGTATTGATGCCAATGGAGGTCATTTCGAACACCTTCTATAAACAATGTAATCACGGTTTAACAATGTAATTAAGGTATTGAATAATTTTTTTTCCAAAATGCTTAGTCATTTCTTTATACATATTTTCATAAATCCATAGTCACAATTCCAGTGCACAGCGACTTTCCGAACGCACGGTATAAGACAATTTTCTTG
Organism: Catonia carolina; assembly: GCA_035578175.1. Classification (NCBI taxonomy): domain Eukaryota; kingdom Metazoa; phylum Arthropoda; class Insecta; order Hemiptera; family Achilidae; genus Catonia; species Catonia carolina. The sequence goes on from JAQMRL010000007.1 coordinate 49,155,426, forward strand.
TGGTTCTTTAACAAAGAATTTTATACAGAAACAATATAAGTCACAACTTTACTCTTATATACTTTAAAAACACAAATTAAATTTTTAAATATTGTTTTTTTAATGAAATTAAAACTGTTGATAAACAGTTACTTAATTTTCATAAAAGTTAATTTTTTTCTGAAATAACAGATCCAGATAACAGCCATATCAAACTCTCAGTAAACTTTACTAAAATAGATTTACTTTTCTCAGTAAACCTACTAAGTCTTTAATGAAGAATTCTTTTAATTTTATTTAAAAATATATGTACAATAAAAATTGTAAGAAAATAATTAAATCTTAAAAAACTTCATTATTATATTTGTAAAAAAATATTAATTCGTTTTATAAGAATATAATTTAAATTTTATAATTTAAAGCATAAAATAAATAAACATCTTATCACCACAAACATCATAAAATTTTACAATAAGATTTTGCATAAAATTTATTTGATTATAAAAAAATCAAGTTTGTTAAAATAATACATTTATTTTTGTTTTATGTTATATTTATTTTTGTTTTTTGTTATGTTATTTTTGTTACATGTAATATTATTGATATAGTTTTATGGTTAAAATTTAAATGCTCTTACTAAAATATAAATTAGGAATTTTTGAATCAGCTTTAAATAAGTTTTCTTTTTACTTTTTATTTCGCATATTTACTTAATACGTTTTACCTATTTAATCATTTAATTTATTTTTGTTTTTGTATCAGAACATGGTAAACACAATTTATAAATCTTAATACATAAATTTCGCTTTAACGAGCACAGATCTTTATGCTGTTGTAAAACGGAATAAAAAAGTTTAAAATCACACAGTAAGATAACACAGAAATATTATCTAAATTTATTAAAATATGTATTAAAATAAATATTAAAATTATAATTGTTTTTCTTTAATGCCTAACGTGTGTACGTTTCAACTTGTTCATTTTAAGAATAAGAATTCCAAGGTTTCAATGAGATAGAGATTATGTATGACGTGTAAATTATGTGTAATTTTCACATATCAGAGTGCGTTTCCTGACAAAGTGTGGTTAATAATTGACACCTAACCATAAAAGTAACCCTGTAACTACCATCTAGTATTTAAATCTGTATAAAAGTAACTACCTTTATTAGGATTTTAACTACGGAACCTTCGTCTCCTTACGTCAGGTATCGAACAGCTGACTCGCAGTGACGACTTTACAACTAGACCAACTCGGTGGGTTAAAGAAAACAAAATCATAATAACTTTAATATCAAGTTGAATTCGTAGTAGCAACTCTTTTTGTTTTACATATGGCTAAGTTTACATTAATTTAAATGATTGTATCATTATTTTTATGAATAAAATTTTATAATTGTAATATAATATTTAATATAAAATAATAATTAAAATATTTTATGTCAGTTAAATGTTTTTGAAAATAATATTTTAATTTCTATATGCGTAGTTAAATTAACATATTGTTTTGTAGATCATAAAGAAAACGTTAAGGATTTTTTTAATTTAATGTCTGTTAGGTAAGCCCGTAGAATTGCGTACGATATCATGTTAGCTTCATACCTGTTAAAACTTGAAGGATCATTTCACTTTTTGCGATTTTCCTCAAAAACGGCTGCTACGATATTTTTAAAAATCGCCTAATTTATTACATTTTCTACAAGATGAGGTAGGCGTCATGCCTACTGAAATTCTTGGGGAGGCAGTTCTTTCATAGAAAAAAATGTTTTTTTTTAAATTTTGGACAGTATAATTTTACGACAAAATTTTACATTATCAAACTTATGAGAAATTAAAAGATCTACGACTTTTTCCTAAGCATTTTTCTCTACAGAGCCTAGTTTAGCGTCCAAGAGTGAATTTTCTTATTATTAAACGAAATTAAGGTTGGTTTTATTTTGAATCATTCGCTCATGATTAAAATTTGGTTATGTTTTTGAGCTTAGTTTTTTTTTTGTTTATTTGTAATGCTTTATTACTAATGTTAGGTTATATTGGTCATTATTTGCATTGACGATAGTAAGTCATGTGAGTGTCTTACACCCGATTTTTTATATGAAATACATTGTAAAAAACCCCAAGGAATTTTTTTATGCAATAATATTAATTTATGTATTACACTAGTGACTTTAAAAAGTTTTAGCAGTAATAAAAATTGAAATTACCGATTTTATAAAATGTTTGTTTTCAGGATTAATCATGATTTCGTTATCGTTTTCAACTCCCATAGAAAGAATTTTGCGTAGAAACTTTGTATATCATTTACCAAATAGAATGTATAGCGTTACAACATAAGATTAACCATTTTCACTTTTTAATTGAAAGAAAACCTTTAGGATAAGCATTTATTAGTATTTTATTAGTAAGGGATAGCCAAATTTTTTTTTGATTTTTATAGGGACTGATGTTTACTGATGTTTACTTAAAAATAATCATTAAATACCCTGAAGCCTAAAAGTTTAATTAACTTATCTGTCTTTATATCTAAAAATCAAAATTAGAACTGTTCCTAAATAATAATTGTAAAAATTAACGAGTGGAGTAAAACCGAAAAAAGCAATGAACCAATTTATTTATTGTACACTTTGGGGTTAGCAATAAGCCTACAACCAACGTACGCTTATTATTTATTAAGTATTGATAAGAAAAAAAAATTACTTTTTAGTTTAAATATTTTAAAATAAGACGTGAAAAATTATTTTAATATTTTTTTAACAGGCACTTAAATAAGGAACACAATCTGGATGACAGATCGACTGCTCAAGCGAGAGTACAAATGCAAGTCGTATCGCAACTCGAATTACAATTACAAAAGGAGAGAGACAGATTACAAGCGATGATGTTACATCTCCATATGTCTAAACAACAAAGTACAAGTGAACAAGAAAAGGATCCAAATAAGGTCAGATCATTCAACTATTCATATTGATCTATATTTATTTATTAATATAAATTATAACTCTTGAAACTGAAGGTTTGTACAACCTCTTGTTTATACACCTAAGTAAATTTACAGGAAACACATAATTTTAGTTTAATAGAACTTGCCAAACACTTTAAGTGAGTGTGAATTATATTCCTATATTTATAATTTATTAATACATTTTCATAAGCCGACAGTAATTATTACAGTACTTAGATATTACAGTACTGTATTTTTATGAATAAAAGTGAAAGATCTCATTGAATGATTTACTCACTCATCAATAAGCTGTAATAAAATTAAAATACTAGTACGTAAAATATTTTCAAAAACGTAGTTCTTATTATGAATAAACAATTCTAATATCTAATCTAGATTCTATAAAGATCAAGTTTTTAATAAATGATAATAATTCCTTTTAAAATTATTAAAATATTTGTCAACAAATTAATTAATAACAATAAATTATTAAGATTGTAACAATTAATAAATTAAAATATAACTTTTTAGACTGAATTTATTACTAAATAACATTAAAAATTTAAAACTTAAACTCAAAATATAAATATGGTCATTTACAATTATTAATTAATTAACTATTACTTAAAACCAAATAACGCACACAATCTTTCCGATACATAGACCTGTTTTCCAATACGCACCTCTTATGATGTAATAACCTGATTTACAGTTTAACATAATTGAACTGTTCAAATAGATCTCTAACATTCATCTGTATTGCTTCGTACAAAATTTTATTTTACACTGATCATATTTTAACTACCAGCCTTTAATGAAAGAGATCGTAGACCTTTCGTAAAAGACAAACAACATGCAAACAAACAAAGTTCAATAGACCCTACTAAAATCTTCAAATCAATGCTTGAAAATCAACTAAATGAAAAGGGAGAAAATAGTTCGTCACCCACCATGTAACAACACTACAGTCAATTCTTCATACAAGAACTTTGTTGTCAAAATATAACACTAACACCATAAACACCATTCATTAATGTCAGAGTATTAAGTGCATTTTTAGTTTTGTAGATAGTAGCATAGAAAGTTTTATTGTCGCAGTTAAAACCAAATACTGTACCTTAACGAACTAGAGATTGCAGATGAAGGCGAAGCATAGTGACCTAGATCACAGCAGAGAGCCAATTTGACTTTCGTTAATCGTATCATGCGTTGTCACGCTGTGGTCCCACTGTGACTGGCCTAACAAAAAGTCAGCTGGTGTTCGGTGGAAAAGAGTGTGACTTACCGAAGGGGCAACCTGACATCCGACCTTGGCTGTTATTGGCTAGATCTCATCTGCAGTCTTTAGTTCGTTGGGGTATAGTGGACAAAGTCTTGCATTGGATAAAGGTGTCGGTTGAGATCACTTGAAACCTTCTTCCATCAGAATGCCTAACAACCTCATGGGAATCCTTTTAGTATAGTTAAATTGTAATCTATTGTAATAATATTTGCTTTGATCAGTAAAAGGAACTCTTAAGTAATTCTTAAATAAATTCTTTTTGTTGTATTATTGAAATACCTCTTACAAATACTCTCAGAGGATATAGTGCACAAGACTGAGTTTTAGTTGATCAAAGTGTTATATGCATCACAAATGTAAAGTTTAAAGAACTTTAATTGCATCATTTTTTTCAAAAGAGGAATATGTAGGTACATAAAAGAAAAAATCAGATAAATCACAATAAGACATAAGACTTAAAACTTTGATATCATTTTTCTGTAAACTATATTCTTTGTTAGATAGAACCTTTATTCACTAAGCTCTTCAATTATAACTTTTGTTTCCAACGGGTTGAACGGAAAACTAAAGAATTTTCATATCGATCACTTGTATTTTAGGGGTAAAATTGAGGTAACCGATAATCCTGTCCTATCCGAGGCTTTTTGAAGCTTGCCAGTAATAGAAAATCCTCTGGTCACGTTACGAGCGTTACGCAGAGTAGATTAGTGGTAGGGCTGCTACCTCACTGCCTCTAAACTTGCAGGCTTTTCTGTCAGGGTATGCTCCCTTGTGTTCTTCCGCCCTCTCTGCCGTTGGGAAGTCTCCTCCTCCGTCTTCAAGGCAATCGGATGATCAGGTGATAATACAAAGCTCGGAAGTGGATCTTCAAAAATCAGTTCTGCTTCTTGATAAAATAGCCAAAGAATATACCATGAAGTTGTCGACAAGCAAAACTAAAGTGATGGCATTTCTTGGGAAAGACCCAATACGATCAAAGATAGTTTTGAACGACAAGACTCTAGAGCAAGTTTCCGAATTCGTTTACTTGGGTTGCAGTATCACATACAAAGACGATAACGAGATATTGCGGAGGGTCAATAAATTTCAGTCGGTTTGTGGTTTCATCAACAGGAACTTCAGGAGGAAATCTCGAAGGGAAACACAATTGCGATTATACGATGTGATGGCGGTGCCGTTGGTGTTGTACGGCAGTGAGTCTTGGGTGCTACGAACAGCTCAGTTAAGAAAGGTAGAGGCTGCAGAAATGAGATTCATGAGGGCAGTGAAGGGATGTTCCTTGAGAGAGCAGATTCGTAGCAGTGAAATAAGGAGAGAATTGGGTAGAGAGGAATCGCTGATTGGAAAAGTGTCCAAGTACAGAGACAGATGGACGAACCACGTCGAGAGAATGCCGCCAGACAGGATTACGGTGAGGGCGGTAAACTATCAACCGTAAGGAAGACGAGGCCTGGGGAGACCCAGAAAGAGATGGCATGAAGCTGGAACAGGCGTTACGTCTAATCCGTAATAGGTAGAAGAAGAAGAATTGAGGTAACTACCCTACAGTAATATTCATTCCTACGTATTATTACTATAGTCCTCTTGTTAAAGAGCTCGTATAAATCGGTATCCGTATTGTGTTAGTTATACCTAAAAGATTAAAGAATATGAAGTTTGGCTACAGATTCGTAATGGGAGAAATGATATAAGTAACTTAAAGCAATAATCGTTTAATTTCTGTAGGCTAAAATCCCAAAGAAAATTCTGAAAATCTATTACAGGTCCCTTAACTCATAGTTTTCAACATTTACTATAATTCTTTAACTTTTTCTATGACGAAGAATAACCACAAGAAAATTGATTTAATTTATGTGCAATTAAGAAAAAAAAGTAGTAATATTTTATATTTAGTTTTTGTAGATGTATTTTAAGAATTTTAATCAACGATAATAAAACCCTTACTTATAACAACTTTAAAGGAAACTATTTTCAAGGAATCAAGTTTTTACTCACAAAAATATACCATAAGTGTATATAAGAGTACAAATTATTAGTAGTCTGACCAAAACCCTAAAATGATGCGGTTAAAAAGAAAGCTATTTCGATCATCTGAATACAACTTTCAAAAAAGTTTTTCAAAGGATTTTTTAACTGTACTTCTTTTTATGAAAATTATTGTGCTGTTGAGTTAATTATATCTATTTTTTAATAAAACTTTTAAGTATTTTCTTTTACTCTAAATGTGGGGATTTTACATAAAATTTACTTTCTTTTTATATAAAATTGACACCTTTATTTATTCTATCCAATTGTTAAAGATTCGTTCATTTTGAACTGCTTTTTAATTGACTTTAACGAACCTGACTTTTTGTCGGAAAATCACGTCGGTTAAAATGTGGTTTCTTCTTAATTTAATTGAGTAGTTTTATACGTAAGGAGAAAAATCCAGAGCTCAGAGTTTTGCGCGTGGGAAATATTGTTTAATCATTATGTTAAATATATCGAATTTATGTTCTAATGAGAAAAAATTAATCGTCCCATTAAAACATACGGTTCTTAAAACAAATCACTCTGTACAATCGTTATCGGTTTTAGAATCCTTTTCATCAGTAGTAGGCTAAAAAACTGGGGACAATGCGTTCAAAAAAATATTTTGTGTTGTAAATTAGTGGAAAACTTCTTTGTGCCTGAAATTTCATTCCCTGAAATGAAGGTTGGGGGTTTGAAAGCAAACAATACTTTCAGAAATCTTGACTTGGGTGTACTTTGACCAAAATAAATGAAATTTGTGTCAAAAAGAAGCACATATTCCATGGTAAAGCATTATGATGGTTAAATGTTGTAATGTGGAAAATAAAAGAACACGAATGTTTAATTAAAATCTATGTAGCATTTGAAATGTGAATGAAGTAAAATAAAGTAAATAAGTAAATGAATAACGTAAATGTATAGCAACATATTAAAAACAAGACAATGATAAAACAAATATTACATTTGAAGTAGAAAATGAATTATTCGTTGAATAATTCAATGATTCCAATATGGTAGTTGGATAGTATTTGAACAATAACAATAATTTATTAATAAAATTTAGATGTGTATGTGTGCATGTCTGTTGCAACAATACTCGTTTTTTTATTTTTTATATAAAATACGATTCTAAATTTAAATTAGGTGAAAACAAATTTTAATACAATTTCCACATAGTAAAGGGAAAGAAAAAAATTTCAGATTGACGTGAAATATCCAATTTTGTACTTTTTTGCAGTATTACTTTTATACTCAAATCTTTAAACAATAATTTCTCTAGCAACAGCAAAACCTTTATAATTTTTTTTTAAATTTTCAAACCAGTGTTAGGACTTCTATTGAATACAAAAAACGCTACATTTGTTTTGTTTTTGTAATTTTTCTGACTACGTTGCAATTGTTGCTAATGCAGACGGTTACGCTACATAACAATATTGTACTAATTAATTAAAAAATAAAATTGAAAAAAATTAATTGATTATGTTAAATTCATGATTTCTGGTAAGAAGTAAGTGTTAAAAACCTAAAATTGTTGGGAAACTATGGTTAAAGTATGATAAAGATTTAATAGTACTTTTATTACTTTATATTGTAATCCCCTACATTGCTACTTCTATGCACTACTTACTTACGTAAAGTATGTCGTATTAAACTAACGTTATTAAACTATTGAGTGAGTTATTAAAGTCTAAAACGTGATATTGTAACCAGTGACAGCCATAAATCAATGAACACCAATGGTTATTTTTTCAAAAAGCCAATCGAAAAATAAGTTAAGATTCCAGCACTTTTTTTTGGTTTTACGTCAAGATTCCAGCAAACATTACGTAAAAGCATACAGTACGTAAAAGGATATAACAGAAAAGCCAAAAAAATAAATAAATAAATAAAAATAAATATAATGTAGAAGGATATAACAATAAAATAAAGTACAGAGTGATCAGGGACATGGTTCCTGATAACTAACACAAAATATAATTATTTCTTTAAAGTTGTTACATATAAATTTTATAATACTTTGCCGATTGGTAAAAATTCTTAAAGTACGGCTTTAAAAAATGTAAATATAAAATTTTACTACTTTTTCAAAATTGTACATAATGTGAAAATTTGGGGAATTTATATAAAACAATGTCGTTATTCTTCGTCAAGGGAAAAGTGAAAGATGTATAGTAAATTCTAAAAAACTATGAGTATTTGACGGACCTGTAATAGATTTTAAAAATGATATCTCTTTGGGATTGTAGCCTAGAGAAAATTATACAATTTATTTATTGCTTAAAGTTAGTTATATCATCTCTCCCATTACGAATCTGTAGTTGAAATTAAAATTCTTTAATCTTTTAGGTATAACTAACACAATACGGATGCCGATTTACACGACCTCTTTAGCAAGAGGACTATAATAATAATACGTAGGAATGAATATTACAGTAGGGTAGTTACCTCAATTTTACCCCTTATATAGAAGGATATAACAATAAAATCAAGTACTCTTTACGTCATTACGTCTTTACGTTATTCACGAACGACCATTAAACGCTCGTAGAATTGGTTTTGGTGTGTGATCTCTCGATATCGTGTGATAAGGCCTTTATTTTTTGAAAAATCTGTGGATAGTGTGATTTATCACGACTTAATTTATTAGTTTATAATGTTAGATTTACTTGAACGAGAATGTTGATTCCACCAGGATAACGCAATTCGGCGTAAAAACTAGTTGTGTCCTTTTCGAAACACCTGTTATGTAATAAACTTTCTCGCAATTCCTAACATAATGAAAAAAGTGGGTGTTCCAAAGATAGCTTATAACTTTATAAAAAAGAGCTGCTAACATGCTTTTTACATCAAACTGACCGGAAAAGTTACGTTTGTACTTGGTAGTATATTTTAGCTTTATGTTTTTCCAAAAGCACAACAATTTTTTTTGAACCGAAAAAAATGAATGAGTTATCTCAATGAATGAGTAAACAAGTCAGAAATGAGTTAATCTGAGGGTACTGCTTTTATGTATTATATACATGTTAAAATTCAATAGATTATTAGATATATTTTATTCAATCTTTTCTTAAGTTTAAGATTTAAATATTTCTGTATGAAATTTTAAACAATCTGAAGTGAGGCAAATGAAAAATCGTGTTTCACTTTTTTTTTAAAACAACATGTTTATTTAAAGTACATAATTGATGGCTATAAACCATGAAAATTTCTTTTGATATGCACTAACAAATTGTTGAGGTTAATTTTAATTATTCTAATTTCATAAAATGTAATGTGATTTCAGGGTGCATTATGCTTATCAAAAATGAGTCCACCGCCTTCATTTCTGACACAATCTCAACCTCAGTCATGCCTCGGTACAAATTCAATTACTCAAGTAACACCCGTCTCCATGTCTTCCTTAGTCTCGTCTGTTCGTTCACCCAGTGCTTCTCTACGGCCTTCGACCCCAAATTTAGGAGTTTCATCGAAAAGAAGAATATGTGAAAAATCGGCAGCACTATCACTTGCTGGAGGTAAAATCAATCCGACCACTAATATAAACAATTAGATTAGATAGAATAATAGTGGAAAAAATAATAACAATTTGTTTGCTTGATATTAACATCAAATATTTTTACTCAGATTTGATATTGATATTTAAGCTAAGAAATTGTATACAAATTTAACTCAATTTCTCGATATAATTAATACTGAGAATATTGTAAACAATACCTAGTTGAAAACTTAGCTAAATAAATTTAGCAACGAAAATTCTCTTAATCAAGAAAATTAAAACTGTAGAATAAATAAGGCTTACATAAATTACTATTTCAACTTCTGGAACAATTTCGTCCTCTCTTCAAGGCCATTTGAATGGTTTTTTGCATTAGAAAGCTGTAATTAAAATAAATTAATCCCAGCGTTGTAAAGGCCTTTCCCAGGTTCTTCTTCCTTCAGGCTTTTATCCCAAAACCCGTTATGAAATTCTATCTCTCATCATTCTAAAGATATTTCATCCATTTATTGCGATAATAAATTTTTCTCTCATGTACTGTATTTACACTTTTTTCGTAAATCGTAATTTATAATATTCTGTTTCCTTTAACCCTTCAAAGAAAATGCATCTTCACAGCTTGTATTCCTGTTTCTCTGCAGAAGTCCAAATTTTTTTGCCATCCAAAAGCGTTGGAAATGCCATTACATTATAAAATCTTATAAAAGTATGCCTTGAACCCTTTTTCTTAGTGTAGTTGCAGTCGTTTCGCATATTCTCTCAAAGTGATGATATTTTTGTCAACATCAAGCTCTTTGTTAAAACCAATTTGGCATCCTAAGTAATTGAATGGTTTAATTTGCTCAATAAGATAGTTATTATTCACAATCTTGGATCTTACAATGTCCCTTCAAACAAATTCCATAATTTTAGTTTTTGTGATGTATAGGCACAAGCTGTAAGAACTGTATAGATTTTGGAAAAGAAAAATGGCTTTTTGAAGTTTCTCTTTTGACTCAGCTATTAAAAAAACTTAACCATCAGCAAACAAAATGGTATTCAAATACCATGATTCATAGCAATAATATATTGATGAACTTATTTTCATTTTTTAAATGAAAACATCTGAATATTTACTAAATAATCCTAAATTTCTAAATTTAAAAATCCTAGCTGGATCCATTTTAATTTATCTAAAGGTGTAAATTAAGTTTTTGATTATTAAAACCTTTTTTTGAAGAAAAATTAATTAAAATGATTTTTTCACTGTTGAAATAAATAATGAACCACAATAATAAAAATGTACAGTGGGTCTTTGATTTACCGTGGCTCGGATTTAACGACACTTATTTGAGAGAAGAAAAATTTCGTCCCTTTTCTTTTGTTTGAAAATTAACGTAAGTGCTCGGTAATTCCACAAAATATGAATTGAATTCATTAACAGTGGTTATTGATAATATTTCTGTCTTTATTCAGTAACATGTCTATATTATGATTAATGTCCTATTGTAAGTCCTAATGAAGTACATAGGATCACTGTACATATATGAATATACAAATTGCCTCACCCCTATTTTGAAGGTTCGAATTTAACGTCGGTATCCGATCAAAATGTAGCTCGGTAAATCGAAGCCCAATTGTGGGTTATTTTAGAAGAAATTATGAACTTCATTAGTTGAATGAAAATAAATATATTATGAAATAATATTTGAGAGTGCAATATAATTAAATATTTTAATATAATTGTAATTAATCGATATTTTAATCTATTGCATTTGTTGCTGAAAGGATTACCCTACATGTTGGAACGAGCAGGTCTTGATGTTCAACAAGGTGAGACACACATGATATTCTGTCTGTAGTTTGTAATCATTATCATTGTTTACTTGTTTACTCTATTGTTAACATTCCCATTAGGTTGTTTACACGTCCTTAACGGATAGGTAATAGGATCTCGATTTTAGACAATCAATTGGGGTGAAATTTATCCGGATTTTTAAATCATATGAAGATACAACTGATATCAAATCACAGATATCACCAGAATGTTTTGAATTTTGAAAAATATATCTATTGTAGTCTGTATCACTTAAAAATCTTGCAATAGAGCTGGTCTTTTCATGTTGTTGGTGAAGCAATACGGTTAAAAACAAATTTATTTTTGTTTTATTTTTTGGGTTTACGTCCAAATTTCTTGCAAATTAATGGTAATGCAAACAATCGAGGGTAACCAACAAAAATGGGTGCTAAAAAACTGTCAAAGTTAATCGGGAATCGAAACCGGTACGCCAGACGTTTTGATAATCATTATTAAATTAAATAAATAATTGAATTAAACCAGTTGTAATGTTTTTGTTTATAAAAAACTATTAAGTGTTATATCGCAGATGTTAAAAAGTATCTTGTAAAATAAAATAAATCACAACAGTATCAGTCATGAACATTTACAGTATTTTAGACTCGCGTAATTGAATTAAGATTTAATTTATTCGGCTGTTATTGTTTGTTAATTATTTATTATTTCAGTCCAACGTTTGGCGTTCTTAAACATGCGCTCTAATCTATCATTCAACATACCAATTTAAAATAACGCACTCGATAATTAAAATAGTCGACTTAAAGGCTGAATTAATGTTATAACACGATTTCAAAGTATGAAGCAACCTCGTTATTTGATTGCTTAAATTACTTTTTTATACGTGGTAAACATAATGTTGGGTACATTGTACAGTTGTAAACATATAGAATTATCAAATGAAATAGCTATATATATATAAATATATTAGCCCTATATATTTCTTACAAATTAGATCATTTCAATTTTTTCCTCGTTTATGCCCAATTTTAGTCCACGTGAGGTGACTTCAAACATTTCTTGTAGCTCTTTTTGCTAATCTCAGTATTCGTTCAATGTAGGCTTTTCTCCTTTTTCTATCCACCCGGTGTTCTAGTTTTGCTCTTCTTGGAATCCCTTAAAGTTCATAATTAGTTGTCTGAATTTTGTTTGGATTTTTAAGTTTTCCGGTTTCTCAATATTCTTTCTGACTTCTTTAAATCATTTATCCAACACCTTAGGTCTATTTGTTTGTGTCTTAAAATTTTGTTTTACCAACCGGTTTTTATCCATTCCATGCAGGTGTCCGTAAAATTTTTGCCTTCTTTTCTAATCGTTTCCATTAATCGTTTATTTTCCTTGCATTGTTTTTCTCGACTTCATAACCTATGTTGTCCGTCTACTATCTTCGGACCCATTATCTTGCGGAGGATCTTTCTCTCAAATTTTTATAACTTTCTAATTATTATCTATAGTGCGCACCACGAAAGAAGTCCGTTGTGTTTGAAGAGCTCTATTTCAAAAACGTCGGAACGGAAAATTTTTAACGCTACAGCAATTAAAACCTGTTGTTTCCTGCATTTATTCGTAAAACTTAATTTTTTTATTTAAAAATTTGTCGGAGATACAGTATTGCGCATAAAAAGTACCCAGCTCTAGCTAGTTTTCTGCTAAGAGTGCTTTTTAAATGTCTGTTACTTTATCAGGCTTTACATTAAAAAATCGAGGTTTAAATATGTTAAAGATCACAGTTTTTTCTGCAATGTCAATTTAAAAAATGAAACCTCATCTGCCATTTTAATATGTGGGCCATTTAAAAAAGTGGTATTTTGGCTTCACGTGAAGATTAAGAAATGATTTTCGACTGAACCATGGATTTTTACAACAGTATTGTGCCAAGTATATTAGACTCTTGCATATTATAAATTACAAATAAAGCAAAAATGGATTTGTGTTGTAAATAGAAAATTCTGTTAAATCGGTTGAGGGACACTGATCTTCATAGCGGATTTCTTTCGTGGCGAGCACTTTATAAACATTATACGTTTCAGTAATGATTTTTTTATAATAGTTCTAGAGATTAATGCAGTTTTTACTATTAGTTCCGTTCGAACATATGAAGCAATGTTTTAACTGGAGTAGCACTTAAAAGTTAAGCATAATAGCAACCGATAGGCACCTCGCTTTCTTCCGTTTTAGTTTACCATCTCCTAGTACAGTGAACCTTCGCTTCTTCGACACTGTATACTTCGACACGACTCTTGGCAAAGCGACATGACGTCGTGTAAGTAGCGATCAGGCAAGCAGGCAGGTCAGCCCCTTCACTTTCTCGTCATCTTCAGTCGTCCTTGAGGACAATATTATACAGAAGGGCACGTCAGTTTGTTTGTATTCATTTAAATTGTGCAATCTTCATACTAAAATCATGTTTTAAATGCTCCCTACATATAACATACCTACATGCCATATGTTCTGGATAATTCGATATCTTGATACTTAGAAACCTCCAAGTCCACTAAGTGTCGAACTATCAAAGTTCTAATGCACTAGTGCACCAGTGTGTAAATGAATAACTTTGTTACAAAAATTACGAAACAAATTTTCTAACATTTAAATCCCCGCTTGTACTCGTATGACGGAGAAAAATACATGACTCTTATTATATATATGTTCAATCAAAACAATAGATACAAAATTTATGATTTGAACGATTATTTTTGTACAGTATTATGTCGTCACGTTTTATAATTTTGGTAACATACGTTCTTGTGGTTATCTTTCAAACTTTCGTTTAAACTAACAACCTAAATTTAAATTTCTATTGCATGTAATAAATTAAAAGTAATAAATATATTGCATAAAAAAACCTTCAAAATAAAAGTTACAAAAAATATTTATTGAAAGTTTATTTCCATCTGTACAAGAAGGGACTTATTCAACGAAGTAAGTAACTGCATCAGCAGCTTAAAAACCTATTCACAGATCTGTATAGGTTTATACACTTGAAAAATATTCAGATAAAAATGATATTTTTCCAATACCCATTTCATTAATTTCTTTTAGTGAAATACCTGATCAAGAAAATTCTTCTTTTACAGAAATTCAAAGAAATAGAGAATTCTATAAAAACGCTGATGTACGGCCTCCATTCACGTACGCTTCGCTAATACGCCAGGTACGCTACAAATTGTTCTATTTCTCTATACTTAATGGTCTATTTTAATGATATTTTTATTTGTTTCCTTGGTTTTATTTTAATTGACAACAAAAATTGTACTGCCATTCAATTATTAAAATTTTTTCTAATATCTTATTAACTAATTTTACGGTTTTGTAGCTTAAAGGAAGACTGTATAACGGTTTTGACTGAAAATTACAATTTTCATTTTTTTATGTTTTTCAATAGTTTGTACCTAGGATCTACCTAAAAAACATTAAATTACCTACGTTGAAAAATTGTTTTAATGAAAAAAATTAAGTTTTTATCAAGTTACACTTTTACTTTAATTAAATTAATTGCTTTTACAATTTATTCAATTTCTTATAGCGACATCCTTTTTAATTTACTAAAATTTGTTGTGTAAATTTACCAAAAGAGAAATCGTAATTTCTTTTTATAAAATCAATTATTGGAAATGGAAGCTAAAAATACTTTGTTAATAGTTGAGTAAATGTGAAACAAAGATCTTAGGAACCATTTTAGAACTTCTAAGGTACAATAATACAACATTTAAAATAACCTAAAAACCTACGTTTATGGGAATAAAGAAATCACAGCTGGTTTCTGGACGAAAAAAATTCATAAAATATTTTGAATGGATTAGAATAGTCCTAAATATAAAATTTATTTATTTTTCATTAAAACAATATTTATTTACGGAGATTTTGTAATAATGATATACGAGTATTAAATATACTCGTATTTGAAATGTTTTGACTAAAATGTACATATTATGAATAATACAAAAGACTACTTTTAGTCAAAGAAATAGCATGAACAGTTTCCAGATAAGAGAGCTTTCGTGATATTCACCATTCCGTCCACCGTTTTAAAATTAGCAACTCAACAATTAAGTTACATATATTTTTGTAGAGATATTTTGCGCCTCTAGTGTTTGCAATGAAAAATATAGGAGCCAGATCCCTGATTCTCTACAAATGTAATGTAAAGGTGTAATGTATGCAATTGTGTGATTTCTAATATTGTAACGGGATCGCAGTGAGGTGGATACCACGGAAGCGCTACCAATCTGGTAATTTTTGTTATTGTTTCTTTAAGGCCGGCCGCTCACATATCTAGGAAAACTGCTTTAAAACTGGAAAAACGTTTTTGTTTAAACTTTTTCAAACATTAATTTTCTATGTGTAAGATAGGAATACTGAACACTCATCTAGAATGAATACAAAGCGCTGTACAGCACGTTTGAGCACGATGGAGCAAAACGAAAAACGCTGTAAGTTTACAACACGTTTACAAGTAATTGAGCAAGAAGGAAAACCGCTTTGAAGCGTAATCCAGCACGTTTGAGTAGAACTGACAGTGCTAGTCTCACAAGCAACGACCATTACTGGAAAGCGAATTATTCGGTTTTGCCCATGCGCGTAGCGCACTGTCCTGTTATATTCCAACTACTGGCTATAGATACGTGCATATTGTATTAAGATCGTATCATAATGGCTGCGTATAGTGAGGTTATTTTTTAGAATGAAAGTAAATGCTGAACGACTAATTTTCCTAGTGGAAGAGAGGCATCCAATATACAATTTTAGGTTGAAGGACATCGTTTTATCTTTCCCTCTTTTCATTTATTAGATCTATCTGTAAACGTTTGTCTACTTTTTCACAAGCTATTTCTATCCAGTTGTTGTTTAGGTCATCAGTCGAAAGGCTGGTTTAAACCTGTAGAGGTTTTACTAAGTAAAACGAGAAGTGAGGTGGTTTACCATTGCCTTCCTAACTGCATGGATAAGTACGCTTATCAGCATACCGAGCCCTTAGAAAAGCACATATTTTCCACTCTCCAAATGATAACTTCACTTCATTCACCACAAGGTCTGGCTTTATAATGATGAAATTCATTACTCTCAGAGGAGATAACTTGGACTAGTGTCTTTTACATCTCTACCTCTTCTGTTCTTAAATGATTCAGTCATTTAATTGGCTGACCTTGTGATAAGAAACAGAACTATTTATTTTAGCCCTGCAACTAACAGATTGAGTGCAAATAATTTGACACTCCATCTGTCTGTTATGGGGATTCGTATCCAGTATCACAATAATAATACTACATCATCGTCCAGCGCCATTGTGAATACTAATTTCAGTTCTACATTATTTTCAGTAAAAAACAGAAAAAGCTTCTGCTTCAAGCTAAAACGTTTTTACTTAAGGGAAGTCGGACTCGAAAAAATAAAAAGTATACATTTTTACGTTTTAACTGTGTTAGACAGTTTGAAATTATCGCTTTCCAATGGTACCAAAATCACGTTTCTACGACAAATTTTCCTGTTTTCGTAAACAAGTCATATTGTGTAGGCTACATGATTTTTAGTTATTTTGTCACTAATTTTTATGAATTTGTTTACTATTTCTCTAGAAAGCACTTTTGTTTGTAAGGTTTAAGTTATGCAATTTTTGTTGCATAAATTACTTAGTACATTCCTGCTCGTATGAAGCAGAAATGCCTAAGTAAGTACGTTTTTATATAGAAATGCGTTTATAAATCTGAATCACCATTTCCCAAAAAAAAAGACAATTGAGAAAAGACATGTTTTCTCAAGAACCAATAAAGCTTTTTCCTCTAAATTTTAATGGCACATTCCTTACATGTATTTACATCAACAGAAGGGAGCATTTGACGTTATTTTAATTTATAAAAAAAATATAAATTGTTTTCTATAAAATTTCAGTTTTTGGAGTAGCAAAATTTTATAAAAAAGTTAATAATCTATAAATTTTAAAATGACTTTGTCTATCTGTTAGAAACATATCAATGAATAACTGGTTAAAATTTAAAAATTTTCTGGCCGTAGGTAACGGAGAAAACGGGTCAAACATTAACATGGGTTAAGACAGCAGCGGTTCCCACTCCCCTTTAAGCAATTTAGCTAGATATATTTGCGGCCGGCAGAACAGTTCTAGTGGTTATTATTTGTATTTATAATAGATAAGTTTTAGAAATAATTTTAAACGGCGTTTCATATGCTATTTATGTTTTATAAATTAAAGTATTTTATATTGCAGATTATAGGTGTAAGGTAAAATTCAAGGACAACTTGTGACCTAACTTAGTTACAATAATCAATCTCTTGGAGAATTAAGCAAAGTTCAGCATAACGTTGTATGATTTCTTACTGGTTGGTAACATTCATGAGATATGTTTCACAAAACTATAAACTCTACAAGTTATGGAACTTAACCGTTTTAAATGTAGTCGTAATATTTTTGTGTATTTATATAAAGATTTCATATGTTTGCTTCACATTCAGGTTTGAGATGGTTGCGAAGAACGAAAGGATATTACAAAACCATGTCTCAAAATAAGGTTTCTTGCAAGAGCTCACCCGAGAACTTGGTTTTGTTTTCATGGGATATTACTAAATTATTTTTATTTTAATTTATGTTCCAGTCGATTATAGAATCTCCTGATAAACAATTAACCCTCAATGAAATTTACAACTGGTTTCAAAATACGTTTTGCTACTTCAGGCGGAACGCAGCTACTTGGAAGGTAAAGTAATCTGAATTTGTATTTGCATCTATCCAAAACAGATCCTTTAAAATAATTAGTCTTAATTTACCTTATTAATTTTCAGGTGAATATTTAATATAAATATTTTAATAATTTTTGGCGTTTAAAGGACATTAATGAATTCAGTCAATTTTAATTTAATTTCAAGATTTTTGAGTTCACAAGGGATTCTTTGTCACGGATATAATAAATAAACTTTTATTATCACTGAAAATTATGTATATTTTATAATATGTTAAATTCGGAATATGGATTCGGAAGGTTATGCTACTGCACAGAACGTAAGACGGATCTGACCTGGGATTCGCTTGGAATAGCAAGGAAAACTTCATAAAACCTTTGACCAAAACAGCCATTTCTATAACTAGTTAATAACGGCAAAATGTCTGAGTTTTTCACAAGTCATCAATTTAGAGTTTCTTACAGATTAGGTTAACAATCTTAAAATAGCAAAATCATAAAACTAATTTACAAAAATAAAGCTAATTTTTATAAAAAAGGTATATATGTAAAAACAAAACAGAAAATATTTACCAATAGATATAAAATAATAATAATAGACCATACACAAAATACAAAAAACAGAAACCATTGAAATCTAACATACGTGATAAGGCCGCTTTAACGTTTAGAAAAATATACATGTGCTAAACTTTTTAGACGTAAAATTTACGTGTAAAATATATACATTTGTTAATGTATATTTACAAAAATATTGTAGGTTCGCACGTTTTATATTTTGGCTGGAAATAAATTTTTTCGTGAGGAAAATCTTCATAATGTTGATTTCTAATTTCTCTCTCCGATAAAATTGAAACTTTTTTTAAAGATTAAATTTATCTTAACTGTTTTTTTATAATATAATTATAAGATTCGGGAATAACATAACTGTATTAAAATCTTCACATATTTTTTATTTTTTATAAGTATTAAAATTTGGTAACGATATTGGATACATTGATATAATGTATTGTTCTTAATTTGGATATGTTTTATTTCAAATAGGAATGCTTAACTAATAAGATATAAATTTTTGGTCAAAATATCTAAAAAATTAATAAAAATTAGTTTTAAATTAAATATCAAAATCTGGTAGTAGATTCTCTAAAATTTTAAATTCACAAACAAGCTTCAAGCCGTAGTTATAATTTCCTTTTTCATTAAATTTAACGTTTTTTAGTAAAAACGTTTTTGTAAAATAATGGTCCTAGGTAACCACAATAAACACTAATAAATTACATATTATTAACCGTGTATACATTTTAAAACTGAAACAGAAAAATCATACTTAATTCCAAAAACAATATTGCTTACACGAACACAAAAATGACGCGCAACACAAAATTTAATAAACAATTACACCATTACACAACTTGGCACGTTGGTTTTATATTCATAGAAATCTATTACATTAAGTAGTTAGCGTTTCTAGTGACTAATTTGAGAACCTAAAGATTATAAAAATAGCTTATAGAAACCTTTATACGAAACCAAATCCATTTGGTTTCCATTTCCATTTAAAACAACGCAATATTTCTGGACAACCACCACTTGTCCTTAGGATTTTAGAGCTGTTTGCGGCGGACGAACTGGATTCATCCCCGTAGGCTCCAAAATATTTTAAAATAAAATCTTGGTGAATTCTCGTTCACCATTCTCATATGATAAATAAGTCAATGCTTTAAATAGGCGCGTTGAAATTCAATTATTTTAAACCCATACCATGCTTACTCTATAGTTTGTTACATTTTAATTGTTATACTTTCATAACCTTTATTTTAAAGATTTGGACTAAACAGTTCCAAAACAATATACATTTTTTTCATTAATTTTAGACTCTAATGTATTAAAATGTTCAGCAATTGTTTCCAGCAGTTCTGTCGATAGATATATCCAGTTGAACTTTTCTGTATTACTTGTATAACCCATCTATATCTATGAATTATTTCAAACTGACCAACTAGAACTTGAACTGAATATGTTGAACTAATTCTGAAAATTTGGTTACAATATCCTTTATCAGTTCTGCGAAATCTGGTATAAGATCTTCGAGAAAACTAATTTTCGGAAAACAAGTAAATACTAAATGAAATTGTTTTCAAGAAAAAAAATTACGAATTTTTTCAATAAGAAAGAATTCTAGTTGTTTTTATTATCGTGTATCAGTGGTATAATTGAAGAACACATTTTAAACTTTACACAATTGTTAAAGTCTGAAATTAAATTTTTTTACAAGTTAGACTCGCTTAAGTTGAAAGAATATTTACTCTAAGTTATCAATTTTGGTTAATATTAGTTTAACCCTTTGCGGAATATTAACGGATATATCCGCCAAAAATCTTTTCCATCAGTCGTTTTGCAGATATACCCGCATACGGTTTTGCAAATTTACTAGTTATAAATAAAACAGAAGATTTTGACTAAAATTTGTCTTAAAAGTCATGAAAATCATTCTAAATTATCTAAATATTCCAGAAAAATTTACATCTGCAGAAACTGGGTTGACAGGACTTGTGTTTCCTGGCTGCCGTGAGGTTGGTGTTCCATATAAGTTGCACTACCTCTGTACGTTAACATCTGTATTACATTCATCCAATTTAATAATAATAGTTTTTTAAATAATATCTGCACTTGTAGATATGTTTTCTTCTCTTATTCTTCTGGAATTCAACATACAAATAATTTTTTTAGTCAGTTCAATTTACGGATATATCCTCATAAGTTACGTCACTCAAGACTAAATACGAGTGTATCCGCATCCATTATTATTTTGTAAAAGTGAAGAGAAAAATACGTGATGAAATTTACGTGGATTTTGAGTTTTTAAAAAAGTATTCTATCCAGGAAAACACATTTTTCTAAAAACATATTTTTTACCTCAATCCATAATTAAATGCGTCTGTGACATGAAACTAATTCGTTCCACGAAGAGTTTAGTTTGATCTGAATGATTTTTTAATGTTCGCAAGTATCAATGTCTGGTTTTTGGCTGATGAAATGTGGGTGAGTGATTACGTGGGATGTTCTAAACCAATGGATTACGACATCGTCAAATAATTCTCTCTGTCTCGAAAAGTTTTCGTTCACAACTGATGGTAAGTTGAAGTGTGAAGACTGCTGAGATTATCATCTCTACGATCTTCAGCCAGGATGACTCAAGGATTCAGGAAAATTTTTTGTAAAAAACGTTATAAGTGCTAAGTACACTTTCTGGTAAGATTATGAAGTAATTTAATAGGTTAACCCAATATTTATATCGAAATTGTTCGATAGATATTCACACGATGTAATTATTATTCTTCTGATGAAATCTACAACAAAATGTATTGAAATATTTCAGACAGCTTTTGTTTGGTTCTTTTCATGAATGTTATATTTTTGATGGAACTAGGTACAAATTTTGGTTTTATTTGAGAGAAGCGATTTTTATTTTTATTATGATTTAAAAATTAATTTGATATACTGGTAGAAATTGCCTGCTTACCTTTTTCCTTGGAATGATTTTTTTTGTTCACCTTTCTTTATTCCTTGTATGAATTATTTTGTATAGAATGCAGTGCGTCACAACCTCTCGCTCCACAAATGTTTCATGCGGGTGGAAAACGTGAAAGGCGCAGTTTGGACTGTCGATGAAGTGGAGTTTTACAAAAGGAGACCTCAGCGGTGTGTCACCGGGTACGTCAACGTTCGACAAGTTGGTTAACGACTCCTGTAGCTCCTTCTAGCAAGCATTTCGATTTGAAATTTTTTAAATTATTTTTATCTTATCTTTTTATATATTTTCCTATCTTTCTGGTTTGTGTACCTCTTCCTTCACTTTGTTTATCTGTGTCTTCTGGCATGATGGTCGGCCAAATCAGTCCATGGTGGTCAGCAGAGTACAACAGGTACTTCAAATCGAACATGTATTGCTCAGAAGGCAGTTAGCAGGAGTCAATCGTCTTTTTTTTCTCTACTTTTTTCTCTTCAACTTTGTCTTTTACACTATTTTCTCTTTCTTTTGATGGTCTGTGTATACAGAACGCGATCCGCACCAATCTCTCTCTGCACAAGTGTTTCGTACGCTATGAAGATGACTTCGGCTCCTTCTGGATGGTCGACGATGCGGAGTTTGTGAAGAGGCGGCACCTCTCCCGTGGCCGCCCCCGGAAATATGACCCCACCCCATCACCCACTCTACCTTACCACCCGCTCTCCGCACAGTAAGCACCACCTCACCTATTTTAGACTTGCCGCTGAAATTGAAATTCGGGCTGTCGCTGCTCTGCTCTCGGCTAACTGCTAACTACTGCTAACTGCTTGCTACATGCTTGGGAAATGTGGTCATGTCCTGTGTCATGTACATGTGTATGAACTTCCCATCACTCATCTACTGTTGCCGCTCCATCAGTCAACCATCTGGTAAGGTCATTTGATTTGAAGGCAGGTGTATTTAAACATGTCCAATATTAATTATAATCAAATCTAAAATAAATCTTTTAATTTAGCGCATAAAATTTCATTTCATCCAAGTATACAATAAGAGGAGTTCATCTCATTGCATACTTAACGATACGGTAGACCTTTTTTAACCAAATACTTATAAATGAATTCCAATTAAATTTTTGTTTTTGAATTACGTACGACTGTTTTGCAAAATTAATGCTAATGGAAACGAAGAAAAGGGTGATAGATAAAAATGAGTAATGAAAAATGCCAAACTTGAGCGGGAATTTAACCCGGATCCCCGACATACAAACCAGTTGCGCTGACCAATTTACCATGGGCCGGTCTATTTCAAAGGAGAAAATTTCCTTCAGGATTATATTACAATTTTATTGACTATTCTACTCCTGAAAAATAAACTTCCTTCAGTAGAATTGATGATCATTCCATTATTTGAACAGACATACCGACACTAATGTAGATTTCTGATCAACAAGAAGATAATGTAGATAATGTAGATTTCCGATCAAGAAGTTAATAATCAAAGATCATAGTAAGAAAAATGCTTTTATATCTATTCATCATCAATATAATTTTTCAATCTTACCATATTTTACAAAGTAATCGCATCTTTTCCATGGTGTGTTTGAAATTCAACAAATTCTTTCTTTGGGCACTTTGAATCAGGAAAATTTCATGGAATATCAAAATCAAAAAGAATTTTTTTCCGCAGTTCCGAAAGACCCCAGTTGAATCTTTCTGTTAGAGTATCCTATTATGATCTACAATTTAACGCGTGCTTTTATAGAAATTTTGACACGTTTATTAGAGAAGATAAAGAAGTACTATTTACTTTTTTCAGTTTCTTATATTGGGGACCAGAGAATAGTAACCCTTTCCGGAAGATTTATAATATTATATAATAATATAAATAAATTACACCTGAATCGTGTTTATATATTTTACATATTTGAGTCTTGTATCAAAACAAACAATATTCACTTTTATAAATTTTTGGAAAACCATAAAATATGTTATTTTCTTATTTTATCAATTAAAATTTAATTGACTGTCTAAAAGTGTGTATTTTCCAAACCGATAGAGGTTTTAAATTAATTTTGAAAAGTAATGTGTAATTTTGAATTTAATTTTTATTTTAATCAGAATTTGTTAATGGTGTAATTTGGAATGGTGTCCTGTATGATATACAGGAGGTAATGCTATTATTTGAATCCTTTGGGAATCCTCTTTCAAATTATAAGTAAAAACATTATTGTGATTGAGAATTTCACATTTTGTGAAGTAATAAATGTACAGTTGTCTGCTGCAATATACACTAATCAGAAACCTTGGGAAGAAACTGATTTATCTGTCAAACAAAACTAAAAATAAATTGCTATTATTTATCTTTTGGTTATCTTTTGGTTTTAGTAAATAATAAAATGTTTTAGTTCTGAGTTTGCTCATTTCTTTTTGAACAGTGTTGACGAATTTTTCTTCAGAAGTCTTAGAATATCTTTATTTTCAGTAGACTCCAGACACTTTGAACAGGTGTCTGTATTGGTAGAGACAAATTTAATGGTTGTTGAATCCTTTTCAAGCTTTTGCTGTAGTTATAACTTTTGAAAAATATTTATTACAATTGTTTCAGTAGAAAAAACGTAATAACGCGTTAAACTGTTAAAAGGTACAGCAGAGCTGTGGTACAACATTTTAGGGTATAGTATTTGTCTATTTTGATTCGTCCGATTTATCGGAGATTGATTCTTTTAAAACTAAACCTAATATATATGTGAGAATTTTTCTACAGGACTGAATGAAACAATTTATCTGACTAGATCGAGTGGGAAGAATAATTTAAAATAACTTTGATACTAAATTTCGTCCAAAAAAAATGAAAATAGTTTGTTTTGACCCAACATAACATGGTTTTAACATATTTTTTTAATTGCTACACTTACTTTATTATATACATTAACCGAAACTATTCGTTAAGTTGCGCGATAGATGATCTCTTTACGCTGGAGTTTGAAATGAAAATTTTATATGCTTATTTACTAAATACAGATTTATGCGAATCATACCGTATGTTTTTTTAAATATTTTGATCGGTGAATGACTATTAAAAGGTTAGCCTAATATTTAAGATAAAGTATCTCATATTCAAGTATTCATTGTAGGAGGTGAGTAATAAGCTTCTACGTCAGATTGCGATTAATCTTTCAAAATTTATTTCAATACTTTATTAACTTAATATATTTTTTACTTATTCGATAGTATTTTTAAATGTTTTCCGTAAAAATTGTACGGTTTTTTTATACGAAAAATAATTTTAATTCTAATTGATAACAGTCACGAGCAATCTTCTTGGAGCTTATGTTAGAAATACTCATAAAGACCACAGGGAAAGAACTTGATAAAACAAATTTCATTTTTCAGGAAAACGTTTTATAAACTCTTAAAGTAGTACTACATAATTTTAGAGTTTATAGCCTAAAACGTTTCACTAACGTGCTGCCGTAAAGGCCAAAATGTGAAAACGTATTTTTTGCAGTTTTTACCGGCATTTTGAAATGTATTAAGATATTTGGAATTTTACTTTACCAGATTAAATATTAACTTATATATCTTTTAAACTGTGCCAGAAAATATACACGTTTACATTAGAAAATTACGAGATTCGATCACGGCTTCAGTTTTGGCCCACCGTGTAGATTTGAAGTGGCCGAAAATATTTTTATTAAATAGCCAATGGTCACATTATCGAAAAATATTTTTTTTCCATTTCATTCTATGACACTCCGTTTCCCTGCAATCTATTTGGGACACCTTATCTGCCTCACCAGGTGTATCAATAAGATGATGTATGTATATTTTTCTTGGTTTAGAAATCAATGAACCTAAGAGATATTCATTTAATTTAACTTTTTTATTTGGAAAAAATCATTCATATTGTTATTAAAACTGTTTTTGACAGTAAATCAGGTACACCAAGTTAGCCAATACTACAATATCCTACTTTTAAAGAACTTGTCATCATCTTTTTCTGTTTCACATGGACTTGTCAAGTTAGTCCCCTTTACGTAGTTTCTACCTATTACTCGTCAGTTGTGATCTATCAAATTATTCCCTGACTGATTTCATGAAAAATAACTATGGAATTAATTTTACAGACCAGTTCAAATTCTCAAAAATGTAAAACTGGAATTACGATCAAGCTATTACCCTGTGATCTTTGTATGTTGGAATTTTTCTAATAAAATTTTGGAATGGAAATGAAAATGCCTTAATAAATTTTAAAAATTAATTTGAAAATATTTTTTAAAATCTACGGTTCCTACTTGTAACTTAAAAAATAACTACTAAATTTTATTTTAATTAAAACTTACGAAGGTTAATTTTATTATTTTACATAATTTATGACTTAAATTTAATTATCGTATCAAGATATTATTAAGACAATTTGGAATCCTTAGTGTCAATTCTTTCTAATACAGAAGTACATAATAATCGTAACAATTTTTAATCATTCTAAATCTTTAAAAATTACTTTTATAACACCTGTGCATTTCAATTGAACGATATAATGATAAATCTTATAAAGGGAAACGAAGTGCCGGATGTCAGTTCACAAAAAGGTATTGTAAATTAGACAGATATTTGCTTCAGTTATTTTTTATTTTACTCCTTTTTGCATTTTGGCGAAGGAATGTGATTGCATGGTATAAGTGTCACGATGTTGTACTTTGAAGTGCAAAGTGAATTTCGAAAATCTTAGGAAGGATTTTATAAGTATAATATATAAATAAAAACCTTTATTTTCTTGTAGAATAATATACATATACATGACAAGTCAATAATAATTTATTGGGTAGGAAATGAAAAGGTTACACCACTTAAGTGAAAGCAAAAAGGAAACTGACCAGGAATTTGGTTTAAGTGGCCAAGGTGTAAAAACCATTATCAGACACCCAGTCATTATACTAAAACTAATTAGCTAGAAATTGATTTTTAATTGTGTACAATTGTTAATACACAACCCAACTTATGAATTGTTCATTAAATAATGTGTACTACTTTAATTATTAAAAAATATAATTATATGACAACAGTATTAATATAATTTTATACATATTTTTGAACATAAATTTTAATATTTAAAAGTTTTAATCATCGAATTGGTCTTGATATTGGTCAGTTTTAAAACATAATTCTTTTCCGTTTTATTTACATCAACTATCAGGAAATAAATATTTGACATTTAAGCCTATACTACTAAAATTTAAAAGTTAGCCATTCAGCGTAAAATATTTATTCCAGTTTGCAATGAAAATAATTATATCTCAATATTTTTATCGTTAATTTTAAAGGTTTTTACCAAATTTATCTCTTCCATTGCCTTCTTTCTGGTTTTCTAAATTGAAGTTTTTGTGTTATTTAAAAAAATTTTGCCCATAACGGGTCGGTGGAGTGTTAAATTAATTGTACTCGATCTGTTGGTTCCAGGGCTACAAAAAGTATCTCTGTTTCTTATCACATAGTCAGCCAATTATATTGCTAAACTATTTAAGAATAGAAGAAATAGAGTGTAAAATACACTAATCAGAGTTATCTCCTCTGAGAGTAATGTATTTCACTATACAGCCAGACCCTGTGGTGAATGAAGTGAAGGTGTTATTTGCAGGGTGGAAAGTGGGTGCTTTTTGGAGGGCCTGGTATGCTGATAAGCATACTCTTTCGACTCAGTGAGGAAGGCAATAGTAAACCACCTCACTCCTCAATTTTACTTAGTAAAACCTCTACAGGTTCAAACTAGCCTTTTGGCTGTTTACCTAAACAACAAAAAAAATTATAAATATTTTTTCAAGGTGTGAATATTTTTGAAAGTACATCTTAAGTTGCACTATAAGGCAAATGGTTACATAATTTATAACGTAAGAAAATTATACTTTTATACAATCATCTCTTCAACATTTTCAGACTTCCTTTACTATCCCATAACGATTATTATCCGATATTTTTTTTTGTTTTACATCTGACTGTTTTGCAATTTCTGCTAATGTTGATGGTGGATTATGACGATAATGAAAAAATTCCAGACCTGACTGGGAATCGAACCCGGGACCCCGGCGTAGAAGCCAGTTGCGCTAACCGCTACGCCAACGGGCCGGCCATTATTCGATATGTGTCAGAGAATTTTCATTTCAAAGTAGCTGCTTATTAAATTTCAAATTATTAGTTCAAACACAAAAAAAAATAACTAAATTGTCACTAAAATGAATATCTTACAGAAATATCATCTACAAAAATTATCCCTAATTTTTTTCAGAGACTTTATCAAATAGCCTACCAAATTTTTATTTTATTAACAGGTTCAATGTAGTGAGAGACGTGTTGTTTTCACACCCTGAGTCATCATAAATAAAAATACTCAAATATCATTAACATTATGAATAAATTTTTATTTAGATTACAATTTAGTTTACAAGTACATTAGACACATGCCAAACGAATGATTTATGTATTCGGGGTTTTAGTATCGAAATCACTTTCGAGACAATTATATCTGTCGTAGCACTAGCGATCAATTTTTGTAAAAGAGATGAAAGTTTCTCGGATATGGTAAAAGAGAGAAATAAATATAATTTTTGGCCACCAAGGAAGTCTAGTTGTTAGAGCGCTAGACTCCACTGCATACTGTAAAGTGGAAGGTTCCGGATTCAATTCCCGGCTAGAATATGATGTTATTACACATCAAAACTCACGGATTCTGTACCGCAATTCATAGTAGTCGCTAACAACCAAAGCAGTTGAAGCGATTTTAAATAAAAATGAACTAAAAATTTATACAAAAATTTTATTAGCTGTAAATATACTTTTTACAATAATTAAAAACAGAAAACCAAATTTTTATAGATATATTTTAAAATTCTGAACTAGAAAATATATTGACGTGCTAAAAATATTTCCTGAATTTACGGTATTTTTATTAAATTAACCTCAGTAATTTGTAGTTAAGGAGGAATACATTGTCTCATAGTAAAAATATTTTGAGATTTCTAAGAGACAAACATGTTCCTCAAAAACGATGAAAAATAAGATGAGAGATGAATTTGTCCTTCATTGACAATTTTGGGACTTTTCTTTTCTTGTGTGACATTCAACCTGTTTAAAATATTTTATCGTACCCACTGAGGGTTTCCAGGTTTAAAAGATATTGATGATTTTCGAACTTCAGTGTTTGCATTGCATGATTATTAAATGTTTAATATACTGCATCATGAGTTTGCCTACTTTAATAACGCCGGTGGTTGTTTGCGGATGACGTCACTTGTTATATCACCGGCTAGAGTAATCGTTCAAGTTGTATTATTAATAATTTGCATTCGTTTTTATATTTCGTAGAAATTTGACTTCTTATATACATTATATTGAGTAATTTTGTACGAGTATAATCCATTCGAAATAATTTTTGATGTTGTTGCTCATGTTATTGCTATAATTTTATGATTATAATGATTTATGCTAATTAACTTTTGCTAAGCTGGTATAATAATTAATAATAATAATTATTATTATTATTTATTTATTCCCATATATTACACATTACAAAAAAAAATTATTATAATACATAATTTTTTTACAGTGTACTTCTGTACTATTTGGCTAGTGGTGGTGGTGGAAATTATTCCATCCAACTATGGAAAGAACCATGTACCAGGATGAGTTAATTGAGTCGTGTACGTAGTAATTTCTCAATAGTTTAAAGATTTAGTGTTGAAGACTTTGATTTCATTGACTGAGAACGCTAAAACTGATTTCATTTTGCTATGTTTTTGGTTCTTGATAAATAATCACACAGATTGAACTCCTTTCATCGGCTATACAGATTCTTTATAAATATTAATACATTTTCAGAATTAGCCTCTGAAGGGTTTAAAAATATTGTTTAGTAAAAATTAAAATCGTTCATATGATGAATTCTAAAAAATTAAGGATTGAATAATAATTATTTAAATACATTTTCAAAACGTAAGCAGGTTTGATCAAGTTTAAATTTCTCCTCGGGATACCTCAAGGTTATCGGTTCTCTTTATTGTTCACCGCTGATAAGTATGTCTCTGCTAGGTGAAGCGAAGGGATGAGTAAATTCCATGCAGCCATTTTATTATGTCAGGTGGCTACAGTAACTATAAGTATAAGTAAAGCACCAACTATTCGTGGAACTGAGTGGCAAGAACACTGCAGATAGCGAAAATCGCGGATAACCCGAAAAAGACTAAATATGAGGTGCAAACAATAAAAACTATTTTAGCATAAAAACTGTGTTTTATTGTACAAACAACATAACATGTAAAACTTTACAAATATGGACAGTACAAAAGAAACCGTAACACTACGTATAAATCACTAAAATAAATAACAGTAAAAAAAACAATACTGTACTGTTAACAAAAATTGTTCAAGTATGCCTTTTTTAAAAAAGCTCTCAGAACCTGCCGCTCATCAACAAATTTTGAGGTCTATAGGATTACGATCCACAATAAACCAGTCAACAATTTTCGGTCTTTCGCACTGTAGGGCCTATTGTATTTTCCCTGTTGTTGACTTGGATTAAAATTGGGTTTTCAGGTTCGTAATTAAACAAATTAGGTTCATTTCAGCCTTTTTCGGATGCTTTGAGGTTGTTTTCTAAAGAAGATTTTTTTAATAGATTTAGTAATTATTTTATTTATTATTTAGTTCCTATAGGATTTCTCTTATAAATTGATTAGGTAATGTTTCTTTCATTTTGGGTTTAGGTTGATTTTGTAATTAATTAATTGTTTAGGTTGATTTAGTTCTTTTTATTATGTTTTCTGTATAGGCTTTTTGATATAGATTTTATTTATTGTTTACCTAATTCTGTTTGCTTCTTTGACAAATAGTCAATTCTTTCAATACTCTTTTTGCTTTTGCAAAAAGTCGTTTACTCTTAGACAATAATTACAAAATTTTGTTTATTTATACACTGAAATTGTATTGTTTTTTTATACTATGTAAATAAGAATATAGTGATTTTCGCGGAATTCGCAGATAATCGGGGCTTTCATTATGAAAACATGGTTTAGTCTACTGCTCTGCCGTATTACCATGAACTATTTAACTGTCACTTGTGTCTTGAGCTGTTGTTTACTGTTAACAGCCCTATGATTTGTGTAGTTATTTCTTTGTAGGCTATACAAGAATGGTTAAAATTAAGTTTAATATTTCTTATTGGTGGTAATTACAATTGTCATCTATTATTTTTCTATGTCCGTCCGGCCGTCACATCCATATGTCTGAAACTACAAGAGATAGCAACAAACGGTTTACGGATTCGAAATCCACAGAAAAATTTGGTAGGCTTGGATTGAGTTTGAAGTTCCGGTTTTGATAAGAAGTGGCCCACAATCGGAAGTCAATAAATCGAAGTCGGAATTTGGAAACAAAAATAGTGTCATTCGATTCCTCTTAAAAAGTAGCTTTCTTGCTTACCTTTTTTCTTAGCTTTTTTACAAAAGCTAAATGGGCTTGATCACATTATGTGGAAGTATAACCCAGAGTTAAATTAACACGCTATGTGACTTTTCATTACAACTCCTTTTCTTCACAAAAAATTGCCAATAGCTATGAGACGCGTCGTCTCATGACAGGGAGTTTTAGAATTGAGTTGTTTAGTGTTTTTCCAAGTAGATAATTTATTTTTCATTGTTTTCTCATGACGTAAATTATTCTGCTGTAAAAAGGACCTGCGATTAGAGGTCCAAACTGGAAAGAGTAGTTGTAAGAAAAAAAAATAGTTCACAGTAAAGTTAGAGTTAATTAGTAAATTAATTACCCATTGTGATAATAAATAATCTTTTAATAATTTACTAATCGTACCAATATATACATTGTTTACGGGTTCTAATCATTCCTCATAGACGCATACTTACCAGCGGTGAACTAAAAATCTTTCATGTGTACTACCACCGATTGTTTATTGGCGCGATGGTTATTATTGATGTTAATAATTAACATCCTGATTTAAAATATACATAGTTCACGTTTAATCCATGAGATTGGGTATGTAATCTCTTGGTATTCATATCAATCATGATTTTAGAAATTATTTTTGGCTTCAAGGTGGATAAGATGATTGTGCTATTAAAAAAATGCACAAAGTGTATTGGGATTTTGATAAATATAAAACCAGATGATTCTTCTGTTTACTGCGTTTGAGTCGTCCTTAAGCCGGAATATGTCAAGGCCAAGTTTAAGTTGAAGTTTGTCATTAGGATATTACTTTGGAAAGAAAGTGAGTTTGAATTTCCTACCCAATAGACTGACGAATAAACACATTTATGGATACTTGAAAAATTTAACTGTATTTTATGGATACTTAAAAATTTAACTGCAGTACCTCACATGTTTTCCATCCCTGGTGAATTCAGAGGGAGCTAGAAAGTAAGAACGGTTGAAACAAATAAAATATAACATTTTATTTCTACTCGATAAGCCTGTCACTAACATAGGCCTAGTCTCATATCTAAAAGAAGTCATTAAAAAATTTAATTAGTCATTTCAGAAAGTCAAAATTTGCCTTTTTTGTGTTTCAGGGCTAATTGAATGTAAACTAGTCATAGGACGAATGAATAGCTTTTGTAATCGATTATTATTCGAATAAACTTCCTACCAGCTACGCGCTGCTTGAATATAATCGATACAGTATAATACTAATCAGAATCCTGAACGTCCAAGTTTATTTGAATAAATGTAGTGTGTTATGAAAACATCGCTACGCTGACATCATTGTTCAGTCTTCTGTCTCCCTCTCATCCATGTGATTAATATTATCATTTTTCGTTGTTCTTTGACACCAAAACCTGGCCCGTTCTACTTCTCTACTTGAGACAACTCTTTTTTTAATCAAGTGGTTTATTTTCAAAGAATAAAAGTTTGTATCTTTTATTAAAGAGATCACCCCTCTACACAAATTATATATATATTTCATATTGTTCTTTATTTAAATATAGTATAAATAAACATTTTTTAAAATTTCCTTTTCTTTTCTTATGACTGAAATCTTTGTTTGAAATTCTTATATGACCGACTTAATTTTAGTAGAACTTTTGAATTAGTATATGAATTTTAATTAACAATATCTTCTTAAAGAACAATCATCTTACTGATAATCCATTCACACGTTTCCTATAAAGGATAATATTTTTCTGATAAATATTACCAACTCAAATCCGTTCAAGTGTAGTCAACGTCTTATTGATAGGGCTTTTACAAATTGTGCGCTACAATTTAGTATATGTGCATTTTATATTTTCGTGTTGAATTGTTACGGCTGCATATCTTTAATTTACTGGCGCACGTTTTTAACAGAATCTTATTGTCTTAAAAGTTGATTTTTTGCGTAATAAATTTGTGTATTGCATGAAATTTATTAAGGATGAGTAAACCAAATTGTCGAATGATTTTAAATCTTTATGTCTTTAAATTTTTACAATTTTATCTTTTTCTATTCTAAATGTTTTTTATACATTTTTTATACTTTTCTACAATTTTTTAATATTTTTATATTAACTATTTTTATTCTCTTGGTGTTTTTTATTATATTTAATATTTACCTTTTTTTAAATTTTTATATCTTTCAATCTTTAATATTTTACTTATATATTTATATTATTATATTGCTTTGTAGTTTAGCGATTTATCAATTAATTATTTAATTCAATTAATTGATAATCTTTAATTATTGCTTAATTTAATTAATTTTTTACTATTGTATTATTACTCTATATAAATATAATTTTTAAGAAATTTTTATACATTCTATTTGATTAATTTAATTACAGTGTAATTTTATATTAATAAATTTAACTTTCTTAGTGATAACTTTTTCAGACAGCTAAAATACTATTGATTTTTATCTAACATTCAAGAACTTTCTCACTCATGAAACAGTATGAACTGAAATAAATTTTTCAAATATTTTTAAATTAAAATAAAACAAACATTATAATTAGGTATTTAAAAGAAAAAAATTAATTCCAGCGAAAGTACTCGAAAATTTGAGCCTTTTGAACACATTGGAGAAGTGATGAATGGGAGTTTAATAAAATTATTCCACTATTTCAACGAACGTATGGAAGAAAGTAAAAGTTACTGGAAAGTTACAAGAATAATTCAATGTACTACGAACAATAATAATAAAATTATATTGTAATATTTTCTGCTGTTTTCATTATAATATCTGAAAAAAATATTGAAAATTCTCAAGGAAAATCAAATTTGAAGAAAACGTCGTGTTAATCAGAAGAGTTCAATGAAGCTGAAGTAAATTATCCAATGAATCCATTTATCTCGCCTAAAAAATATGATATATAAAAATTATATATTTTCAATGAGTACTTTCTTTAATTTGTGAAGTTTTACATATAAGTTTATATTGAACGTTCAAAAAGTGAATTAATTCAGCTTATAAAATGGAATCAGGTCAAATCATGGTATTTTTCCTATTTAAATAATTAACTTACTTTATTAAATTGGTGCTTCCTATTTAAATAATTAACTTACTTTATTAAATTGGTGCTATCTAATCATAATTTTTTCTGTAAAGTACTTATATTTTTTTCACTTAGTGTTTCATAAATAATTATTTGATTATGTTTTTTATTAATTATCTGTTATGAACAGACAAGCAATGGACTGAAGAATTTAATTTTCTTATATGTTATATAGGACACTTCTTCAAACTAGAAAATTACAAATTTAAATTGTGTTTATAATGTATAAATTTAATTGTGTTTTGTGTTATGTAACTTAAAATTTTAATGCTTCGATAGGTTGGATTTGGAAGGTATTAGTTTTAATTTAAAATATCTACGCAAGTAGATTTTTGTGTTAAGGTGTAACTTTTTGAAAAATTTAGCATAATTTTTAATATTTTGTTTTTCAGTAGTAATTTTAGGAAAATAATTCAAATTCTCCATTTTGGTTTACTAAGGTTTTTTTAAGGATTATTCAGGAAATAATTTTTTTTTTTATGATAATATAATATTTCGGTGTTTTAACTCAAGTAATTTATGAAAATAGAGGTATTGTTTTAAGTAGATACAACAAAAACCAGAAGGAAACGGTTTTTAGGTTTTACGTATTTAAGTTAAAAAGAATAACTGAAGGTTTATTTTTAAATACTAAATCGGTTCTTTTTTGAATCGTGGAGAATAATTTTAAAAAAATATAGAAAATAATGGTTAGAATCCACATAACGTAGATTAAAAAAATAACAAGTCATTTTTGAATTTGTATTCAATTTATACTTTTGTAATCCGGTCTATCTAATTATACAATTTTATTATTATTTTCTTCAATAAATAATAGATAATAATAATAAAAATTTTATTTATCTTAAATTTCTATCCGTACTACTGGACGCTGATCATTATTCACCACATTATTTTCATTGAAGTTATAATGAAATCTTCATAGAAATGTTTTTAATTAGTCAATCATAATATGATATGTAAAAAGTTTATGAATAGATTATTATATAAGTAGGGGTTTCAATTAGGTGCGCAATAACTACGTATCTGATTTTCAACCATACTCTGTTCATATACTCTGTTCATTCTAAGAGCTATCCTACCAATGCGTTTGTAGTGGTGAGTAATACTGCAGGTCGTGTCTATGTGTGGTGCTTGACAACAACCGGGTGACTCTCAACACACTGTTCATGTTTTGACTACCATTCAATAGCCTATTTATATCATCTTGCATAAGAGAGACTATGATAGTTATAAAGTATTACAAGCTATTATAAGCCTTGTAGGCTTACATACAGCCATTTTGAAACACATAATGCTATTTGTAATTCATTAACTATTCAGTTTACGTTCAGTCTATGAAGTGTAAGCCCATAATTATTGTTTTTGTAGTATTTATATTGTTTTGTTTACAGTGTAATTTAATTTTGTTTTGTTACGTGCACCCTATGGTGTTTTGAAAATGTAATTTAAGTATTTTTTCCCACATTAAACATTGAAATGAGTACCGTGAACTTCTCTGTTGTGAAACACAAAAGTGGAGAAAAACAATTATTTTAAATGTAGGTCTATATAATTCCCTGGGTATAAAAAATACCTTTTTACCCAAAAGAGATATTGAAGAAATGACATCGGAGTTGAGTGGTGTGTCTAAATTTAGAGTTCAAAGGATTGGTTAACTGGTAGCACCAAACAAGAAACGAAAAAGAAGCAAACCCGTTATGGACCAGTGTGATGAATTTGTGAAAACGGAAATTAGACTTAAAGTACACAGTTTTTCGACATAATAAAGTTTCAATTTTAAATGAAATTTAGTCAGTTACAAACAATTTTTTTTTTTTTTGTTTAACGTCCGACTGTTTTGCAATTACATCTAATGCAGACGGTGAAGAATGAAATGATTTTTTGTAACGTATGTAACAAATGAGAATACCGATTTACCTACCTTTCAAACAACATCATTTTATAACATTTTTATATCAGTTGGTTTTGGTGTTTTAAAACAATAGGCCCAAAAATATAATTATGGAAACGTATGACATGTGGATTGTGGATAAGGGAATATTTGAGAAAAATGAAGGTAATTTAGGAAAATAGGAAGAATAGGAGGAAAATATTACCTAGATGAAAGTGGGTTAATGAACTCGTAACTTATTGTAATGTCGATGTAAACTCTGAAACATCCTATACGTTCCACAGTATGACGACCTTGACAGGATAGCTCTTACAGTGAATACACTATAATTATAACAGCAGTGTATTCGCATCGTTATTGCTGATTATAAATACAATAGTTGTGCTCCGATCATTATTTTTCAGTCTATCTTTACAGCCGTTTTTCTTCCGACTATTTTAATAATTAATATTTTATGTTAATCAGTATTTTAATAAAACGGAGCTTTCTGTGACAACTTGGTTATCGTGCTAAATATTAATTTTTCAAAAAAGTGAGCGGTTTTCTCATGTTTTTCATTTTAGCTGGAGAGGATCACACAATATTTAAATAATGAAAATAATTAGTTAACGGTGTATTGTTGTTACCCATAATACTATAAGATGGAAAATAAAAAAAAAATCAATTATACCGTACACTTACAATTTATTGAAAAATGTTATTGTGGAAACAAAAGTGAACTTTTGTTAAAAGTTATTGAACTTAAGAGAGTTTTTCATCAATTAAATATACATGATAAAAAAATAATACTGTACCTATTGAATATCACAAATAAACCACAAAGTAGATTTATTTTATAGCGTTTTAGAATTACCTTTAAAAATTCATTAAATTTAGGTTAAATTAGGTTAAAAGTTCTCTTTTTGCAGACAGTTGGCCTATCTTAATCTTTTCTAAAAAGAAGAAACTATGTCTGGGTATTTTCTGGTTGTTTTTCAAGCTAAGAAATTCTCTAAAAGAGTAAATGCTTTATCGTGTTCAGGACCAGAGTAATTGTTCTCTTTTGTGTCACTGTCATCCTCAACTTCATTTTCGTTCTGAATGTCTTGAAAAGTAATCGAATTAACCGAGTTAACCACCTATCACCAAACGAGTTGAATGTCTTATCGTTCAAAATTATAATTTCATCTACCGGACGCTTCCCGCTCATGCAGTTAGACGATCGTATACCCTGGCAATTCACGCTTAATACTACGTATGTATATATAAGAAATTCAAATTTTTGACCGTTTGGATTTTAGACACTCTACTACAATTTAAATTACATATAAATCCCACTTCAATTTAAAAATTCGAATCAATTAGCAGCAGCAACAGCATGTAGTGGGTGTGGAGTTACAACGTTTCCCGGATAAATAAAAAATCAAACAAAAACCAAAAAGAATCATGTAATAAACTCTGAACGGCATACTTAGATGATTGGTGCCATCACCATTTGAGTTGCACTGAATATTTAAGCGCATGTACATCGACCGTTCATCCAATCACACTCAGGTATTGTTAATGTGATAAATTTTCACATCTTTTCTTTTCTTGCTTATGCACTGTTTGTTTCACTTGCATTTTCTTGCACCTATTTTCATTTTCTTTTCTTTCGTTTTAAGATCCGTTTTATATTGTTGACGAAAATAATTTAATAAATTTATTTTTTATTTAATTTATTTCAACAGAGATGCACCAACAGAAGAGAATCTGTCGATGGCGAAAAATTCCAGGGTATATGGTGACTCTATAAACGCAGCCAATATTCAGGTAAGGAACTGTAACTTTACTCAGTAAAATAATTTACTTATGTAAATTTTTTTGAGATATCACATCTTCTGTTACTTTTAGTATCACTTTTAGTTCAAAAAAGGAAAAAAGTACCTATAACCTCTATTTAAAACTGATGTGTACCGAATCCAATTACAGTACAAGCTCGCTAGTCCGAACTTCTTTAATCCGAACTCTCCAGTAATTCGAACTATAAAAAAGAAGTTTGTTTTTATGTAGCGATGATTATCATTTTTTGAATGTGTTAATACGACAGTCATACGCCGAATTTGAAAACATGACTGCAGAATTATGATGACGATGATGTAAAACTACCGGAAAATAAAATAAACCATTAAATGGCAGTTGCAAGTTTTAATAAGTGTATAAAAAGGGCTATATTATAATTATAGCTACTATACTATACTATAATTTGCTTCGAGACGAAGCATTCAAACAATGTTTGGCTTCCAAAAAACAGAAGAAAATAAGTGACTTTTTGCGAAAAAATAAAGTTAATTTTTTTTTACGTCTGACTGTTTTGCAATTGCTGCTAATACAGATAGTGAGAAGCATAATACATGAAGCTGAAAAAAGTTTAGAGAAAAGTACGTACTTTATTACTGAATTAGGTTATTACAATATAAACAACTGTACATATTTTTAATTACAGTATGTACTGCAGGCCTATTTACTTTTTTTATTATTATTTTGTTTCCTTCAATGTGACTTTTTGTGGAAAAAACAAGGCCAGTTTATTGTACGTATATTATTATTATTAAATTAGTTTATTCCATCATAAACCATTGTATTTTACTCATTTTAAACATGAATACTGCCTTTTAAACAAAAATTCGCTAATCCGGATTATCGCGGTTTTTATTAGTTCGGATTAGCGACCTTGTACTGTAATTTAAAATTGAGGCTGAAAAAACAAAACGTAATAAATATCTACGAACGAGACTTCAAAAGACTATACTAGTCTTCTCGCAGAGACTTAAACGTGTTGAGTTTAAGTCACGGTAGGGCTACTAGCAGTTGCGCGATGTTACAACGTTGTACTGATTCAGTATTGGCTAATCGTTAGCTGTATTCTTCCGTCCTCCGTACTTCAGACACACGGTAAAATGGAACTTCTTATGACCCTTTTCTCAAAAACCGTTGCAGTTTTTTATTTGAAACTTTACAGGCCTATCAATACATATAATTTACAAATGTAGTTGTAAAATTACACATTTTTGTTGCGTAATGTTTGATATATTAAAAAACTGGATACGTTTGCAAGCATGTTTCAATTTTTTGAAGTGAAAACTTTATTAGGCGCACCTTTCACTTCTTAACAGTGAACAAAATTGAACTGTCACGCGTCACATAAATGATTGAAAGGGTTATTTTTATTCATGTCTTTAATTGGGAGACCCGAATTTCTTATTTTGTAACCCATAACAAGAGAAAAGATTAAAACAGATGTTCAATAGATATTGTAAAACTTTTTTTATCTAACTAAAAATAACTAAATTAGAAAAGAGCCGGCGCTATTTTTAGAAAGATATATACAACTTTCTTATAAGATAAAGAATATAACCAAATAATTTAGAATAAAATACATCATGGAAAATTCTACTGTAAAATTCTACTAGAAAGATAACAAGTGAGGGCGGCGCCAATAAGCAATTAATCACTGTATCAAAACTCTCAAGGTCACTCACACAAAATAATATACTCAAAACAAACACATTCCCTAAATTTCAGCTTGATACGTCTATCGGTTTTTGAGATAATGGGTCATTTATATGAACAAATTAAGTTACAGAAATCTTGCGTTGAAGTTTTTTAAACTTCAAGAAAAATCACTTCAAAACTTTGAGAGATTATCTCAATATTTGGATATAAACGAAATAAACACTGTTGTAAAACGAAATAAAAACAAAATATCCCTTTCTAAAATAAAAATTCCTAGCAAAAATTACAAGCAATCCGCATACGTTAAGTTTTAGGAATTTCACAGTAAATCGTATTGCATTTTAGATTCAAATCTGATTCAGAAAATTATTTGACAGGGTTATCTCAATAATAATAGTTTACATGTATTTCATAAAAGCAATCTTTAAAAAACAGATATTTACTAATTTATTAATTTCAATAGAATATTTAATGAAAATTCTACAACAAAAATTTAATAATGTCAAAACTAAACTACACAGTGTTACTCTAGCTCTAGAACATTAACATCTGCTCCGTTGATATGGAGTAACAGCTTATTTGTGTTATTATAGAGTCGTAGAGTAGTAAACCATATTTAATGGTGAATGTACATTTATTTTTAATTTATGTATAATGTTAATGACCAACAGATGAAATTTTTAATACCTTTTGTGCAGGGACCTTTAGGAGACAATGCGTACCCCCATTACGTTGGGACTACATCTCCTCTTCACTCAGATAATGGACCTCCATCACCCAAAAAACTAAGGTAAATGTTTTTCTTCTCAGTATTATAGTAAAAACCATTAAACTATAGAGCAAACGTCAACAATACAGTTCTCTCTCATTGGCTAGAACTCAACTCAGATTGCTTAATTCGACCCATAGTAATTGTGCCTATTTTTTAACATTTTTTTCTAAAAACACTTAAGAAATCGCTACGCATCTATTTTTAATTCAATTTTAAACCGTATGAATTATATATTCCATTTTAATTATAAATTACATAATATAAAATCATTTTTACAAACTAAAACGAGAATGAGAGAAATTCTTAAGATACAAATAAGAATCCTTAGGACTTGCATAAACAAAAAACGGAAACTCAACAATATTTGGATCTTAACGTCTAATTCTGAACTCTACCATGAAATCGAGTCAATTACTGACATCATGCGTAAGAAACAAATTTCTTTCTTCAGGCATTTGCTTAGAATACCGGAAAATCGAGTAACTAAACAGCTCATTTCTATAATTAACTTGTGGAAAAATCCTCCAAGGTGGTTGGCTGAAGTAAAGTAAGATATGAAAGAACTTAATATTGCATAACAAGATCTTCTAGAAAAGTTTGATAACCTTATGTTGCTTAAAGATAGACGTAAGATTCGTCGAAAAACTCGAGCTCCATCGTCAATGAGTTTTACTTTCTCTTTTCTATTTGAATGTATAAGAAGGAAAGTATTATTTACATGTCGGTTTTTGAAATTGAGTTTTCACCGGATCTACACGTTTTCAGACCCCCTGAATCCAAAAAACACATGTTTAGTGATTGGTTTGTGTGTGTGAACAAAATATCTCAAGAACGGAATATT
The DNA here is from genome assembly GCA_035578175.1 of Catonia carolina. Classification (NCBI taxonomy): domain Eukaryota; kingdom Metazoa; phylum Arthropoda; class Insecta; order Hemiptera; family Achilidae; genus Catonia; species Catonia carolina. The sequence continues at coordinate 49,196,686 of JAQMRL010000007.1, forward strand.
GTACGAAGTTAAAACGTGAAACTTAAGTTAGGTATCACCAGAGAACCTGACGCAAACATTTTCATCAAAATCAGTCAACCGGAAGTAGTAGTTTATCGTGTATTTTTTCATTTATTTGCAATTTTCTCAGAAACGGCTCCTATGATTTTTTTAAAAAATCGCCTCATTTACTAAATTTTTTATGCTCTACAAGATAGGGTAGGTGCCATGTCTGCTGAAATTCTTAAAAGGCTTTTTTTCTTGTAAAAAATTGTTTTTTTTAAGATTGCGGCTTTAATATGCATTTAAATTTTTTTAAATTGATACTCTTTTGATATTAGAGTTACATTAAAAATAATAAAACAAAACTTAATTTATTAAACTATAGAAAATTTACTAAGATGTACATTCAGCAAATGAGTGAAGGTGTCCTATAGGATTTGGATGATAAATTTAACAAGAAGATGAATTTTTGTTCCCAAATATATCCGTTTGAATAGGGGTAGGACAGTTGCCCTCAGGTAGATAATTGATGTGGAAAATTGTCTACAGTTAAATTCTGCTGATTCGTCAGGGTACGTGGATCCTCCTTTAGTAGTTAATAAACCAAAGGGGAAAGCCTTCCGCACCCTTTTGCATGTTAGCCACGACTGTTTTTAATCCGACTGAAGATCTAATAATTGAATACCAGGTATATTCTTCTTCCTTAGGTGCCGTATCTTCTAAGAAGGTTGGCAACCATCTTGACAACCATGACTTTGGATGCTGCAGCTTTGAAAAAATCAATGGAGCTGCAACCGAACCACGTTCTCAAGTTGTTGAACCAGAATATGCGTCTTCTATCCCGATCTCTTTTGCTAATAATTTTCCCCTGAATTATTACGCAGAGTAAGCTGTACTTCTCCCCTCAGGTATATAACTGATCACCAAAATTGAACGTTTTTTTATGAAAGCTTGAAACATGAATATCTAATGGGAAGTGAATTTGATTTACAGGTTAAGCCATGAAGAAGAAATATTACATATACAGCAAGAGAATGGAACAACGCACCAGTATTCCTCGCATCATATCAAAAGAACAGAGCCACCGCCGCCATTAGATCACCCGTCCCAAGTCGATTGTTCGGAACAGGAGCAGGAAGAAGTGGCTGAAGATCTTTCAATGGCCGCTGATGAATCGGCTAATGAAAACGGTGCCGCCGAATCGTAACATTCACAATTCTTCCTCCAAAAGCAATTTTTCTACTTCCGTTGATCTGACCTGTACTATAAGTGTAAATAGTAACTAACAAAATATATAATCGCATCAACAGAACTTTTAAGTATGGTGAACGATTTAACTTTACAGATGCTATGTAAGCAGACTGTCTATTTCTATACATATGTACAATACTGTAATGAGTTTTTTAATATATTTACAGCGTTCATTGATGGCTGTGTTTTGAAACGGAGACCTAGTCTCATTTGTTTACAGATATCTTCACATTAAGTTTGTCTATATTTTATGCGCCGTTACAGCAGGAGTATTTAAGGTTCTTTTTTATCACTGTAAATGAAATTATCGATTCCTTTGTACATTTTTATTTAAAATTTTTATACCGGAATTCACTATAATGATATAGTGATGTCACTATATGATATTGTAGTGATTTTAAAAGTAATTTTCGTGATTTCATTGATTTGATTGATTTGATCCAGGCTCTATTTCACATTAATATTCATACAGAAGATCAAGGTATAAAATACAAGATACACAATATCAAAACCTAACCGAAACTCTGTATTTTAACTGAAAATTACTCCGGGATTAACTTTCTCACCAAATTAACATAACCTAAAAACCACTACTAACCCATACTATTTTTTTTTTTTTTTTTTGGTTTAACGTCCGACTGTTTTGCAAATTGCTGCTAATGCAGACGGTGAAGGATGAAATGAATTTTTTGTAACGTATGAAAAAATGCCATGCCCGAGTGGGATTCGAACCCAAGACCGCGTGATGAGAGGCGAGCACGTTACTAACCCATACTAACTACTACTACTACTATCTACTACTAATCCATTACTAAAAACAACTAGTTTTCAAAAATAAGAGTAGGATAGGATCAAATTTCACTAAGTTCAAAAAATTTAATATGTGATAGTTAAGTTTCATTCTAAAGCTTGACACACATTATACTATTTTTTTCAGAACTCATTCTATCCTATTTAAGAAATGTATTCAAAAAATGTAGTATATTACAATAACACTGATTAAATACTTTTTTAAATATTATCATAAAACTCTCTTAGTCCAAAAGATTCTCAAAGTAGGTTGAAGAAGGAATGTAACAAAGTTCTTACATCTGTAGCTTCCAAAAGAGCATTCATTTAAAATAAGTATCTAAACAGTTTAAGTCAGGCTTAAACTTAAAAAATTATTCAGTTTCAATTACGTTGATCCTACTTTATAGATTTTGGTTTTAGTTTATAAATGAGTTTAGTTTGACTTTCTGTAGATTTCATTAAGTTATGTTGTAAAAGTTCGTGAAATTTTAATATATAGTAAATTATATTTTTAATATGATCATTTCTTTTTTATACTCCCATTACTTAATTATTTTATTACAATGTTTTTTTCTTTGACTTTCACTTAATTTCAAAGACGTATTTTTATATTTTTTCAAAAATATTAAAATAAATTACCGGTATTGCATGCTATTTAGAGAGAAAACAGAATCATAATATTAGTTTAAAATATTTTTTAATGTTTTGCAACTCTAAATTTTCAAGTACAAAATAGTATAAAAACAAATTAAGTCCTTGAAGTCGTTTCAACAAACTCGGAGTCATTTTTTTTTAAATTATGAGACTTTTTTTTAACTGATATAAAAATTAATCTAGGTTGAAAAAAAATCAAATAAAAGAAGCCGATCTCCCATCTCAGATGGGTTCCCTTGGAGAACCATCCCAGATGGGTTCTCCCATTACTTAATTATTTTACTACAATTTATTTTTCTTTGTCGAAAATCTATCAAAGTGGGCTCAGTGAGTTTCGATTCTAATCTACTCATTTAGTGTTTCAAAATATGTTCTATAAGACTAGGAAAAAATAAAACGGTCCAACCAGTTAATTTAATTTTTTTTTACATCTCAAAAGGGTAATTTAATTTTATAGAGGATTTATATATACCTCAATTAGTAAAATTGAAAGTTTTCTTTATTGAATTTCAAGATATTTTAAAGAGAAATAATTTCGCTTAACCTGTTTGAAAAGTGTTTGAAAAATTATTTTTCAAACAGTTTTAATTTCTATTTAATTTCACAGTTAGTTCAAACATAATACACTTTAGACAAATTGAAAAAAATTCAATTTTTCTAAACTGTTTCCATCAATTAAAATTAAAATTTATTTATTATTTTATACACCGAAAATTTCTTGAGCTCTCGTTTCAAGTGAGTTTTTCTAAACAACTTTTTTTGATAATTTTACAAACATTTTTCAGCCAAATTTTAAATCACGTAGAAAGGTTTTATACTGTAAGTCTGAAAAATATATTTATAAGTAATTCTCTGAGTCATTTTACAATTTTTTTAAAACTAATTTGGCTTTAAAATTGTATTTTTTCCACAATGAAATACAAACAAAATTGCAAATAGTAGGAGTTTACTCCATTATATTTACCAAGTTATTTTTAACTTAGACATAAATAATTTTTCTATCATTTAAATTTTACAAAGTCCGTTGAACTGCAAATTATTCTTTCCCAAACTTGGAGCCTGGAGATACGATTTTTGTTTAATTTAATTCGTATTATTATTAGTTTTTAATAAAATATTTACAATTACTTATCCGTTGCATATATCCTCAAAGTATAATACTTTACAAAATATATACGTACTGTATAATTTATAAATTTTGAAGAGAAGGAATCGATCAAAACCAGTTAAAATTTGTGTAATTTTATTTTTATTTTTTCATGTTAACATAATTTGGTAGTAATACCTCATTAAATTATGAAATTATCGCAACTTTTAAGTTAAGTTTTTTATTAAAACATATTATAAAAATTTTCTTTTGATAAACTATTTAATTTTTTAATTGTACAGTAATATAAAAGAATAATACTACAGAAATAAATTTTCAAATTCTATTTCTGGAGAATATAGAATTTTTTTTACACTCATATCATATATTTTTATATTATAATCTTAATGAAGATAATTTTATAGTTTTCTAAAAAATTTTGATTGTAGCATATTAACATCTATTCATTTAATATGACAGTTAAGTTGTTCCGATCACAAGAAATTACTAACCTAATTATTCACTAGAAGCAATAAAATTATAAAAAATAATTAAAAATGTTAAAGCCGTTTTAATTCACGTTTCTATTATATTCAAATGATCTAGTTCTGATGAAAGTATCTAATTCTAATATACGATTTGCATCCAGGAAGTACAGTTTTGAAAAAAAAACAATTTTTTTTCAAATAAATTTTATTTTTACATGAAAGATACTTGAACTACTTTTCTACATAGTTCCACCATTGTTCAGGCACTTGCCGTGGTAGGTGACTAGCTTATTTAAACCTTCCTCAAAGAAATATCCCACCAGAGAAGATAGCCTTAACTTTACAGCGGTTTTTTTGTGTCGTCATCACATTCCAAGTGCTTACCACCATGCTCGCATTTCATGAGCAGGAACAAGTGGTAATCAGACTATACAGGGTCAAGGATCATGGCAGTCAAGTGTACTGATTAAGAAATATCACAGTACTGTCAAATTGCTTTGTTTTGTGCACATCTGTAAGCATTTTTGGAACCCAGTGGGAACAATGCTTTGATTATTGGTTATAGCTTGGGTTGGTCAACTACTATCTCATGCAACACAGTTCTCGAAACTTGTAGAAATTAATCTGAAAACAATGGCATCGTCTCTTTGCGATAAAAATCACAAACTACCGGATATTCTTATAATTTATTTTTCCTGTAGACCACGTACACTTTTAACTTCTCTGAAACCTGTTTTGCAACCCACACTCTCAGTATACCTTAATTATTGTAGGCTTTTCTACGTTCTTCCACTTACCCAGTGTCGTTTTTGTTCTTTGTGGACGCTGTTCAAACCAGTAATCAATAGTCTAATAAAAGTGGTTTCATCCATTATATTTTCTCAATTTGTTCCAATTTTCTCAAAATCTTTTAAACCATTCATACAAGATCTTAGGTCATTCTTTATCTTAGGTTTCTTAGGGATCTTAGGTTTTTAATGTCTTTAAAATTTATCATCCATTCTATATAGGTGCCCCTAGAATCTTAACCTTTGTTTTTCGATCATTTCCTTTGGTTCATTAATCGTTTTTTTGTTCAGTTCTTCTTTTTTTCATAACCTGTATTGTCCACCTACTATCTTTGAACCCGTTATCTTGCAGAGAATCTTACTCTCATATTTCTGTTTCTCTTAGACCAGCCAGTCATTCTAAGGCATTAACTAGTGTACACGCAAGTTTTATCAACATATAATAATGTCTAATCGTGGCTTTTCTGGAAAATACATTTTTCTTAACCAGATTGTAAGTTCTTAAGAGTGCACTGAACATCTTTTCTCGCTGCCATTTTCACCTCCTTTTAGCTGGTTTTTAGTTGTACTAAACCTACCCAAGTTATTTTGAGCTATTTCTAAATATTTTTAATGAAAACCTTCATAGTATTTACTTCAAAGAAGATGTACGTTTTCTTCCTTTACGATCACAGATTATTAATTTTTATCTATTATTTTCATTCATTATTTTTATTATTATTATTATTTTATTCATTTTTCTTTCATAATATCTTAAATCTAAACATTATCTATCAATTAATGCCCTATAACATTAAACTAAATGAAAACTTAATTCATTAATAAACTGCTCTGAGTACTGCTTTGTTTTCATCCCATCCACCTTGCACCTAGCTCGAAGAATTTTGTCTTCTTAAAAGTCTTCTAAGAATGTTTTTGTTCAAAAAGTTAAATTGCTTCAGTATGGATTTTTCATGTACACTAAATTTATGTTTAAATATATATATTTTTATTTTACTGGACACAATCTAAACCGACTTGAGTTAAATTTTAACAATCAACCCGAATAGTATCGAAATCCAGGTGTATGGAATCCAGTTAAAGAGGTAATTACTGAAATTTTAAAACCATGGGAACAACATAAATACATAAAATAAAATGAGGTATTACTGTCTTATGTTTTGAGTTTGTGTTGTTTTAATTGGAAATAAATACTGTACCTATTCATAAGAAATTTTGTCACAATATCTTGTATGTAAGTAAGACAACGATGCATATTTATTTGTACATTAAGTGATGATATGATAAGGATGTTTGATTTTTATCTAATTATATTACTTAAATAATTTTTAAAAGTTATTTATGAAAACTTTAAAAACTGTAGATTTACTTATCGGTGCCATCCGATCAAACGGTCTTCATTACTTAAGTTAACTAAAATATAAATGATAATAAAATTAATACTTAAATGATTAACATCGTCGTCGTCGTCGTCTTCATGGATTAGGCTGTGCGTTAGCCTGTTCCGGCGACCATCTCTTCCTCGGTCTACCAATACATCTTTTACCTGTCGGATTATGGATCAATGCATTTAATGGAAGGCGATCTTGGAACATTCTTAACACATGCTCTGACCACTTTTCTTTGTATGTCCTTATAGTGTTCAACAATGGTTGGGCACCGCATTCATTCCTTATTACTTCATTACGAATGCGATCCTCTCTTGTGCAGCCCTTAACTTGCCTTAGAAATCGCATTTCCGCTGACTGGATTCTTGATTCCTGTTTTCTCGTCAGCACCCATGCCTCACTTCCATAAGCCAAAGTTGGGATCGCCATTACTTTATAAAACTATGAACACTATAAAACTATGAACTGTTTTTTGATTAACATAACACGTTTATTTGAGTTTGCTACATTTTTATTCTGTAGAACAATAAATTATCAAGCCTAGTGGTTGAAGGTGGTATGTAACAAAAATATATCTTTGAGAAAAATTTGATTTAAGTTCTAAGGCTCCCATTTTAGTCAGTTGTTCGATTTTTCAATTTTTATACCTGAAGAAAAATCCCTTAAGAAAAATTTATACTTTTCAACCAAGAGTTCTTAAAAATTTACTTCTTAATATCACATTTCTTACGCATATAGTACCTTGGGATAACACAAACAAAGGAAAATATGTATATAAATCAAATAAATTAGAATGTGCAAACATTTATTAGCAAAATGTGAATGACTTATCCCCTAAAACGGGATTTTTACAGGGAAAAAACAATTGTACAATAATATATTAAGGAAATTCATACAACTGATGGCCAAGAGTTCTACAGAATTTATAACCCTCTGTAATGTCCCTTGATTTCTCAATAACGATTTGATCCAGTAGTAGTTCAAGCTTTGTGAGTTTGTTCAATTCATCAAAACACGTTTTTTGCCATAATCATCCATCATATCTTTGTTTATTGGTTTAAATTAAAAATACAACATAAACGTCGCAGTAAAAATAATATGTATTTGGGTTCACGTTTAAGAATAAATTAAATTTTTAAAAAAGTTCTACGCAATGACTCTTTTTCATAAAAATCGTAATTCACACATTCTACATAATAATATTTTTTACAGCATTTTCTATCATTGCCATGGGTTGTTAAAAATAAATTTTATGCAACTCCCATCTTTTAAAATAAACATAAAACACCGGTAAGTGTGATATAATTTTCTAGGCTGTTTATGTTTAGGCAAACGGAAGAATATTGGTGAAATAAAAAAATTCAAACCATTAGCTTGTTACAACCTTCATCCTATAAAAACCTGTATTGTACACTGTATCCTCTGAGAAAGGTATTCAAATTTTATAAAGTTTTTAATACAACAGTTTAAAAAAGTTCTTACAAATCCCTGTTCCCAATAAAGATGTTTAGCCTATTATTGCAGTTTGCTGTTATATTCTAAAAAGATACAATGTATGTGAAACTGTAGTGCATTCTGGTGGAAGAATCTGTCAAATGATAATGACATCTTTATCCACTACAAAACATAACATTTAGCAGTACATATGTTATCTATCTATTAGTATTTCCTTAAAATGTATTATAGTTAGAGAATATCATCTTCATAAATAAATATGGACTTAAAATCATTGGCGACAAACACTTACTTTAGTTTAAAAAATGTTACATAGCACCTTCATCTAGGTACTCAAACGATGACTTTTCAATATAAATATTATTCGTATTTAAATTTTTAAATTAATTTATTTCATTTGCATAATTCTGTTCGGTTTTATTTTATTTTTCAAATTTATGGACTTCACTACAGCAGTGAATCTTTGTTTAGTATCTGAACATAACTGATCACGGTATTTGAGTAAAAAGCAAAACTGTTTTGTACTTTCTTCGACAGAGGCATTTCTCCACGGAAATGCAGGCTGTTCTGTCGCTGCAATATTTGTCCTTACCTTCTCTTTTCAAATTAGGTTCATTATTCGCTTTGATTATCAATAAATAAATTTTGGACCAATGTTCAAAAACCATATTGCACGTAATTATAGTGTATCCGCGGGTTCTAAAACAGAAAATGATTATCAGATATCAACCGTAACACTTTAATTATTTTCTATCACAAATTTTTATAATCCTTTTTAATTAAAACCTGCTTACACGGTAATAAATAAATCGATTCTAGAATTTGAATGTTACAATTTTATTTTAACTTGAGAAAATGACCGTAAAATATTAAATATTATCGAATCCAGAGATGAGTTTTGTGACACCGACATACTGAAAAAATAAGATCATGACGTTAGTTTTAAAAATTAATATGTAGAGAATCAACTGAAGCCAAAAACTTGTCTTTAAAAATTCAGGTCTGCCTAAAAATTGTCGGTAAACAAAATCTGTCAAAAAACAAAAATAGTTTTTCAGAAAGATTTTTTTGAGGTTTCTGAATCCGGCCAGAGTAATGAAATGATGTACATTGTTGATAAAAATATATTAATATATAAATTATAAAATATAAACCAATTTTGTTTAACAAAAAGTAAGGTTTTTAAATTGTATTTTGTTCATATGACTTTAAAAATATTCCTCTTCAACTTACATAACATATCATCGCAATGTTGAAAGTCAGTTTCGGTGGTGGTAATAGAGTCGGTCAATAAAAATGTAAAGAAAGCAAAATTTATAATGATAAAAAATGTGGAACCAATTAATTTATCCATTTTAAAATAAACTCATATAGAAAATTACTATGATACTTAGAATTTCACAACGATAATTACTTGCTCTTTTTAATATCCTATGAATTTTCACATGGCTAATAATTTTAAAAAAAATCAGTGTACACAATGAAATTTTTAAAATGTAAAACATTTTACAGAAATTTGAATAAATATAATTGAATATGTAATTACGTTGTTGAAAATGTGAGACAGAGTATATAGAAGGTTTTGGTATGAGCTAGCTAAAGATACAGTAGGTACAATTTACCAGTTTCAGCCAAAACAACACTTTAGCAACCGCTCAAAATAACCTAAGATATAATTATAATATTGTAATATTAAAACAATTCACTTCATAAAGTATAAGACACTAAAACCATAATGGTCCAAAAATTTCATGCGTTTATATTAAAAAACATTCACCTTGTCGCTTAAACTATGAGTTTCTTTCAATAACCAGTCTTTTCATGTCCACATAATTTTATTTACTTAATGAACCTCATTAATTTTAATTGTTCTAAGTTTTCATTCCTCAGTCTTCCATTTCCTCATTTCACCCAACATTATTACATCAAAAATATTTACAATTAATTCTTTGTATTTTATAATGTCCTTGATATATTATTTTTCCTACCATCCATCCTTTTAAAACTTATTTTTTGTTTCTCAATCAAGCTGAAATGTTACAAATATATTTTGTTAAAAGAAAACAGAAACGGATACAAGAAAAAACTTAACAATTGGCATAACATGACATCTTTTTAATTTTAAAGATTAGTATGTTTGGTTAATAATGCATATTTTTTTAAATACATCTCAAAAAATATTTTGAAATTTGATGATTTTCTAAGAGTTAAGTTTAAATAAATTAAAATATTTTGAACACGGTGAATAATAGTTTTAATTTTTTAAGGTTAATGAATTTTTATCATCAACTTGTTTTGATTAATATACTGTGTTTAAAGCACTATGTTCATAAAAATTTTTAGTTTAATAATTTCTAGTTTTAAAAGAGCATGAAATATTAGTAGGTATTAATTTAGTATTTACTTTCATAAAGCTGAAACAAAGTATAGTAATTCCTGTGCTAAGTTGTTTCTTTAGTTGAAGTAGAAACCTTTTATCACACACTAGATGCGTGGTACAATACAAAGAAACAGCCAGCACGCACCGTATGTGTGATCAGCAGTGAAATCAAGCATTCTAGATCGTTTTTAATCCGATTCTAATACCACTAATCGTAGTAATTTCAAAGATAAATCAATACATACGTACAATTTCAATTGTATTTCCGATTAATTTTTACCTCAAATATTATGTTAGATTTAAAATTTTTACCAACCAAAAGAAGTTATATTGTAATTACCTGAATGTATGTAAGCTATGTAAGTTAAAAAAATGATTAAAGATTTTGAATGGTAATGCATGAGTACTTGTTCGGTATGAAGATAGGCTGTATTGAGTAATAATAATTCGGTTGCAATAATTGTATCCATTATAATTTTTAGTTAATTAATTACTATTATTATTATTAAAATGAAAAAAGTAAATATTTCATATTAATGGTATTAAATTACTACATATCGAAAAATATTTATTGCTCATTTATAGATTTAAGACATGTTTTAAATACCTGTATATAAATATTTAATTATAAATACTGTAATTAGGTTACCTGAACAGATCGATTATTGACACTATTATTATTATTATTATTATTATTATTATTATTATTATTATTATATTATTATTATTATTATTATTATTATTATTATTATTATTATTATTATTATTATTATTAAGGACTTTTCAGTTGATTTTATAAGTTAAATAACAATCATAAATTTAAAAGCAATATTGATGCATAATTCATTACATATAATATTATGAGATGTTATTTTCAAAAATTTAAAAAATATTGTAACGGTAAATAAAATTATTGGTAGGTATTTATAAGAAAATATTCAAATTTTCAGTGGTTTTTTAGCTCAAAAAATGTGAAAAATCATTAAAAATTGAAATATTTAAAAGTGAAAATTTAAAAATTGAAAAGTAAATTTTTTTTTCAAAAAGTAATTCATACTGTTTATCCTTATAATCGTAGAAAAAAAACAAGATATAATAACTGCCGCTTATGATCACGTTCAACTCTTGATTTTTGACCGTATGATTATAATATTCAATAATTTTTCCAGTAACAGCATGACTGTCAAGCTGATACGTGATAGTAATTAAGGGTAGGCCTGTTTTTTAATGAGAAACTTTTATTCCTATTTGTTAATGTGTTTTCATTTAATTTTTTATTTGTTAATTGAGTCACGTGTCTACATTTCTAAGAATAAGAAAATGTTTTCAATGTTTGAATGTTGTATTATAATACAGTATTTTACAGAAGGCACTTCTCTCTACCCTAACAATTTTGTGACTAAAGGGGGGGACAGTCCATTTTCATTATCCCCATACCTGCAATACTAACTTAGGTAGATTTTTGTAGGAACCGGTAAAGTTACAAAGCTGAGCTTTGGCACAACTACCTACAGTATGTTTTTACAAATTTTTACCAGAGCTTTTTCATTTATCTTTATCCAATCTGAAAATGAGTTTTATTCTTAAAAAATGTTCAAATGTAGCCTTCCTTTTTTTACGAAAAAGTCACCTAATTAATAAAAACTCAAAAATTTTTGAAATACTTCTGTAGTAAATACACACCTTAGTACTAAGATTTAGGGTGCGAAATTTCACACTCCTATGTGGGATGGTTCCTGAAATAAGTAGTGTACCTAAAATCAAAAAATACAATATGCGGAAAATGCGGATATAGTAAAAGCAAAATACCGCAACAGAAATACCTATTGCCTGGAATTAACTTTCAAACAAAAACACATCAATATTTATCTTGCACTCTAACTGATTCCTATGCGTTCTACAAATTATTTTTTTATGTGAACGCAATCTCCATAATATTAGGGCAATAACATGATTATGTTAATCCCAATTTATAAGAAAGAAAAACGTGAAAAAAATATTGAAATAAACACTACGTACCCTACCAACGTAAATACATAATTTTTTCTCAACAGAAATAGCAACTTATGTCGTGTTATATATCAATTAAAATAGGAGGAAACGATCTATCAATATATATAGTAAAATTGACAAATCAATATTTTTTATTAAAATTAGTCAGCTCCCCTTAAGGTGGTTAAATAAAACAACCTCCGTTTAATAACTTTGTATAAAATGAAAATAAGTTTGTATAATTATTTTGAACATAATAAGCGGCGGGATAAGAATACCTGATCATACAATACATGGCGTTTCATAATTAGGGGCTGATTGTACTAATCAGCGAATACTTAAGTGACGTTTACTGTATTAAATTTTTGAAAATGATACTAGAATATGGGTAAAATATACGTATTCTATTCTATGTTAATGAAAACAACTGGAAATTCCCAAAAAAAGAAAGAAAGGCATAGTAAATCATTACAATATGTATTTGAACATATTTTGACATATTACAATTGTAATAACTAGTAGATATAAAAGAAATTGGATAGTAAATGAGTAAGCCTTTTTTTATATCCAATGTAGATTAATTTATTATTTTATAATTTAAGTAATTCGGTTGTAATTGTGGGTTTGTTTTTTATATTTATTAAAAACAATGAAATAAAATGACAAAATAATAAAATTAGGTCGCTGTTATTCTTTTTAAAATTAATATTAACAGTAGATATCCCAGACTAATGATCAAGAAATCTGAACTATTGAATTCTACAATAAAGACCTTAAAAAGCAGTTGTGAAACGATAAACTAAATGATTTAGATGTGGCATTTAACTAAAATTATAAATTGTTTTAAAAATTACAAGTAAATTGCTTCATACAAACAACCTCTAAATTTTTTTAAAAATATTTTTAATATGAAAATTTCTGGATTCAAATCCTAAATAGACTAAATTTGTTGTGGTTGTTAAGGTCATTAGCCGAAAGAGTGGTCTGAACCTCTAGAGGCTTTACTAAGTAAAACGAGGAGTGAGGTGGTTTACGATTGCCTTCCTCACTAAGTGGAAAAGTATGGTTATTAGCATGCCAAGCCCTCTGAAAATCACCCACTTTCCACCCTGTAAATGACACCTTCACTTCATTCACCACAGAGTCTGGCTTTATAATCATGAAATTAATTACTCCTAGAGGAGATAACTCGGACTAGTGTCTTTTACACCTCTACCTTTTCTGTTCTTAAGTGCTTCAGTCATAAAATTGGCTGAACATGTGATAAGAAACATAACTATTTTTTTGTAGCCCTAAAACTAGCAGATCGAGTATAAATAATTTAACACTCCACCTGCCTGTTATGGGCAAAAGACTAAATGAACCAAATTAATATGACATTTTATGCAGCTAATCTGCTAAGAACATAAATCTCAATAAAGTTTTTATAGTTCAATTAAAGTGCACAAAAGCCCAGAAGTGTATTCCAAGGATGTGCAATATTGTAAAAAACAAATCTTTTTCGTGAATGAAACCTCCCACAAACACTGTAAACTGGTGCTCAAGTTTTTAATGTTTCTCATAAAAATTTTCTTACTCCATACACAAAGCGAAGTAAGTACAAATTTTCAAATTAATAAATTTGAACATTAAGTTAACCGACCGAGTTGGTCTAGAGGTACAGTCGTCACCGCGAGTCACCTTTTTGCTAGCTGATGTACGGAGACGAAGGTTCTGTGGTTAAAATCCTAGTAAAGATACCTAGTTTCTTTTATACGGATTTCAATACTAGACAGTGGTTACCGGCCTACTGTGATGGTCGGGGTTCAATTAACCATAATTTCTCAGGAATGGTCGGCATAAATCTGTACAAGACTACATCTCATTTATGCATGTCACACTTACCATCCTTATCTCATTGGGTCATGAGGTTATTGTTCTTAATTCAATAGATTGCAACGTACATTGATTAATGATAAAAAAATCATTAAAAAGTTAAACAACCGGGTAGCGCATAATGTCACTTCCTCTATTCAAAGTGAGCCCTATCTTGATACCAGTTGAGCGATAAAAAATAAAACGGGATTGTTTTCAAGTTTCAGCAACATTACTTTCCTCAGAAACTATAAGAATGTTTCTGAGTTAACATTTCCTCAAACATTAAAATTTTATTACTGCAGCACTCGAAATCTCTCCCCATACAACAACACAACACATATTCAGCTCCGCTTGAATTTAATTTTGACGATTTTTATCGGTCTAAAAAGTATGTAGCAAAAAGTTTGAATCGGCTTCATTATTGATAGCGACTAACTCACAGAACTACAATCATCTACCATGATCGTCCTCATGAAGAGCGTGGATTTAAGATGGATTGTACGGCTTAAATTTTAATTAACTCTTGTAGAATCCTTTTCAAAATTTTCCACCATTTATGCTTAGTTTAGAAAAAGCCGTTTGAGTGGATTTACCACGACAGGCTACAAAAAATTCAGGAATCAATCATGGCCAATCAGACTTTTATCCATTCACTACGATTCTTGCTGTTTCAAATTTCTTATTAAAGTTTCGTAAATTTTTCCAAGTTGGTAACGCTACACCTATAAATACAGTGCCAACTTCAGAATTATTTTTACGAGCTTCCGTCATAACTGCAGCATATAAACTTATTCTTTATTGAGCTCTTTAAGGCATTGTGAAACACTACTACAGGGAGATTAACAACTGATAAACCAGTACTGATATAATAAAAAATACTGTTGTACGTGCTGCTACCGACTTAACACTACTGCCACTTCATAACGTATGTTTAAAATTAAAAAGTGTTTCACCACCTTAAGTTCAAATTCCTCTTTTAAATATGTCACTCACGCACTGTGTATAGCAAAATGCTTCATGTGCTTTATAGGTTCGTCTAAATTTTGGTTGCTATTGCCATGATATAAAATCTTGAGAATGCAAAGGTTTCAAAACACTAAATATTGTTAATCCTATTATTGAATAAAGTTCTTCTGGGTAAGGAAAAACAAAATTTTACCTGCTTAGAATCAAAAGAAGTTGAAACAGATAAAGACTCAATATGCTAATAACAAAACGTAATAGAAACGTAAATTTAAATTTTCTTGATAATGCAGAATAATTTTTTGAACAATTAACATTACACAACCAAAAACTCTTTGAATTTATAAATTTTAAATACATGTTAACGAATTCATTACGTATACCTAATTAAATTATGATCATAGTAAGAATTGATGTTTTGTTTCTGTATCTACATTATACGCGAAATAATTTCAAAAAGTATGCAGAAAAAATATTTTTATTAGACCTGGGTAACTTAGAAATTTATTCAATAAAAAATTAGCGTTTTAGGGAGTTCGTGTTTATTTGGCGTGTGCGTGGGCTTACGTTTCTTAAATCAAAGAATCCAATTCGAGGAGCAAAGGAATTCCATTGCACATACTTAGTCGAAAAATTCCGGTGTGAAACACTCAGCAGACTTTTAGTGTAATAAGTAATGAAACATATAACGTACGTCTAATCATGAGTAAATAATGTAAAACGATAAAGATAAAAATTAAATTTAACCTCTGTAGGACTTAAAAATACGGAAAATCACTAGCTGACGCTAAACTAAGTTTTGAATAAAAAATGCTTAAAAAAATTTTTTTTTAATTTTTTACAACTTTGATTTATACACTTTTGTTGTAAAACTCTGGCCGCAATCACAAAAAAACCATTTGTTACTCATTTTAATAAGTAAAATATAGAAAATCACTAATTGACGCTAAACTAAGGTTTACAGAAAAAAATATTTGAAAAACAAGTTGTAAGTTTCTTAATTCCTTACAGCTTTGATTATCTATGTATGCTTTTGCCCTTAAATTCATATTAAGGTTGTAATCTCAAAACAAACACAAGAGCACGAAGCGTTTTTTTCTAGAGCGCGTAATTTTGCGTCAATTAGTGATTTACCGTATTTTCTCATTTAACACGGGAAAAAATAGGTTTTATTAAAGATTGCGGCATTAGTATGAATTCTACAACAATAATGTCATATGTATAACCAAATTTATAGAAAATTTAAAATACCTGTTGTTGTTGTTTATCATCAGCCGAAAGACTGGTATAAACCTCTAGAGGTTTTACTAAGTAAAACAAGGAGTGAGGTGGTTTACAATTGCCTTTCTCACTGAGTGTAAAAGTATGGTTATCAGCATGTCAAGCCCTCAGGAAAGCATTACCTTTCCACCCTGTAAATGACACCTTCACTTCATTCACCACAGAGTCTGGCTTTATAATCATGAAATTTATTACTCTCAGAGGAGATAACTCTGATTAATGTCCTCTACTTTGTCTGTTCTTAAATACTTCAGTCATATAATTGGCTGACCATGTGACAAAAAACATAACCATTTTTTTTAGAACAAGCAGATCGAGTGCAAATTATTTAACACTCCACCTGCCTGTTAAGGGTAAAAAAACTTACAAATTTTATTTCAAACGTTGTTTATCACAGAACTTAGTTTAGCGTCAATTAGTAATTTTCGCCATATTTATGTCCAACAGATGTTAATTTTCATTTAGCATCATTCACTCAGTTAAAATTAGCTTATGTGTTTTAATTTTTACCTTGTTTACTTATGATTGAGCATAGGTATATTTTTATTATTTACATTGGAAAGAGAATGTCGTGTGAATGTTTCACACCAGACTTTTTTATTAGTGTGATTGTATAATGAAATTTCCATTAAAAATGCATCACTCTTTTCTTATTTACATTCTATATGGATGAAAATTGTATTTTTAGGCCAATTTGATTGAATCAGGGGCGTAAAAAACAACACAATGAACCACCAATTAATTAATCAATGAAGATGCATTCCATTAAAATAATACCTATTTAATTAAGATGTATCTTATAAAGCAAATTATTAATAATAATTTTTAAATTAATTTATAATTTTACAATAGATGCCACTTAAAAATAGTTAAAATGTATTTGGATTGTAGAAATGGTTAGAAAATTTGGCTTTTCGTTGGGTATCATTCTCTTGTTTAATAAATATGATGTATGTACCATTATCAAGAACACAAACGTTTTAGTGCATCCGTAAGTTGGATTTTCTCCATAATTTTATAAAAAAATTGTGAGCAGTTTCATTTACTTTGTTGTTGGATGATGACTTGAATTTTAACAACCCTTTTGTACATTTCTAGGAAAACTGAAGTTTGACGTGTATAATGATAGTTGTCTGTGACATCATATTTATTGAAAGAAGGGAAGCTGTAGTATCCGATTTAATGAGCCATGTTCTAGTAATTAAAGATTTTATTTTTACAAATTTTAACTACTCTTCTATCTTAAAATTAAATTAAATAATTTAATGGCTATAATTTTTATCTACCTTTTATATGCTAGTCGGATCAGTAAATAGTGAATATCGTATAAAATTTCCAACGACAAATTTAATATTTGTCGGTATACATTTCAATCGTACACAACTGTTTTGGAAAAGTTCTGATGCCGATAGCGAATTGTTTTGTTCGACTGGAAAAGGTAACGAGTCTAGATAGTTTCTGATCTGACCAATTGAGCATAGATCATCGAAAAATGTGTCGATGTTATAAAAGTATTGCATTTGGAAACTGTCAAACTTTGAGATGTTTGTAAATTTATAAAAATTTAAAATTAGTTATACACCGGATTTGAATCTAGTATGCTCATTTGATGTATCATCTAAATTCTGCCAGGGAAACCTATCCATTTGTTGCAATTTTACGTCGTGCAATCCCGCAGCCAGGAAATCTATTATTGTTTAATATTTACTTTAATTGCAGTTCGTTTTTCGTTTACAACCGCAATTGAGTGAAGGTTTTTATAATTTTGGAATTAAATTGCTTGGTAATTGATACGTCAGTAAACAGCGTGCTTTATTGTAATTTTTGTGAAAATATTAGTCAGTCTGTTCACGAAGTAGTATTTTCTGAGTACTATAATTTCTTTACATTTTAACAGTTATAAATTTATAATAAACGTCTATAAACATTGTATGTTTTAGTGCGGGTTTTGTGTTTATAGATCTAGTTATTATTGTATTTTTTACTATTTTCCTATTCCAACTAGGTAAAAAAATTATGTTTTCATGCCGACTTTCCGAAATCGAATTTTCACCAGAATTACACGTTCTTAGGCTCCCTGAACCCAAAAACATGGTTTTACAGAATTGTTTGTATGTGTGAATAAAATAACTCAAGAATGGAAAATTGTAGAAAGTTGAAACATATAACTTAAGTTAAATACTACGAGTGGAGCCGACGCAAACATTTTCGCAAAGTTGGTTGACAGGAAGTAGTTCGTGTTGTATTTCATGGTTTTACAATTTTTTCAAAAATGGCTTATTCGATTTTTGTTTAAAATCGCCTCATTTAGCAAATTTTTTATTTTCTACAAGATGCGGTAAGCATGTTTGTTGAAATCCAAGAGCTCTTTGCTGTAGTAGTAAAAAATTAATTTTCTAAAATTTCAGCCTTAATATGCATTTTAGAGTAAAAGTGTATACAGGCCTAATCAAATTTACATAAAATTATAAACATTCAACTTTTATTTCAAGTATGTTTTTTTCTATATAGCTTAGAGGCAATTATTGATTTTCCATATTTTGCACATTAAAAGTCCAACATAGTTTGATTTTCATCTAGTGTCATCCACTCATGATTAAAATTAGGTTATGTTTTTCATTATTTACTTTGGTCTAACCAGATGACTTCGTTCTTCTTCATTTCAGTTTACCCTGTCTTCGAACCTTATTCGCACATTCCATAGCTCATGTTCCACATTGCGTAGCCTACTATATGCTGTGAATAACCTACTTTCTAGTAGAAAATAAAAAATAAGGGATGAATAAATTTGCTCCCTACTATTTCAATCATTTATCCACCAGATACGTGCTGGCTGAAATGAAGAAGGGATTTCAATAAATATTTTTAATCCTCTTGTCTACAGTTTCATGAGAACATTTAATATGAAAATATTTTTATAATGTCGGCATTATTTTTTTGTTGAATAACTGTGTTTTAAATTGGTTATTGATTTTCATATTTTAATAAACTTGACCGATAGCAATAATAAAATGTTTTATTTGTAAATACTTGTAGATGTAAATAATATTAAGTGCAAAGTAATAATAATGATAATCAAAGATAGTGGTAGGCCTAACACTGTACTGGGATTTGTACTCCAAAATCTACCTGCAACTGACTTATATTGTGATGCGTTTTGAAAATGTGTATCCATTTTAAAATATTTTTACACGACAGTAGCCTATGTGAATTTCTTTTATTCAATAAAACATGAAATATCATTTTTATTTCGATGTATTTTGTACAATTCACTTTTCCTTGTGTAATAAAGATATATTGGATGATATGGCATCGTATAAAAAGATTGTCGACTTTTATTCGTCCTTGTTTTTACTGTTGCCATAACCTAGGTTAATGCTAAATACGTTTCATATGTTATTAAATGCTAAAGTTTTAACTTCACACGTCACCAATAATGTTGACTATTTCACTGAAATGTAAGAAAAGTTGCATTTTAAGGAGGAAGATACAATCAATTTTAAGAAAAATATTTTTTTTGCTTTTCTTTAGCTTATTTTGTTCTCCAATCTTTCCTGAATAAGAATATATTATATTTATTTTGTGTCAATTAATTACATAGAAAAAGAAACAAATTGAAATATGACCATGCGTCAACACACAAATTTCTTCTTCTTCTTTGTAAAAAATTAGGCATATTGAACTTTTTGTATCTCAGCAACGGTAAAAGATAATATTGCGATTTTTTTTGCTTTCAAAGTTCGCTTTTTCTCTATGTAGCTCACTTTTTAGCCACGCAAACCAGCACTGTGTAATGATGTATAGTGGCTCTGATCGTGTATGGTACGTTTTGTGTGTTAACGTGATAATTTTTTGTTATTACAGTTATAGTGTTTTACTGGAAATTTGTTTTTTCAATTCAAATGTTTGCTGGAAACAAAATAACTTTAGTTGTCGAGCTACTAGAAACATACATTTTTTGTTCAAAATTTTGTCTTCTACGACATGGTGTATGGAAGTCTTTCATGGATTCCACAGGTTTTTTTCTTTAATTTTTTTTGTTTAGTAATGATCGCAAAAATCTATTAATTTTAATTTTTTGTTTATATTATTTTTTCTGTAAATACCAAAGTATAACTGATTCACCTTATCACAGAGCTTGTTTTTAGCTTTCATTAAAAAAAAAATTAAGTAAATCACATGAGTGGTTCAAAAGATATTTTGTTTCCAGTACATGCCTTATTTTTTTAACCCTACCACCCTTTTGGCGGCTGGGGATGACATTTTGGGCCAAAAATTTCAAGAAAGCTTTTAAAAATAAGTGTCTATGTATTACCAAAAAGTTAAGTTTGTCAGTAACAAGGGAAGAAAGGTTTTTTGGTATCTTCCCCCCTTAAGAAGTAATTTATTTGGTTCATTATCTGAAAGTCTGAAATCTCATGCTAAGAGATTTTAGTGAAAAAATAATTTACCATTATAATTACTTTTCAAAAAAAAACAGTACATTTTATAAACGCCATTTTAGAAACATTTTTATATACACCAAATTAAAATATTATTCAGTTATTCTGAAACTTTTTCTCTATAGCAGTGGTTCTTAACCTGGGGGGGGGGGGGCAAAAAGAAAAATTTCAGGGAAGCCGCGAGTGTATTTAAAAAAAAAAGTAAAACTATAATTTACTCAGTTTTGTAGTTGCATGTATAATTTAAAAATTATCGTACTTTGTCGTATGTTGTATTTAAGCAGAGTCTAGCACTCAATTATTGCAATAACACAGTAATTGCCCTACTCTGGCAACAATGTGATCAGGCTTCTGTTTCATATTACGATTGTAGGCTACTACTTGTTTTGACCACATATAGTAGTGATGGTGAGGGGGCGTGACCTCAGATCAATGTTCAAAGGAGGGCACAGTGCCCGAAAGGTTGAAAACCACTGCTCTATAGGATTGAAACAGCCCAATTAAAAGTAGCTAAGATAGGAAAATTTTTAAATAGAAAGAAGAATTCTGAAAACAATATAAAATATGGTCCAAAAAGAATCGAAAACAGGGAATATTGCTTAAAACAAATAAGGAAAATTATTGTAATATTGCAACAATAGTGATTACAATGCACAAAAGACAGTTATATATATTTTTATCACATGATTAGAATGAATAAAAAAAGCTTGAATAAACAGATATTTTTAATGTGAATTATAATATCAAGAGCTTAAATAGAATTCTCAAGAAACAAGTCAAAAATAATATCCTTGAGACTAAAGATTCTGATTGTTTTGATAGAGAAATCTGTTGAAAAAGAATTGTTGAGATGAATGATTCCCAAGCGAGTCAAATGATTAAAACAAATGAAGTGACTTCTCAGAGGAAACTAACTAAAGAAAATCACTAATGCAGCAAACAAAAAATGGAAGGAGGGGAAATATCAGAATGTTGGTTTCAAGAAAAGTAAGAAGAACAGTGAGTGTGTTTTATGAATATGTGATCATGATTTGATCTACTCATGAAAAAAAAGAATTACCATACTTCCTTCACTGACTTGTGTAGTCAGGCTCCTTACAAATTACTTACCCTTTAACCTCACAAATGGTTTCTGTGATTCATACCTATTTTCAAAATTATCATTTTACAAGCGATACATGTATAAAAAAGTTCATAATGTAATATCCTCTTGTTTTACATGAACATGTGTTTCTTAATATATGGCGATGCGGGTTTGGTTGTCACAATTATCTAGGTGAAGGTTGTCACATAGCAATGCTTTGTGACAACCATCCCCATGTCTACACTACAACAGTAATTGTGTCATTTTCACACAGTTTTGAGTGAAAATATATGTGAAATTAATTTTGTTTGTGACTTATTGAAAAGACATTGAAGCGTAAAATCATGAAAATAAAATATTGAGAAATAATACTGAAAAAAGGTCTTTGATACTTATTCTTTGTTCAGCACAAGGTCTTATTAGATAATGAAATATAATACTGTATCTTCAGAGGAAATAATGCTGAATATATCTTTTGTTTCTAATTTCTGAAGTTGTTAGTTTAAACTACAAAAAACCAGCAGAAAACGAGGGAATAAATGACATATTTCACAGATTGTTAGATAGTGTCGTTTCAGAGTAACAAGTAAGTTAGTTAAGGTTGCAATATCTCACGAATGTTAATCATTAACCCATTTTCTCAGCTGCCAATAATGACACTGGTTTTAAATGTTTACCTAATTATCAATGTCATTTAATAAATTGTTTACTTCACCTTAGAACTTTTTTTTGTTTAACGTCTGACTGCTTTGCAATTTTTGCTAATGCTGACGGAGGAGAATGATATGAGGTGTGGCTATTAAATAACAAAACTGATGTAAAAAAATTTATTTTTATTTTATACATAAACACTTATTGTCACCTTCAATATACACTCCTTCTCTATACCTACAATGCTCCATGCGAATTTTCCATTGTTGGAAACAGTGCTGGAAATCATCTTCTGTAAGCTCCTTCAGGACACGTGCCGCTTTCTCTATTACAGTTTCCACAGACTCAAATCTTATCCCTTTTAATGCAGATTTCACCGTATGAAACAGGTAGAAGTCACATGGTGCAAGATCTAATGAATAAGGTGGATGTTCTAACACTAAAATGCTGTACTTGGCTAGGAACTTCTTGAGAGATAACGCGGAATGAGCTGGCGTATTGTCTTGGTGGAGAACCCATGATCTGTTCTTCCACATTTCGGGGTATTTTTTCCTTACTCTTTTACATAGTTTAGAAAGTACCTCAAGGTAGTATTATTGATTAATTGTTTGACCTTCAGGAACCCAGTGAAGGTACACAATCCCATGCATATCAAAAAAATCAATCATCATTGCTGTAAATTTTGACTTGTTCATTAAAGCTTTTTTTGGCTCTCGGTGAAGTTCGGCTCTTCCAGCGCATGGATTGGCACTTCATTTTCAGATCATAAGTAAAAAACCACATTTCATCACATGTTATTATCTTTTACCTGTTCCCTAAGGTGAAATATGCATTAAAAGGGACAAGACTTAAGTCTGTGGAAATTGTAATAGAGAAAGCGGTACATGCCCTGAAGGAGCTGACAGAAGATGACTTCCAGCACTGTTTCCAACAATGGAAAATTCGCATGAATCATTGTAGGGATAGAGAAGGAGTGTATATTGAAGGTGACAATAAGTGATTGTGTATAAAATAAAAATAAAATATTTTACATCAGTCTCTTTATTTAATAGCCACACCTCGTATAATGAAAATGAATGATGAAACAATTCTAGACCTGACTGGGAATCGAACCTGGCACCCCGGCATAGAAGCCAGTTCTGCTAACCACTATGCTAACGAGCCGGCCACCTTAGAACTTGCACAGCTGAGAAAATTTACAGTGAATAATAATTTAAAACGCTCCACACATTAAGCAGGACTCCTTGGTTTAATGATAAAAATAAGTTTAATTTCTATTGCTGTAAATCGAGTGGCTCAAGCATGCATGCACCACTTTAAAAAATATTGTTCAAAACAGTAAGACGAAGGTAAGTTAATATTTGTGCGTACATTTTAGGTTATCACAAAGTATATAACTCAATTTAGCAAAAATGTAGTCGTGGTCTCTGATGAAGGTCCTATCAAATAATACTCACGATATATAGTAACATCCTTTTTACCTGCCAGTCGGTATGAATGAAATGGTTGTCTCTTATATGCGCCAATTGGTAGCAAACATGACAAGCATAGAGAGCAAAAGAGGACTTGTCAGTTACTAAAAATGATGGGTGGGTTCATATGGACAAAAATTATGACAAGCCTATTGCAAATCATAAATAACAAATCCAAAAAAACAATGGACAGAAACAAATTCCATGAAGAACATATTAATTCAGATTCCAATCACACCACACAACATTTAAAAAACAGGTAACTTCTTCAAAAATGTTAAAATTTAAAAAATACATAAGCCTAACTTCTTAAAAAATGTAAGACAAAAGACTAAAGAAACTTTATTTACTGCCCTAGATTTTATGTAAATTCTGAAAATATATTCATTAAACCATTAAAGCATACCCCTGCATAAATATTGCGATTTAAAAATGTTTGGTTACATTTTATTTATTTTGTCTTATCAAGGACTCAGAACACAAAACCGGAGGTATATATTTTATTGTGTGGGTCAAATCTATAAAAGCTCTCAAATTTCCCTCCAAATGGGTCAGAATCAGGTACAGATTTCTAGATTTTTCAAAATTGTATATTTCCATCCGAAACTAAAAAAAAAAACACAGCACCATCGATCATTGAATGAAGACGATGATTTTTCTTCATGAAGGTTACAAAGAGATTAAGTACTATTAAGTAAATCTTCAGAAAAATGGATTGTAAGAAAAACTTTGATATTCTATTTTATCTGTTAATAAGGAATTCAGAAAATAACTACAGGTGATGGAAAATTTACTAGTGGAAGCTTTATTACAAAAACAAAAAACAATTTGATTGGAATCAGTCCAGTGGGAGCTAAAAAGAAACTAGGTAAGAAAACCTTTATCCTTTTAAATACAGTAAAATATGACTTGTAAGGAATAGTTCCATGTCAATTTCTTAGATGGAAAAGTGTCTAACCTGGTACGCAAGTAGAATAAGCCTATTTGTAATGAAAAGGGAGCTTTACAGTACAACCATATTGATCATATAAGTACGCAGTTTGTAAATGATACGTTTTAGTTTAAAAAGAAATACCAAACTCATCTGTAATAAAAACATCAGAAACCAAATAGTCAGAAAACTCTACCAGAAAAAGACAAAAGTAATGTGGTTAAGAGAAATCAAGAAAGATATGGAAGAATTAGGCATCACCTTCGAAGATTTAGAAAATGAAACTGAGCACCTAAAACTATTAAAAGATAAAAATATTAGATTCCAAGGATAGGTACATAAAAGAGGAAGCAGGAAAGTGATCTTTTCGAAAGCAGAAAGGCAAAGAAGATCTGCCAGAATGAAAGAATACTGGAGGAAAATCAAAGAAAAGAACCAGAAGAGAGTGCCCAGAAACTGACTCAAGTGACCCACTGCAATCTCAAAAGAAAAAAAACCATCAGTACTCCTTTAGCAGCAGGGGTAAATAATTTGCTTCATATGATTAGTGTCTTCATTAAATTAACGGTTCTCCACATATTTTGATAATAAACAATTCTGTGACGTATTTCCAACAACTGGAAACACTGAAGTCAGTGATCTGCAGTTCTTTTGAAATTTTGGGTTTTTTTCTGTTGAAACGAATGCACAACTCGCATTATGAGGCAACTGAATTGTCAAAACTACCGAATGGTTGTAAAAGTTGATTGATCATAAATGATGGTGTTTATTTTACCTGTTACAAGGGTGGAAGGTAGAGTAGACAGTTCCTTTTTCTATGGAGTGATCCATGTTTTTTGTATTTATTTACTTTAAGTCGCATCAACTGCTTTGTCATTAATGACTACGTTGGATTATGTGACTGTAAGTGTGGGTTTTGATTTGTGAAAATTTCCAGACCCTGGCCGGGAATCGAACCTGGGACCTCCGCATGGTAGGCTAACCCACTAACCACTATGCTACCAAGGCGGCAAGTTTTTTTGTTTTTATACCGGAGTGTTTTAACTTAAAATATAAAAAACCTACAGTACTACATTAACTTATTATTTATTAGAATTTTTACTTATTGAACAGAAACCAAGCATAGTAAGTGTTATCTGGTGCATGTTAACCGGGTATATTTATACATTTTTTCATACTTACTTTTAAGGACTTTATGAAAACATGTATTAAACAAAAATCATATTAACATGAACATATAGACAAATTTTTCTAAATACAGTAAAACCTCACTAATTCGGACTTCACTAATTCGGAATTCGCGATATTTCGGACTACTCCAAGAAGAGCAGCTTTTTTAACTTTTTTAGAAGTTTTTTAGTTAAAAATTAATAAAGTGCTACTTCAAAAAATAATAGCTTTTAACTGTCTAGTAAAAATTGTTTCATCCTGTAATACATTATTGGTTACTCAGTGAAGAAACGTTCCACAATTTAAGCTAGTGAAATAAGAAACCACATAGACAAACTTATTGAATTTGCAGACTTCAATCCGGAATTCAATGACTATTATCTTGTCCTAAGAGAGATGCACCAACAAGTTATAAGAAAACAGTGTAGCAAAGAATCACAGAAAAAAATTACAATTTTTTTTTCTAAGCAACCTCAAATGATCCCTGAGGATATTTGTCAACCCTCTACTTCAACAAGTGCCAAATAATTGGTACGTAAGTACAGTGTTTTAATTAAATATCATTTTACACTGGACATTTATTATTTAACAATATTTTTACTGCCGTAAATATTTTTATTTCTATACTTTTAACTTTGTTGTTTTTCAATATACTGTACTGTAAATTCATTAAACATCGATATTTCAGACAAGTAACGTTTATTTTTTAATTTTAATTGCCTAAATTATTCAATTTTTAGATGTAAACAAATATTTGCGATAATTCGGACTTCACTTCCCCCCAATTAGTCCGAATTAGTGAGGTTTTACTGTATAAAAGCAAACTCGAACGGCCTTCTGTTAATACGACCAATATGAAAAAAAATATTTTTTTTTAAAGATATTAATAATTAACATTTTGTAGATCAAATGTATTTAAATTTTATTATTCATGCAATATCAAACAATGGATGTTCCATACTTTTATGATTCTTTGTTGTACAGTCTGCTATATTTTTATTAAATAAATAAAAACAAAGAATGTAATTTTAAAATGTCATATGAGTTCAGAAGAAATGTTTTGTTTTACATGATGTATTTATCTAATTAATTTTATACCACATACCGAAATCAGAAACTTCAAAATAATTAAAAACATTTAAAACCTCCATTAAAACCACATAAACTTAGCGCACAATTTTATTTTCAAATAACTTAACTGCCTGTCATACTCTTTTCTATACATGAGGTGATTCTCATGGTACTTTTTTCAGTTAAGACAATTGACTATTGTCTTCATTTATGTAAGAAATTGGTCTATCCAATCAAGATATTTAACAATATCTGTGAATATAACATAATGATTTGTGTCACATATTCGAAGACCTTGTCGAGCAACAGCTAGACTCACTGAACCACGAAGGTACCATTTTGAATTTTGATTGAAAACCATACCTCCTCCACTGTCACCATTACAGACAGTTGTCCCTGAAACAGAAATATAAAGATTGCAATAATTTATTATTATACCTTAACGAACTAGAGACTGCAGATGAAGGCGGAGCATAGTGACATAGAATCGATTATTATGTTGCTAATCACAGCACTAAATTGTTTGAACAAAAACCGACTTATGCAGGTAGAAAATACATCAATAAATTGCCACAAGGTTTAAAAAGTTGTGACAATTTAAGTCATTTGAAAAAAAAGCTAAAACAGTATTTGATTGATGAAACATTTTACAGCGTGCACGAATTCCTTTCTAAATAGTTTTTGGTTGAAAAGTATTTAACTTGTAATTAAACAAATATTGTGTACTATTTGATACAAAGGGGTTCATGACAAGTCTACCGAGTTAAGCAGTAGCAGGAAAAAATGATTGGTAAGTGATGAATTTATTAATGTGTTTGATTTTTTTTAATTTTCATTTTGTGTGATATTTGATTCAATGGTGTTCATGACAAGCCTACTGAAGTAAGCAGTAGCAAAAACAATTTTCTGGTGGTAAGTGATGAATTTATCATTGGTGATAAACTTTCAGTTTATCAGTTTTATTTGACATGTCCTTTACTCCGTTTGGAGTCTCCTGGATGCAAGTAAAAAAAAAAAAACTTAACAGAGCCGATTGACTTTCGTTAATCGTATCCTGCGTAGTCACGTTGTGGGCCCACTGTGTATGACAGCCTAACAAAAAGTCAGCTGGAGTTTGGTAGAACAGAGTGTGCTTAGCGAAGTGGCAACCTCACACCCAACCTCGGCTAGATCTCATCTGCAGTCTTTAGTTCGTTGGGGTATAGATAGATTAATGATTTTGTAAACCTGACTTATTTTTACAAAATAATAATTAATAATGGATATTTCATTCACAAACACTTGCTCCATATATTTACAGAACTTATAAAAATAACATGAGTTAATTAATCACTGTAATACTATATTTACAAATGTTTCAAGTTCTTGCATCAGTAGTATTCACTATGCGGTCCTCACGATGAGGTGAAATACTTTCTTACCTTCTCTTAGTTTGAGGAATGAAATTCAGAAACTAACAGTCATCCAGTGAATTTAAAAACTTATAAAAGACTTATAAAATGCTGTGTAACATATTTTTACTTTTTCTTGCTCAATTGAACTGGATTCCACATAAATTTCTGGTCAGTTTACTTATTACATTCTGTACAAGAGCAAAAACTTTTCATTCCTTACTCCAAATTGTGACTTTAAAATTTATATATTATTTATTTCATCAATGTATCGAATCCCTATTGTGTAAAACGCATTTGCACCTCGTTCACTCATTGGTTATAAGTTTTTGTTGCTGTAT
Source organism: Catonia carolina (assembly GCA_035578175.1). Classification (NCBI taxonomy): domain Eukaryota; kingdom Metazoa; phylum Arthropoda; class Insecta; order Hemiptera; family Achilidae; genus Catonia; species Catonia carolina. Next base: position 49,225,597 of record JAQMRL010000007.1, read on the forward strand.
GAATCTAAGCTTTGTGCAGCTGCAGGATGAAGAGGAAAGACGAAGTACCAGACTGCTGTTACGTCATAACACTGTACTAATCATCTCATTGCTCTTCACTGGGCAGTAGGCTGCCTAGTGTGTGACATACGTGGGTATTGTTTTGACTATTCGCTGTAGACGGCGACAGAATATTATGTAGCTCGGATAGTACCCTTGACTACTACAAACATAGTACAAGTAAAACGTTACTACTACTAACGCAATCTCTCACAGTAATAGTGACATAATGCACACCTCTCAGCTGCACAAAGCTTGGGAACGGGCAGTATCTTCATCAAGGATGTATTAATAAATAAATTAATGTATTTTGATGTCACATGAAATAATATGTAATATACGTATAAGTCAAAATTTGGGTTAATTGATTGAAGGCACATGTTTACTATACAGTATTCTTATTTATGAGCCAACTTGATTGTCCATTAGACAGTTAATATTCTCAATAACAAAAAAAAGAAAAAAATGGAAAATAATAATATGACAAAACAAAATAAATGTGGATAAGTTTGAACATAATTTGTTATTCTTTCATTAAAAAATTTGAATAAGAAACTAACTTAATAAAATATTGTAGAAAATCTAAAAGACAAGTAAATTTTTAGTTGTATTAGCAAGAAAATATTTCATTTCCATAAGTACACCCGAACAAGACAGTTGAACCTAGTTTTTCAGATACTGATTTTACTAGCTATTAAAAATTCATTAATATTCACTAAATAATTTTTTTACTACAACTAAACTAGCTGCTAAGTTCTACACTTTGACTGGAGCATATCATGATGCTTTTATATATTCAGTTATCTTATGTTGATTTGTTCTAAAATAATATTTATTTATCTGTTTGGGAACGAATGAATATATCTATTTTTCAGAAATAATGAACACTCATGAATGTAAATGCATGGAAACATTAATGTATTTAGTTCTTAAAAAAGGCTTTACATGAACATTTTACATTTTATATTTTAGGCTATTGATCATTTTATACATAAGTGATATCATAGTTAAAATTAATTTTGGCTGCCTCCGTAGTGTAGTGGTTAGCATACCACGTAGAGGTCCCGGGTTTGATTCCACGCAAGGGTCTGGAAATTTGCACTAGCCAAAAACCCACAGTTACAGCAACATAATCCATCATCGTCGCTAATGACCAAGCAGTTAATGCAACTTTAAATAAATTAATTAAAAAAAAAAATTATAATTTTGTAGCTTACCTGCTCTGTAACCAGCACAGAATGTCATTCCAGGTGCAGTAAACATGCTGAAGAAAGGTTGATTACTGTTTAAACATTGTTCATTAGATACAACTGGCATTTTCGCCATTTTCAATTCATCTGGTGTTACACCTTTCTCATTGATTCCCCATCCAACAACCTGGAAAATTACATCAAGTAATAATTTCAATGCTCATCAACAATGAGGTCTTACGTTGAGTTCATTAATAAAAGAAAAATCAAGGTTAATAATGTTTGATTGCACAGAAAGGGTACTTGAAGTACAAGTCATACAGGATATGCTTACAAAATCTGGTAGGGTTAACTTCACACAAAAGTTGACCAAGTAAAAAAAACCAAAAAACCAAAAGTTGACCAAGTAAAAAGTAAAAAAGTAGAAAAGTAAAAAGCAAAAAAGTTTATTCTTCTTCATTAGGTGCTTTTGAGAATGTTGGCCACCATTAAGGCCTTAACCCTTTCAGTGCCAACGTCCTGAAAATAGGACGTCGTTAACTTATACGTAGTTATGACATTCGGTTTAGCGGGCGTCCGTAAATTACCAATGTCAGGTTAACCAAACGTTTCCAAAAAAACTTTTAATCAAAAATTAATAGAAACATGTATTTTTAAACCACCTCCGTGGTGTAGTGACTAGTGTGCTAGCCTACAAAGTGAAACTTCCCGGGTTCGATTCCCGGCTAGGGTCTGGAAATTTTAACACATTAAAACCACTGTTAAGGTACCAAAACCCTTAGTAGTTGCTAATGACCAAGCTGTTGTCGATGCGACTTTAAATAAACTAAAAAAAAAACTATTTTGAATATTTTTAGTGATAGAACGATTTCTGTTCTTTAAAAATTAATTTTTTACTGGAAATTTTATTTTTCTGTATCGTTTAAATTTCGGTCGGCATTGGCACGCTTACGCGAGCAAGTTTTCACAATAAGGGCTGGCACTTTTTGTACACCCTTATTCAAAATAAACGGGACTGAAGATATATTTAAATATTGTTTTGGCACTGAAAGGGTTAACAGATTGGCTGCCATGAGATGTGCATGCACTCTTCAGATGTTCATTCAATATAGACTTTAGAAACTACAGCAGTCCCCATATGTTATTCCACACAGGCTGCGAGTATCCATGTTGGTTCTTCATACACCACAGTGAGTTTACCATCATAACATTTGTATGTCTACTTAGAATACATTGCTAATTATTTAACGATTAGTATTAAAAATATCTGCAACAGACACAAGCACGCAACTATATTAGGTACTATGTATCAATCTAGAAATATTTTGTATTCTTCTCCTTTTAGCTCCTGGTGAATGGTTTCTGGTATGAAGCCATCTGTGAGGAAGGCTTTTCATTATTTATTTTGGCAGCGAGCCTGTTAAGTTTCATTGACTGCTCATCAAAACTGAATCAAACTCACAACATACCAATCCCAAAGATTCTTCAACGATGATGCCATCTGTTGATCTGAACCACATATATCTTCTATTTTTCCCTACATGAAATCTGCAGCATTCTGTCTCATCATATTATGACTAAAGTACTCCATTTTTTGACATTTCACAGTATTCTTAACTTCCATTTCCTTATTTAGTATCACCAAGACTTAAATGTTCTTGTTTCTATCTATCCATGATATCCATAGCAATAACTTAAAATATCGCATTTCAAAGGGACTCAAGTTTCTATTTCTCATTTTGGTTCAGCGTCCAAGTCTGTTCTCTGTAAAATTACACCGAGAACATTTAACAGAGGACCAATTTATTGTTCATGGAATTTTTCCTTCAAATTAACAATTTTATGTAAATTGGCCAAAGTGCATCCTAGTTGTGATTTATTAGACTAGCAACTGCTTTTCAAATTCCCTAACTTGATTTAGCAGGGTTAAAATAAATTTGCAGGGCATAAATAATTTTTTTTGCAGGGATAAAATAAATAGTTCTGTTTCTTGTAACATGGTCAGCCAATTAAATGACTGAATAATTTAAGAACAGATGAGGTAGAGGTGTAAAAGACACCAATCAGAGTTATCTCCTCTGAAAGTAATGAATTTCATTATACAGCCAGACCCTGTGGTGAATGAAGTGAAGGTGTCATTTGCAGAGTGGAAAATATGTGCTTTTCAGAGGGCCCGGCATGCTGATAAGTATACTTTTCCATTCAGTGAGGAAGGCAATAGTAAACCACCTCACTCCTCATTTTACTTAGAAAAACCTCTACAGGTTCAAACCAGCCTTTTGGCTGATGACCTGAACAAACAACAACTTGATTTAGTGAACAAGGGTGAAACATTGAAAGGTTTTTATTCAAGGTTTAATAGCATGAGTAGCTGATTTTAAATTACACCAACAGTTTTCACTAAATTTGCCACAAATAAAAATGCTTTTGAGGATAGATTCCTTCATTATGAAATTTTTATTTTGATATTTTTAAATTTTCTTTTTTTTAATTTTTTATGTATTTATTGGTTCAAGAGCATACATTAACATGGACTGGGTACTGCTGTAATTTAATAAAACAAAATGAAATATTTACTCACGACTCCTTCCTTGCCAATAACTGATGATTGAAATCTCCACAAGCAACATGGTCGAACATATTTTGTGTACTGGACTGGGCTGGATAATTTAAGAACAGAAATGTCACCAAGGAAGTTAGTGTTGTTGTATGCAGGATTAATATGGATCTCTCTTACCTTAAACAAAAATGTTTAATACCATTAATTTTATGTTAATCGCATGCCTTTGGTAGAACAAACTCCTCCATTCTTGTACCATCACATAAGGTAATAATTGAAAACATTAACAAGATAATAAATGAAAACTTCATAACTAGGTATTCTTTTTAAAATTTCTAGTCAAGAAGTTTTAATGTATGCATTTCCAATACCTAGTTAATAATTACAATGGATGTAATGGTCAATTTATTTTAAAATCTCACATACTTTCCTTACAAAAATAATTACATCTTAAAAAGTTTTTTATGTTTCCAGAAGATAAAATATTTATTATTTTCCCAAATGAAAGAGTACTGTTGGTGTTCACTGACCAGTAATGTAATGTTGCTTTAATTTTTTAATTTATTTATTCACTTTTTACGCTTGCATGTTACTTGATCCACCATCAGAGTATAAAAATCCAAAAAAATCTGGAGTGAAACATTCACATGACTTTATCTTACCAGTGTAAACAATAAAAATATATAACCTATTTTTAATTATGAGTGAATAACGCAAAATGAAAACAAACTTCTTACACTACAGATTTAATTTTATTCCCGAGAGACTTCAAAATACGGAAAATTGGTAGCCTACTGTTTGTTGTAATATGCATACTAAGGCTACAATCTTAAAATATCCTATTTCTTTCAGATTTTGAAGAGTAAAATACCGAAAATCACTACCTAATTGACGTTAAACTTAGCTTGCAGAAAAAAATATTTCAAGTAAAAACTGTAGGTGCTTTAATTTTCTACAATTAATTACATACACTTTTGCCTTAAAATGCAGAATACCTACCCTTTACCATCTGCACTATCTACTTGTCTAAACCCCTCTCCACTAGCTCTCTCCCAATTTAATATTTATATTTAAATTATATAGCATCATCAAGGTTACGAAAATATTAATTAGGTAACTAAAGAATTAAAACAAAATCAAAAATAAAACATTCCAGAAATTTGTTTTAAGAGAGTTCATAACTAAATCAACTTATTTATTTTTTCAAAAATATCTTCATAATTAAGAAAGCAAAAATTATTATATATATAACTGTTTAATAAATCTCATTAATTGACACAAATTTCGAGCTAACACCTGTTTAAAAATAGAAAATATTGGGAGCATACAATAAGTAATTTCTCACCTGCCTGCTTTGCAAGCCACTATGCACAAGTTCATCACTGTATTGGAGAGAATGATATTTCCCAAGATAAACGATCAACGTGTCTGGATCAACAGGTCTGTTCATACCATTCTTTGCTGTACAATGAGCAGCTGCCAAAAGAAAAGAAAATGTATTATTATTATTATTATTGATGAAAACATTTATTAATGAGGAAAAAATGAATAATAGTTATTGAAATTTCGCTTTATTTAAAATCAAAACAGACGCACATAAAACGCACATTTTTAACCTCATGAAATATTAACTATGTAGGTTGGGAGTAACAGCTGATCATTTACCAGCTGTTACTCCCAACCTACATTTATTATAAATTATTTATTTATAATTATATTATTATATTAGTTAATATTTTATGCAGTTAAGAATGTGTGTCTGTTTTGATTTTAAATAAAGCGAAATTTCAATATCAATTATTCATTTTTTCGTGAGTAATTCACATAAATCTTTTCAGAATTAAATTTTCTACAAATTTATTTAAGAAAAATTACACCTTTATTTATAATTTATGGAAGTAATCTTACGTTAAACACAAAAATGTGTTATTTCTTTGCACCAATTCTTGTGTTTTATGTACTCTGAAAGTGTGCATATCTCTGAAAGTACTGCATTTACAGCCCTGGAACCAATTTTATTTAATTTTTCAGATTAAAAAACATAAGAAACAATCGTATTTGTATCATTGTAACTACCTTTAACATTTTTATACGGCCTTAATAATTCACCGCGGGTACAGAGTAGGTACTAGGTGAAATTTTCGCTAGCCGTAACTCGCTAACTAAGCGTTTTCAGGCATATGTTCATATGAACTTTTTTTCTTATTTTTAGCTATAGAATGACATCCCAAGAGATTGCCGTATAGTTTTGAATCACTCTATATATCTATACAGTCAATTCTGGATAATTGGTCCACTGGTTAATTGGGGCAGCTGGTTTTTTTGGGACAGTTCTTTAATGAACAAAAACAGAACGGGATTTTACATTGATAAGTACTCCATTTATTTGGTCCATAATGCCGCTTATTGGGGCCAATCTGATGTATGTACATACAATTTATGTATTTTTGTATTTATATTTTATTAAAACCATTACAGGCCAGCGACGAACAACACATGGTTCTAAGCGGCAAGATAAGATAATAGGAAACAGTAATCACTCATCAGTCATAACAGATATGTTATTTACAGTACAATGTGTAAACTACATAATTATCATTGCACAAATTTCAGTGAGTCATGTCCACTAGTTATGCCCAACCTATTAAGCTGTACAGCCTCCTTGCAACTTATGGTTAGTTGTCACTTGTCATATGTACATACAATATAACGTTCGTAATTCCATGCTTCTCATCAGTTTTTATGATTTCATGAGTGTACTGTAACACACTGTTTTTTTTGAGTATGATTGTTTTGTTATCTGCAAGCATACTTTTTTTTTAATTCCCATTCGTTTCACACATTTTGTGGATATTTTTATGCGTAGGCTTACAGTACAGTACCTACTATCAACATCTTTGTGAGTTAAATGCTGTGTAACGATATAACTGAGTGAACGAATAAAGCTTCTTGACAAAATAAAAACAATCCACCTAACTTAAGCCAACGTAAACTATCGGAACTAACCGGTGTACCGAAAAGTATAATAGCTTGTATCGTGCTCCAAGAAAATATAATATGCCAAGAGGGCATTAAAAGATCATGGAACATCTCAGAAAAAAAACGTGAAGGAGGGATCCACTTGCTGAGAAGCATTGAATGAATGATTCGCCATTGTAACTTCACAAGGTGTTAATGTCAATGGTCCAATGCTTAAAACCAAGGCAAAATGTTTTGCTAAAAAGTTAATCATTGTTCTAATACCTTTTTATTTTTTTCGTGTGTATATGGATAGAACTTCATGTAAAATTTATGTATGTGATAATTTTAATAGAATACAGTATCGTATACGCCACAGTTTGTGAATTCATTTATTAGGGCCAGCCGTTTAATTGGGCCAAAATGCTCCGGTCCCGATGTGCCCCAATTATCCCCCAATTATTGTTGTTTATATATGTATACAATATTATACAACAGGTGTTGTTCATTTAGAATTAGCTGTTTTAAAGAAAAAACTAAAAATTTAATTTTTAAAGTGATTCCTTAGGATTTGATGTAATACATAACATAATAATCTCAACTGACCTGTTATGACAGTTTGTAAATCAACCAGTGTTCCTCCACAGATATACTCCAAGTTCAAGTTGATTCCAGCTCTGTATAATGCAACATGCCAAGGCCATTGACCTCTCACAGTATTTTCACCCATCACAATAAGTGTCACTGCTTGGTCTCTCACCACATCATCATCAACTTTACCACATTCATAGGTTTTGCTTCCTGTTTCATCACTACAAATCAACCAACAAAAAATTAATCATAAAATCCAACAGTACTTTATCTTAAGGGTAGATTTTTGGTTTTTGGTAGAGTGATTAGCTTACTTCTTAGTCAAGCAATATACGGTAGCATGGACTTCCATCTTCTTATGGTAGAGGGCGTCAACATAAGCTCACACATGCCAGTTTAGTAGCAAACTCATAGTGTGTCACAATGAATATTGATCATTAACATTTTTTATTTAAAAAGGGATTTAAAATGTTTTGAGTTGTTATCTGAAAATTTTGAGTATGTTATAAAAGATTTACTGTTACGAGAAAAGAAAGCTTTGAGCCGGCCATAGATTTAAAAAAAGAAATTTTTTTGGAGTATCTGCTTAACTTTTAAAACAAATTTTTACTACTGAAGATCCACAAGTACAGTATATAGAATATAATATATTCTACTTATATTATAAGTATTGTAGGATGACAACAGAAATTTTGATTAACTTTTAAATATGATTACTCCCACAATTAAAAATCACGGCACTGTAATACGTGGTCATTACCGCTATTGAAAAAGCTTAAGATCACATGAAATTTTTTACAACAGGAAACAGTGTTTTGTTCATGACTTTCCAACCCTGCAATATCTTACTCTATTCCAGAAATACCTATGCAATTCCATTTTTTCAAATATTGAAAGAAAATTAATAAATCAAAAGTTGAATCAATAGATTTCAATTCTGTTCACTTGTTAAAACAAGTTATCGACTTCCCTATCTGGTTTACACTGGTAAAGTACAAGCAAAGTGAGTGGTAAAGTAGAGTTGGGATGATGGTGTTTTATTCTGTTTCTAAATGCTGGAGTAATAAATGTAAGATTACATCCTGTTGTTGTTTAGGTCAACTGCCAAAAGGCTGGTTTGAACCTCTAGATGTTTTACTAAGTAAAAATGAGGAGTGAGGTGGTTTACTATTGCCTTCCTCACTGAGTTGAAAGAGTATGCTTATCAGCATGCCAGGCCCTCTGAAAAGCACCCACTTTCTGCCCTGCAAATGACACCTTCACTTCATTCACCTCAGGGTCCGACTGTATAGTGAAATTCTTTACTCTTAGAGGAGATAACTCTGACCAGTGTCTTTTACACCTCTACCTCTTCTGTTCTTAAATAGTTCAGGCATATAATTGGCTGACTATGTAATAAGAAACAGAACTATTTTTTGTAGCCCTGGAACTAACAGATCGAGTGCAATTTATTTAACACTCCACCTGCCCGTTATGGGTAAATTACATCCTTATAATTAGATTAATGTTGACAGTACATTGTCCAATGTTAATTTCCCTGTACGTCAAATTTGTTGGGAAGCATGATGTATAGAATATGAACAAAATCCTTAAAAGATCCTGGAATAGGTGTTACAATAACATAAGGTAGAAGAAGTTTGGGATGCCCGACAAAACATTAAAGGGGCAATGCCAGGGATACAAAAGGCTGTTACCTAAACTTGTGACAAAGAAGAGCAAGGAGTAGATATAAGATAAGTTACCTGAGTCCATTATAATTTGATGTAGTTGTTGATTGACCTCTTTTTCCACTATCAGTATGACTATTGGTATGATGGTACACGTTGTTTGATTCATCAGGCCTACTCATTACAGGATTTGCATGACCACCTATTGTTGAAACATCCCTGGTATTATTATGGCCATTATTATAATTTGTTTGTGATGATGACCAACTTTGTTTCGGCGTTGTTTTTACATAAGAATTTCTTTCTGTGGTAGTAGTATATCGATTTGAATTATTACTCGAAGTAGATGTTGACGAATGATTTGAATTAGAAGTTTTGGGTGGTTGTTTAGGATTTTTCTTGTTACCGTTACTGCTGCTACTGGTATTTGTTGAAGAACTACTAGAACTTTGCTGTTTCTGCGAATTTGATGTACTCGATTTCTTTGTTGTGCTCTCATTATTATTATAATTATTATTGTTATTATTACTATTGCTGTAACTTGGATTCTCTTGTCCGTAATAAACAGGTCTTGATGGTACTGAACTGGTTTTTGGATATGTAGTTGTCGATTCATAATTATAATTCCCATAGATATCACTGCCTCCATTACTGTAGTGATTGTGATTACTTTCAAGTTCTCCATTGTTATTATGAGTAGGCCTTACATATGGTCTTTCAATATCACCTCCACTTTCAAAAGGTTGTGGTTTATTGTTGTACTGCTCTTGCGGTCTCTTAGAAGTTGGTCTGTAATATTCTGCTTCAGTATATGTAAATAAGTTGGATCCAGTCGTTGTACGAGTATTATGATTCTCATAATTGTTAGTAATGGAGGGTGCTTCAAAACCAAAAACAGGGTCAGGTCTTCTTGTTGCCCCACCATTTTTTCCACCAGTAGCTGTCAAACAGAAAAAGATTAAAAGATTCTATTTTATATAATAAATCTCACAAACCTTTTAAAGCTGCCTTGATTTCTACTATCTGCTACTTACATGTGTTTCAGAGGATCCACCATCATCAGAGTACATGATGTCATTTGAAACTAAAATTTTTAATTTAAAATCTGCTTAAAAAGGTTAGTGAAATTTATTGTATAAATTTATTATATAAAATAGAATTGATTTCAAGCTCAAGGACGCATTATAAAGATTTATTTTATAAGGTAATTAACAAGTAGTAAACTGGAGGTGAGTTCAATAAAATAGTTTAACGGTATCACAAAAATTTCTTGAGATCCTTCCTTCTTTTTCCAAATATTGTATTTTACTTTAGGATTACATTCTTAACTTGGATTCCAGGGAAAAATTGTGTTAAATAATTTGAAGTCTGTGGGAAAAAAGGGAAATATCAATTTTTGGTGTTTTTCAGTTTGGTAAACTTTTATTAACATTAAAACATATTAGTTTTTGTATTAGTGTTACATGGAAGTAACAAGAACTATCAACAAAATATTGCCGTTTGAAAATATGGCCTAAATGGAAAGAAAGGGAAATCTCAATATGAAACAAGGAAATTAGAGAGAATGCCAGTCTGCTAACTATGTTTACCCTATGATGTGCGTTCATTTGTTGTTACTACTACTAAAAATGTGGTAAAAAGTAAGTATTTTGTTGCAATTTAACTATACATGCAGGGAAAATTGCATAAAAATACTGAAAAAGTTTGCCACCAGATACTACGGTGGACCCTTTCCCAATAGTGTCCGTTGTACGAGGGTTTATTGTATTTCAGTTACAAAATACATCACATAAATATTAATCATTTCCCAATTTACTTACTTGAATCAGCCGAACAGATTTGTCTACCATTGAGATGAACATTTTTCAACTGAGGAACACCGCCTCTACTTTTGCTGTATTTTACTCTAAAACGGGATGAATAGACATGATCTCCAGGCTGCAGTCTTTTATTCAAGTTCAGGATCGTAAACTGTTCATTGTTTGTAGTTGTCACTTCACCAGTCCACGACTGCAAAATATTTTGTACAAGTTAAGTAGCATAAGATAATAAGTATCATAATAACATTAACATAATTATTATAAAAATCTGGCTTGAAATACTCACTTATTTTCCAGTGTAAATAATAAACAGTAATACCTAATTTTCATGATGAGTGAATGATGCAAATTAGAATTAACCTCTGTAAAACGTAAAATTACGGAAAATCAATAATTGATGCTAAACTAGGAGGAAATACAGAAAATCATTTGTTAACGCTAAACTAACTGTAAAATGTATACTAAAGTCGCAATCTTAAAAAATTCAATTTTTAAAGTGCAATGTTCTTCTAATATGTGCAATTGTGGGTTAATACAACAATCAAATAGTTAAATATCTTGGACTTCTAGTTGAGGATGATCTTCTACGGAAAGCGCATGTTTTAAATCTCAAAAAATACAATACGTCTACTTCTACATAGGTTTTATCATTCTGCCATTCGGCGATTTTTTTAAAAAATCGTAGAAGCCGTTTGAGAAAATTGGAGAAGTGAAAAATCGCACAAATAAACTAGTACTACTTCCGGTTGACCGATTTTGATGTAAATGTTCGTCTCGGTCCCTTTGTACTATCTAACGAAGTCGTAAGATTCAACTTCGTACGATATTTCGTTCTTAAAATAATTTGTTCTCACACACACACCAATTGGTAAAAGCATGTTTTTTTGGGTACAGGGGGCCTTAAAACGTGTATTTCCAGTGAAAACTTGATTTCGAAAAATCGGAATGAAGACAATAGGTACTTTCCTTCCCTATATATAATCATAGGACAAGAGAAAATAAAAATATATACAGGTGTATAATTTAGGATTATTTATTAGTTATTAGAGGTGTACCTGAATAAATATTCTGTATTCAAGGTTAGTCACTGCTGCATAACAAACATGAGAATAGCGTTTATTTGTTCAAAACAAGAAAAAAAAATCTGGTGTGAAACACTCACACAACTTTCTCTTGCCAATGCAAATAATTAACAATAAACCTAACATTAGTATTAAAACATTAGAAATGAACAAAAACTAACCTCAAAAACATAACCTTATTTTAATCATGAGTGGAAGACGCAAAATGAAAATCGAACTCAATTTGGCTTAAAAAAAACGGAAAATCACACTTTCATGCTAAACTAGGCTCTGTAGAGAAAAATTCTCTAAACAAAAGTTGTAGATCTTTTAATTTTCTATAACTTTTATTATATACACTTTTGTCGTAAAATGCATACTAAGACCGAAATGTTAAAAAAATCGATTTTTCTCACGTTTTCGTGAGAAAAAAAACAGAAAATCGCAAATTACCGCTAAACTAAGCGTTATACAAAAAAATGTTTGAAATAAAAGTTGTAGGTTTTTAAGTTCTCTACAACTTTTATTATATAAGTTTTTGCGCTAAAATTTATATTAAAGCCGTAATCTTAAAAAAACAACGTTTTTACGTGAAAAGAGCCTCACCGAGAATTTCAGCAGACATGGCGCCTACCCTATCTTGTAGAGAATAAAAATTGAGTAAAATAGGCGATTTTAAAAAAAATCGTAGGACCAGTTTTTGAGAAAATCGCAAAAAACTGAAAAATTATACGAATAAACTACTACTTCCGGTTGACCGATTTTGATGAAAATGTTCGTGTCGCGTCCGGTAGTGGTATGTAACTTAAGTTTCAAGTTTCAAGTTCGTACAATGTTCCGTTCTTGAGATATTCTGTTCACACACACACACACAGACACACAGACACACAGACCAATCGCTAAAAACATGTTTTTTGGATTCAGGGGGTCTGAAAACGTATAGATCCGGTGAAAACTCGATTTCGAAAAATCGACATGAAAACAATACTTTCCTTCCTATATATTCATATAGGCAAGAGAAAGTAATTACTAAAGATATTTTTGTTGTCACCAATGAATGAATAAATAATTCAAAAATATTTTAATATTTATTCCCTGAATCTAGACAAATTTTACCATTACAGATTTCCTAAGTTAATTATTTTAAGAAGAAATAATATGTTCCCTACACTTTGGTTATTTTTTGCCCCATATTCAGTTGTGATAAATCTTTTTGAACAATCTCACTTATCTTTACTGGAATATTTAAATCCATTATGATTGAAAAGGAACACTTTTTAATTTCTCTTGGCCTATATGAATATATAGGGAATTATTCTTTTTATGTCGGTTTTTGTAAATCGATTTTTACTGGAAATAACACGTTTCCAGGCCCTCTGGACAAAAAGAAACATGTTTCTAGTGATTAATCTGTGTGCATTGTGTGTGTGTGTGTTTGTGATAACAAAATAAATCTGAAGAACAAAATATCGTACAAAATTTAAACTTGGAAGTAAGTTAGGTAGGTACAATAAGGGGCCGCGATAAAAAAATTCAAAATCAGTCAACCGGAAGTAGTAGTTTAATCGTGCGAATTTCCACTTTTTTCGATTTTCTCAAAAACGGCTCCTACCGATTTTTTTAAAAATCGCTTTATCCATTACATTTTTGTAAAGACCTACTCAGGTATTAAGCGTACAAAAAATTTAAACAAAGAGAAATTATTGTCTTCAAAACTAGTTTCAGATAAACCAAAATTTTGAATAAACAAAGTTTTAGTGTGGGCCTCCTCAAAAAATTAAACAAATTCACTCAAATAATAATCAGCGATATTCTCAAAACCACATTTCGAGTATTCCTGTAGAAAATTCGAAAATTCTTCAAAGAGTAATATTAAACGGAAATCAACTTTTTTATGAAGTTATAGAAACCAGTTTTAATGTAAAAAAATTTAAATTAAAATCGTTGCTTAACAGAAATGGTTTTAAAATTGAGTAGTCAAACTCTGGTAAGGGTACCGCTATACCGAGTATATTTTCGTGGTTAGTTTGGTAAATTGACAATTATCCACTTAAGCCTAATATTTTACAAAAGCAAGTTACTATGAAGTAGTGTTAATTCTGTTGCCATTTGTTATAATACATTATCTATCGGTGTGAGAAATAAAATATTGCAGGTAATAATAGAGTTTATCCAACTCATTAGCTGCTGAGAGCCCCTATCACAACACAATAAACATAATTGATTAGGGCCTACTATATTGCTAATCACAACACGTCATTGTTTGAACAATACCTAATTATTCAAGTTTGAAAATACATCAATAAATTACCACAAGTTTTAAAAAGTTGTGGTAATATAAATTTGTTTAAAAAAGGCTAAAACAATACTTGATTGATAAAATATGTTACAGTGTATATAAGATTTCCTTTCTAATAGGTTTTTGTTGAAGATTATATAAAATACTAAATAAACGCCGAGGCAAATTGTGTATTATTCGATACAAATGGTTGAATGACACGCTTATTGAAGTAAGCAAGTTAGTAGTGGTAATAAATGAATTGGTAAGTAGTAAATTTAACATAGTGTTAAAATTTAGGGTTGTCAGTTTCATCTTGAAATGTCCTTTACTCTCTTCTGGAGTCTGCTAGATGCAGTTATAAAAAATATAAATAAAAACACCGGCGGTTTATAGATTAAGAGGTAAACGGAAGCGTGGTTTTAAACAGTTTGGGATTAACTCTATAACATTCTTTCCTATGCATAGCTTGCACGCTATAAAAGACAACGCAAAGGAAATGTATATTCCTATTGTTTGCTATTGCTGCAGGTAACACAGTCCTCCCCTCTTACAAGACAAAAAGATATATCTAACATAACAATATTTTGTAACTTTGCCCATAACAGACAGGTGGAGTGTTAAATTATTTGCACTCGATCTGCTAGTTCTAGGGCTACAGATAATAGTTCTGTTTCTTATCACATGGTCAGCTAATTATATGAATGAACCATTTAAGAACAGAAGAGGTTAATGAGTAAAAGACACTACTATCGGTTTCGTAATCGTAGACACCCGAGTTTGAACCCTTGCAACTCCAAAACTATGAATCGGATTTCAACATATTTTAAATGAAAATTTAGCTCATTGTATTCTGCGTTGACCTATAATAAACCTATATTTTTATTGCTGTTTAAAAGTTCCATATTGAGGTTGGAAGACAAAAAGACACGTTTTTTTTTGGTACCGCAACAAATTTAATGCGTTTAGAGGCGTGTAACTCGATAATTATTTAACCGAAAAGTTTGAAATTTTAATACAACATAGACTTATACATTATAAAATAGACTTATTATTATAGACCTATATATTATAGAATTATATTCTTACAGCGTGTACGAAATTTTGAATTCGTGCGTTATTTAAATTTTGAATTATTAACAATATTCTGAACCCTTGCTATTTCGGTAACCGCTCGATCGTTCGGCACGGGCAAACTAAGGTTTTTTCAGCGTAAAAAACTTAGTACAAATATGTTAATAACACGAAATATTGATTGGCCAATGTTGTGGCAGAATTTATAAAATTTTGAAAAATAGATTGGGTAATATGCTACCATCCATGTTGCCAGTTTGTGTACGTGACATTCTGTCGGACTGTCTACCTGAATTGATAGACTGCATTGTCAATTCAGGTAAGCAGTCAGATTCAGGCAACATGGGTAGTAGCGCCCTTCCCCCGCATTACCCAGTCTATTTTTCAAAATTTTAAAATTCTACCACAACATTGGCCAATCAATATTTCGTGTTATTAACGTATCTGTACTTAGTTTTTTACGCTGAATAAAACGATAGTTTGCACGTGCCGAACAATCGAGTGGTTACCGAGATAGCAAGGGTTCAGAATATTGTTAATAAATCAAAATTTAAATAACGTACGAATTCAAAATTTCGTACACGCTGTAAAAATATAATTGTCCTATGTTGTGTTAAAATTTTAAACTTTTCGGTTGAATAATTATCGAGTTATACGCCTCTAAACGCATTAAATTTATTGCGGGTACCAAAAAAAACTGGTCTTTTTGTCTTCCAACCTCAATATGGCAATTTTTAAACAGCAATAAAAATCTGGTGTGAAACACACAACTTTCTCTTGCCAATGCAAATAATTAACAATAAACCTAACATTAGTATTAAAACATTAGAAATGAACAAAAACTAACCTCAAAAACATAACCTTATTTTACACATATGAGAATGACGCAAAATGACAATCGAACTCAGTTTGGCTTAAAAATACGGAAAATCACGCTTTCACGCTAAACTAGGCTCTGTAGAGAAAAATGCTCTAAACAAAAGTTGTAGATCTTTTAATTTTCTATAACTTTTATTATATACACTTTTGTCGTAAAATGCATACTAAGACCGAAATGTTAAAAAAATCAATTTTTCTCACGTTTTCGTGAGAAAGAAAACAGAAAATCGCAAATTACCGCTAAACTAAGCGTTATACAAAAAAATGTTTGAAACAAAAGTTGTAGGTTTTTAAATTTTCTACAACGTTTATTATATAAGTTTTTGCGCTAAAATTTATATTAAAGCCGTAATCTTAAAAAAACAACGTTTTTACGTGAAAACAGCCTCACCGAGAATTTTAGCAAACATGGCGCCTACCCTATCTTGTAGAGAATAAAAATTGAGTAAAATAGGCGATTTTAAAAAAAATCGTAGGACCAGTTTTTGAGAAAATCGCAAAAAACTGAAAAATTATACGAATAAACTACTACTTCCGGTCGACCGATTTTGATGAAAATGTTCGTGTCGCGTCCGGTAGTGGTATGTAACTTAAGTTTCAAGTTTCAAGTTCGTACGATGTTTCGTTCTTGAGATATTCTGTTCACACACACACACAGACCAATCGCTAAAAACATGTTTTTTGGATTCAGGGGGTCTGAAAACGTATAGATCCGGTGAAAACTCGATTTCGAAAAATCGACATGAAAACAATACTTTCCTTCCTATATATTCATATAGGCAAGAGAAAGTAAAAATATAGGTTTATTATAGGTCAACGCAGAATACAATGAGCTAAATTTTTATGTAAAATATGTTGAAATCTGACTCATAGTTTCGGAGATGCAAGGGTTCAAACTCGGGTGTCTATGATTATGAAACCGATAGTAATTAGAATTATCTCCTCTGAGAGTAATGAATTTCATTATACAGCTATACCCTGTGGTGAATGAAGTGAAGATGTCATTTGCAGGGTGGAAAGTAGATGCTTTTCGAAGGGCCTGGCATGCTGATAAGATACTTTTCCATTTAGTGAGGAAGGCACTGGTAAACCACCACACTTTTCGTATTACTTAGTAAAGCCTCTAGAGGTTCAAACCAGTCTTTCAGCTGATGACCTTAACTACATATTTTGTAACTACTCAAATGAGAAAAAGTGACTACTTACCACAAGTAAATCAACTGGACGGTCGAATCTAATACCTAATCGAATGCCATCTAATACTTCGTCGGTCGAAATAAGAATTACGCCAAACCAATGGTCATTATTTGGATTGAAACTCTCGTAGGAAAACACATCCGGACATGGTGAAATTGGGTACGATGATTCCGCTCCAATGCCGTACGCAAACCAAGCACATAGAATTTTCAGCAGTAAAAATAGTGATTTCATCTGAAATGTCCAAAAAGATATTATTGTTATGAATTAATATAAAAATAATCTGGTGTGAAACACTCACACAACTTTCTCTTGCCAATGCAAATGATTAATAATAAACCTAACATTATTAATAAAATATTAGAAATAAACAAAAACTAACCTCAAAAACATAACCTTATTTTAATCACGAGTGAATGACGCAAAATGACAATCGAACTCAGTTTGGCTTAAAAATACGGAAAATCACGCTTTCACGCTAAACTAGGCTCTGTAGAGAAAAATGCTCTAAACAAAAGTTGTAGATCTTTTAATTTTCTATAACTTTTATTATATACACTTTTGTCGTAAAATGCATACTAAGACCGAAATGTTAAAAAAATCGATTTTTCTCACGTTTTCGTGAGAAAAAAAAACAGAAAATCGCAAATTACCGCTAAACTAAGCGTTATACAAAAAAATGTTTGAAACAAAAGTTGTAGGTTTTTAAATTCTCTACAACTTTTATTATATACGTTTTTGTGCTGAAATTTATATTAAAGCCGTAATCTTAAAAAAACAACGTTTTTACGTGAAAACAGCCTCACCGAGAATTTCAGCAAACATGGCGCCTACCCTATCTTGTAGAGAATAAAAAATTGAGTAAAATAGGCGATTTTAAAAAAAATCGTAGGACCAGTTTTTGAGAAAATCGCAAAAAACTGAAAAATTATACAAATAAACTACTACTTCCGGTTGACTGATTTTGATGAAAATGTTCGTGTCGCGTCCGGTAGTGGTATGTAACTTAAGTTTCAAGTTTCAAGTTCGTACGATGTTCCGTTCTTGAGATATTCTGTTCCCACACACACACACACACACAGACACACACACACACACAGACACACACACAGACCAATCGCTAAAAACATGTTTTTTGGGTTCAGGGGGTCTGAAAACGTATAGATCCGGTGAAAACTCGATTTCGAAAAATCGACATGAAAACAATACTTTCCTTCCTATATATTCATATAGGCAAGAGAAAGTAATAATATATATAGATACTGAAGTCACGAGAGTGCCTTTTGCATATTTATGGGCTGTGAGGAAGGGAAATGAAAATTTGACAGTGCTGCCAACCTCAACAGTGAGACATTACTCGTACATTTCACTACCGTGCAGTTTCTACATACATTTTATGAGCTGTGGTGTATTCCGAGAAAATGTTTTCTTCATAAACCTTATAAGAAATAAATGTGGAATAAATATTGTCTATAGCGTAATTACATGACTAGACAATGTTTGATTTACTGTAATTACCAGCTACCTTATTTCATTGGATCAAAATGTTCTGTGAATGAATCGTCTTCTTTACTATAGCTTTCGCCGGCGTCTTCACTATCACTTACCTAACCATTCCTTCTATCTACCTAACCGTTTTTTTTTTTACCAGGTGTCAACAAAACTGTTGAAGAATAACTACTTCATGTCTTTAATTTCCTTCGCTATTTTTCGAATCGTTGAAAGAGAAACATCACGGTAGTAAGCCACTCGCTCATGGCTTTTGTTAAGAGGCAGGGGAAAGGTTTTTTGTTTAACTTTAAATTCACAGCATTTTATTACGCTACATATTAGATTTCGTTCAGCACTGTGAATAGTCTGACTACGTTTTCGAGAAACTAACATGTCTGTATACAGTAACAAACAGTTGTAGTTGTGTTCGTACAGTTAACCTACAAAAGTTTCCGTGATATACTGTGTATGCTCTGGGTATAGTATAAGTTGTTATGTTTGTTGTTCTGAAATTAAAGTACCCGTGCATGCGCACTGATGCTTTTCCTCTTTTACCCCTCGTTACAAACAAGGGCAACCTCATGACTCAATTAACTATACCTTAAATTCGTTCAAGTAGAGAAATGTTTGTCGCCGACTCCCCCTACCAATATAGCGCCTGCAGACGGTCCCACTACCTGCCTGACGCGGAGAGCCTACAGCTGCTCCCCACCACCTTGTTGACTCGACGGAGAGGTATTTAAGAGAGGGCCCTCGGTCGCGAGAGTCACTCTTCACTCAACTCGCAAGCGGAGAAGAACCAAGAAAGAAGAGCTCCAGCCAGAAGAAGACGAGTCCAGCCGAGACCGGACGCACCATCCCTGGTCTACGCTACCAGTGGCGGACGCTACATTCCCGCACCGGTCAGCCTTCGCCGGCCCGGAGAGAGCTGCCTCGGCCGCGCTATCGGCAGACGGCCTACGCCGACCCGACACTGCGGGGCTCTGGGGGCCACCACTGCCACGCTGGAGTGGGGACCCAACTGCCACTGAGGGAAGGCTAGGCCTGAACCCGGTAGCCGAGCCGTCACTCTTCGGGCTCCCCTTCCATCACGCCGGCTCGCCGCCTCCGACCGCCAACAACGGCCCTTTTCAGAGCCACCAACACAATCAAACGGCCCTTTTCAGGGCCACCAATTTTACAAACAAGGTTTCGCCACGTGTCGTCGGCCCCGGTCTGAGAATTCTGAGAATACTGAGAATTTGGGCTTCAGACAGACAATATGTACTCCGCAGTACTCTGAATCTATTTTAGAAAAAACAGTCTCAAGACAAGGTAACCTCTGACATTATAATGCAATGTTAGAACTTGAATGTCAGTACTAAAATGAATGGCTACGAATGTTCCGTACGGCTGAGCTATGAGAAGGAGAGATATTTATTTTTGTTTATTTACTTTGTTGTACTGTTTTGCATTACTGCTGATGCAGATAATAAGAAGGATGATAGATTAAGATGAGTGATGAAAAAAATGCCAGACCTGACCCGGAATCAAACCATGGACCCCGGTGAGAAGCCAATTATGCTGACCACTACACCACGGGCATTTAAGAAAATTCATTCATCTCCGGTTATTCACAGCTGAAAACATTCAAGAAAAGATACTACGGAAGATAATGGATTCGGAGGTAGTGGACGGCAATACAGGTTACAGGGATCAGAAGTAAAGTACAAGGAAAACGAACGATTATTGAATAGATACAATACCTGAATCGAATGAATCGAAACGTTTGAAAAACAATTTTTTAAATATTAAACAATTGACATAGTGTTAGACAAATTATTAAAATAAGTCAGGACATTAAAATAATTGAATTGATTTATGTAAATATTATGAATTGAACCAACAACAGATTATAGTGGTTTTAAGAGCTTCCATGAAGATTATAAGCAGACGGCCGGTGGCGGAAAGAAATAACAGCCTACAGTGAACGAATACTGAGAATTTGGGCTTCAGACAGAGCTCCCAGAAATTTTTACGTTAGGCTTAATTTTCGTTGTTTAGAAAGACAAACAAATTCTGAAATTTTAAATTATTCGCAGGTATAAAAACAGTAAGCACCTTTGTAGTTAGTTAATACTTGGACTGTGAGAGGAATTAGTCGGGCCGTTTCAAAATAGTGGTCCTTACGGGACCGGTTCTTAATTACCTTACCAGTGCGAGTGCCTACGGGTGATAGTAAGTGGTTGCGTACAAGTAAATCTTTTGTTTTTATTTTAAATTGACAGTTTCTTAATTTTATAGTCAAGTTTAGTTTAAGCTTTAGGTTTTGTAATAGATTTAATTTAGTAATATTAATATAATTGTAAATTGTAACCAGTCTAAGCTTAATAATTAATTGTAATTATTAATCGTGTAAATAAATAATTGTTATAAGTTTAAACCAAATTTGTTATTATTTACTATATCCAGATCCCAAACGATCCCTTACTTAAGTGTTACAATATAGTACGATTGCAGTGAAAGCAGTTGGAAGGTGCCAAATGATCTTAATGACTTATAGACTACAAAACATAAAATTAAACAGTTCCTGGCACTTTATTTAATAGTTACCAAACCAAAGTAGATATGACACGTGTTCCTCTGGTTCATCTGGTTATACAAGTAAATTTGAGGACCAATGTATTGACATATTTTTGGAAGTGGTTTCAACTTAACGTGTAAAACATGTAGGCCTACTTGTAAACATGTACTTGTGTACATAAATTTAAGCTATTTATGAACTGTGAAAGTTAATAATTTATGAAAGTTTTGTAATAATATGGAATATTTATGTAATATTTTTCTTATGCCCTATGTACTCATTCATGTTTGTTATATTTTGTTAGTTGTTTATTAATTTAAGATATATTTTTACTTGTTTTTGTTAATAATTATTTACAATTTCACTTATACTGATTATTTATAAATAATAATGTTTGATGCACAATGTCTACAAAATAATCTAAACCTATAAAAACATTATTTTGAGCAGGACAGAGATAGTGATGATTCTACCATTTCTAACGAAAGTAATGAACTATACTTTAATAACCTTCATAATTATACTTGTGTTAATTGCTCATAAACAGATAAATCGTTTCAACAAAATTTACAGATTTGTTTCTTATTTATTATATTTTATTATCAAATACAACGTGATGCTCTCAAGGTTATTAGTCTCAGAGAGATGTACTAAATATAATTATGTTACTTTTTCTGGTTTTATTTCAAATATTTCCTTGGTAGCATTTTAAGAATATCCATGACGATTTTTTGAACTGCTGTTCTTTGCAAAGTTACAAAAATAATATTTATTGCTTTAGGGGTATTGCCAACTTTCTTTTAGTCGGCTAGTGGCGTAATGGTCAGTGCAACAGGTTTCTACGCCAGGGGTTCCGGGTTCAATTTCTTGTTAGATTTCGCATCGCATTTTTACGAGACTCATTTTCATCTATCACCCTTCATCGTCTACATTATCAGGAATGTGCTAAATAGTTGGACGTAAAACTAAAAAAATAACACACTTTTCTTTCCAGTAGGAGAAATTAATCGAAATACGATTGCTTTACTTTTTCTATGAATACGTTGGATACGCGTGCCGATTTTCAGAACTGTAGCTCTTTGTGTAGTTTTAGAATTAGTTTATAGTTATTTTGGCCACACACCCTCTTTTTATCCCTTAAAAAAAAGTGGTTAAAATTTTAATGCTTTACTTTCTCTGTTCATCCCTAAGGAACAAATGTGCTGAATTTTAACTCTCTAGGTGATCGGGAAGTTGGAGAATTTGTAATGAGTGATTCCATCTATAAGGCCTTTCGCATTATTTCCATACATATTAATAATTCCAGGAAGATAAGAAATAGAACAACATTTTTTTCAATCTGTAACAGAAGCAAACATTTCTGGATAATTTTTTTTAGGATATTCATAATACAGTAAAACCTCATCAAAACGACCGCGTACGGTGAACTCAATAAGTGGTCGGTTTGAGAGGTGGTCGTTTTGGAAAGTGGAGGTTAAAACAATATCTTAACTAAAATAACTTCATTATTATGAAAAGTGTATGATTATTTACTCCAAAAATATTGTTTACATAAAATTTTAATTTTTTCTACTGTAACACTACATCCGACGTACTTACAAACCGACCGAAAGGAATAAACGACACTACTGAACTGTGTGGTCAATGGCGTACGTGCAACGTTACATTTCTGGTAGGGGAAGAGCCGAAGATATTTATGGAGTTTTGTGGTTTTCCCACTAATACAATAGAAGTTGAAGCTTGTTAAATTGTACTTGTTATACTATATAAGCTTATAAATCTGTCAATACTCGAGGTAACAGTATCAATAAGTAGCGCATGGCTATTCTGTATTACATAGGCTACGTTTGTCCATCTACCTATAAATTCTATTATATTATTAAATTAAGGTGGTCGCTTTTGCTCGTTTTTATCGGTCGCGGTCGGATTAGAGAGTGGTCGTTTAGCGGAGGTAAAGTTTTATGGGGAAGAATAGTTAATATATTGGTTCCCAAGAAAACTGGTCGGTTAGAGAGTTGGTCGCTTAGAAGAGGTGGTCGTTTGTGGAGGTTTTATTGTAAAATCAGCTCCCGAAATTGTCAAGTTCAGAAAAACACGTTTGTAAATATACAGTACATTACGGACAGTTGACTACAGATAAGTATTAAAAGTAAGAAATTACATTTTAGTTTTACAGCGCATAAAATATTTCCAAGAATAAGTTATGATTTCAAAATTAAAATAAGTAAAAAATGTTTACATTCTGAAAAATAATATATAAGATTACGTCACATATTTAGATAACAAAACAATCATGTTGATCGTAAACAATTATAGTGTACGTAACAATTGTACACAGTTGCGCGTGCGTTTACTCTCACACATATTTGTAAAATTATGAGTAAGTAGTAAATCCAACCGAGATTGTTGTACAGCAGGTCCTCGATTTTACCAGTCTCGCGCCGGTCGCATTGGCGTAGTTGGTAACGTGCTCGCCTCTCATCATGTGGTCTTGTGTTCGTATCCCATTCAGGCACGGTATATTTTCATACGTTACAAATAAATCATTTCATCTTTCACCGTCTGCATTAGCAGGCAGTTTATTGTAGAACAATCGGACGTTAAAAAAACCCAGTCTCGCATTTACAGTGGCTGGGATTTAACGGCACTTATTTGAGAATAGAAAAATGTAGCCCCCACCCCTTCTTTTGTTTGATAAATTAACAAAAGTGCCTGATAATTTCACAGAATATGAGTTACATTTTATTAACAATAAACAGTAGGTTATTGATAAAATAATATTTCCGTCTTTATTCAGTAACATCTACGTTATGATTAATGTCTTGTAAATCCTAATGAAATACATATGACTACTCAGTACGTATCGTTGGATTGGTGGCAAAGTTGCGAATCTGCAAAAATTAATGGTAATTTTTCAGTATGCCAAAAAACACCTTTCCTGACTCATAATAAATCAGTCTTTTTAAATCTTTCAACTTCAACACATAGCAACTTTTCATTCTCTTTAAAATATCTATGTTATTTTTCTTTAACTTTTGTTTAAGCCCTGATGGTTGCAGATTTGCATCTTTGCCAACCTGAAAAATGAATTCTGCTGTTAATAGCATGTTGGTGTAAAATTGTGAATATACGCGCCTATCGAGTTAATGATGCTTCTTTTGATTTTGTTATTTTGTTTGGTACGGCAAAACAATTTTGGAATACAAACAACTAAGATTAATTTAAATTTATTTTAAAAAACTCTAACAAAATATTTTTAAGCAAAAATAAAATGTTAAGATAACAAAATTTAAACGTGAAACAATTCCTAAAACTATTTTATTATTTCATTTTAACTATTAATTAAATATAACTAATTATAATACCTAATAATACACAGGAGCGTTGATTAACTAGACGTCAGTCATCCGAACCGTCAATTATCCGAAAATCCATCGATGAAAAATATTTTACTCACACAGAGGCCTTTTCTGCACTATAAATATGATGCAAAATAAACAGCCTCAATTTAGTGCTGCTGAAGCATTGTTACTAAAAAGAATGAGAGATATTGCTACTACAAAAAGAATTTCAGTCTTAGTTTAAAATAAAATTCAAGATTTTTTAAATTACTTTATAGTATGTACAAGTGCGTTAAAAAATATTCCATAAAATATTTCACCGTAGTTTATTTCGTTATTTATTCAGTCTTGAATTTTTTTATTTTTCCGTTCGTTTTTATAATCTATAAGTACTCTATAATTGCAAAAAATTAGTGGTTTTTTATTCTATAGTTTATGTTAGTCTTTAGTAATCTATTAAATATTTAGATTGTATTACATTGTTACGGTAAAATGTATCAAATGACAGTATTTAGCGTATTTGATTATCCGAACTATTTTATTATCAGGACCGCTCTGGTTTCAATTAGTTCGGATAACTGACGCTCCACTGTATAATAATAACTAATTAAAATATGAATACACAAATTACCCTACCACTTTTTTGAAATTTTGGATTTAACGTCAGTGTCCGACCATACTTAGCACGATAAATCGAGGACCTATAGTACATCCCTTTCCAGTAGGCCTACTACCGCATTGTTTCTTACGGTTACCATCGAAGCTATTAAATAAATTGCCCAGGATAGCGCCTTTGGTCACAAAATGAAAATTTTATTTGTTTATTAATTTTTATTTCTTATATTTTGTTTTATTTATTTTTGATTGACGAATTTTGCAGTTCTTGAGTTTATAGGATACCGTGGTTTTTTCTTTTGGTGTTACGCCCGACTGTTTTTTACATTAATGCTAATGCAGAAGTTGAAGAGTGATAAATAAAAAAATGGCAGACCTGACCGGGAATTGAACTGGGATCCCTGGTGTAGAAGCCAGTTGCATTGACCACTACACGACTGGCTAATCTTATACCGTACTAATTTGTCAAAAGTACCTTAAATCGGGATGGCTCATATATTTTTTAAAACAAATTTTTAATAATTTAATTATAGATCTGATGGTGCTACTGCTCTGGTGGCAACATTGCACAGTTCGATTTACCACACAATTTGTCTTCACTCCTGCCCAACAGTCTAAATTTCATTTAATTATAGTCAAACTTCTTTTAACAGCCATATTTATTCAGTGATCACTCCTATCTACAATCAAATTTTTGATGAACCGGCTGTACTTTGGGTGAAATCCACGTATTCTGAACCCTCTTAAACGACTATTCCTGAAAATGACCAACAACCGCCGTGGTGTCGGTATTTCAATTTTGTTGTAACGACCATTTCTGCCAATGACCAACGACCGCCGTGGCGTCAGTATTTTAATTTCGTTGTAACGACCATTTCTGCCAATGACCAACGACCGCCGTGGCGTCGGTATTTTCGTTGTTTATTAAGGGGGAAAATTGTTGCGGTTGTCATCAGTTAATCCTTTGATTTGAGCTGTATAGAGCTTGGACATGGAAATAAAAATAAAAATAAAAACAATATATTACGCTAATACCAAAGGTAACACAAAGCGGGGATATCATAGATAAAAATATCACAACTTTAAGAAGTGAACATACACCTTAGAACTAATATCACACAATTAAAATATAATCCACACAATCAGGGGTTGTAAAAGGCCTTTACAAACTAAATGACTGCTATCACAATCATAACATAAGTAAAAGAAAAATCTACTCCACTCAACAATTCATTTTTGTTGCGATCATGGAATATTTAAAGTCTAAATTTGATTGACTAAGATTTGTAAACAGTTTGGAATAAATTAGAAGATATAAGTCCATAAAAATTGTCATAGAAAAAATGTGTGCTAGGGATGATGATTTTTCTCAGGATTCATTGAGTGAATTTTTCCGATCGGGCCAACCAGTAAATTTTATTTTACAAATTTCTTTACAATCCTTATAACTTTAGAGAAACAAAATTAAATATTTAAATAATTCTCCTTCATGATTTAATGACAAAATACAAATAAGTTACTGTACATTATAATACTAATTTTACAGTTATTTATTTATTAATTATCATAATTCGCATAAATTTAATCTCTTTTTGATCTACACCAGCGTACACAAAAATTTGTTTGTTGGTGATTGTATTATGCTTTACCAGTATTGAGTGGAACATATTGCCTTACCTTGTCCATGACAGGTCCATTTATCTATCCGGTTGTTTGAATCTTCACACAACTTGATATAACCACATATCACTGATCACTGATAACAGCCTCTATCCATCCATAAAAATAACCGAACTACTTAAAAAAATAATAGATCTGGTGAGAACGTCACTGGAAATTCCTTTTTGCAGATACTACCGCGTAAACAAACTCGATTATGTAAAGAAACCGAACTGATCTACTGTTGTTAGCAAATAGGCTTACCACCTACTTCCAGGAAAGAGGGAAAACATTAAATTGATTCGGCTGCCATGCAAACAGCAATGCTATTTAATTCACTACTGCTATATAGTGACCGATGATACCTCATCAAGGTCATTACAACAAGCAAGGTAGACTTCAAATGCGTGTTCCCAAGGTAGGTTTATGTAAAAATCCCCTCTCATAGATTAAATGCGACTGTAAACAACCGGTTTATTCGATAAGACAGATAAAATCGTTGATGCAGGTAAGAAACAACCAGACAACGTCCAAACACTTTTATCACTCATGAGGTATACGGTTGTAGAAGGTACTATACTACTCTATTCTACGACCGTGTACTTTTGACCCGACTGAGAATCCTGTAAGTAAACAAGTTATCGCGATCATTTACACTGATTTAACGATTCATCAAAAATGCACAATCTGCTTCCTACTGAAATAAATGGCCAACAACCGTATTAACTTTCTTATCTTGCATCAGTAATACATTTTACTCATTTAACATCTTATTTTGATGCTATATTCACAAAAGTTATAGGTTTAAGAGGAGTGCACACTTATACCTTACACTTATAGTGTTTGGTGAGGAGGTTTAAGAGGTATGATGGTTATGACTGAAAATTTCAATTTTCAGTTTTTTACGTTTTTTAATAGTTTAGACCTAGATATACTAGAAGAACAAAAATTTTAATGAAAATAATTAAATTTTCATCAGGTTTACCCAGAAAAGTTATCATTATGTCACCAAGAACGAATATTTTTCATAATTTTATACTATTTACTTGTTTTAGTGCAAAGAGAATTTAATTTTTTTATATAGGCCTATCTGCATCACTTCTTAATATTATCAGCTGTTGGTTCAGCTTTCTAACCAAGAAGTGAATGTTAATGGGAAATTACTTTTTCGTGTACATTTTGTTTCTTGCCTTTTCCCGTAAATTTAGATTTTCAACACTTGGGTAAATTTTTCCCGGAAACCATCAAACCTACCAAACTGAAATTTTTACCAGTTATTCATTTTGTACATTCATATATACCGACAATTTTACAACTTCCTCAAGTGCTCCGAAAATGAGTAACAAGCAAAGAACGTAAAAACACTGTAAAACTTTCATGTTATTAATTTTTGTGGTTTTTAATTTTTTTGTCCAACAGATTAACTTGGAAACCGGTCAGTAGTTAGAAAAACCCAATAGCTATAAGTGTGTAAAGTTTCGTTTTCCTATCTTTTACCAATCCTATGAAAAATGTACCTAAAATTAGCAAATTTAACATTGGTGGGATACAAAGTACAGTCTCTCCTTAAAATTATCAACAATTTGTAACGATTCAACGGGAATGAGTTAATTTTATTGCAGATCTCTTCTGCAGAAAATCAAAAATTAACTGTTCAACGCTCAGTGGAGTATTAACTGATTTAGGTGGCCAAAATTATTCTTGTAGGTTAGTTTCGTATACTGTCCGAAAGCCGACTGACTGTGCTAGTCAGTCAGTCAATAGAATTTTGTATTGAATCATTAAGTAACAGCGGTTGCGCGAGCCATTTGGTATAGTGACAAGTGAGCTGCTGTTCGAACCTTCTTCAGTTAGGTTTACTTTCTTGTTTACTAATATCCATCTTCATTTTAATTCAAATTTTAAATGTGAAATTTTTCGTGCAATTTTTTTGATTTCCATTATCATTGTCAACGCTCCCTGGTATGTTAGGAACGATGACCTGCACCGGAACCTGGGAATGGATTCCATAAATTATATTATTTGAAAATTTTCCAGGAGTCACGAAGACAGTTTTTCGTAGTGTGAATATCGAAGATCTATATTTACTCGAAAACGCAGATCTGAATAGAAAACTTTTTTACGTGAAACCGTTTGATTCGGTGTAGTGAAAAACCAAAAGTTTTGAAAAAGTTATTTAATATAGTTATATTGTACATTTTTTAAGTTTCACGAAGGCAAAAATATATTCACTGTACTGATTATAAATATACTTAGTGTATTAGAATACATAACAAAAACTAAGACATAATATTTGGTAAATTTTAAGAATAAAGTTAGATCATTTAATTATTAGAAATGTCTGAACAAAATTGTCAGTCAGTCTTAGATTAGTCAAAATAATATATTCACAAAAATTTCTACGATTTGATCATTCATGTAATTTTAATAAGTTGTATAATTTCCAACATTTTTAATATTTCGTTTATTTTACACATTTTTCTCCTGCATGACGTTAAAAAATGTCTTTGTATCATATTAATATAGGATGGACCTAAAACGAAAATTTGTGTAAAACAGTTTTGTGACTAACCTACAAGTTAAAACGAAAACCTTTACATTTTGTAAATCAGATACCAATAGAAATATCTCGCTTCGAGGGCTAAAACAATCCAAATATAAACAAATGAAAATTTCCAAAACTACAAAAACACTCAATAATGATGTGAGAAAAGTGAATTTTGGTTGGCAAAATTCTTTGGTTTTGAGGGTACACAAAAAATACATTTATTGTAACATTTTTGATATTCTAAAAATACTAATTTTTCTGTTTTTTGGTTTAACTATTTATTTAAAAAAAATAGTTAAGGGAATAAATTGTTTATATTACGGAATTAAGTAAATTGTAACAAGGAAAATGAATGGCCGATGAATGAAATCTGTTTAAAAGGAGTTCTTGGAAGCGAGGTCGAATTAATGTGGAAAACAGGGAATGAATCTTTGTTATGGGTATTATTGATGATTTCTACCATGTTGTGGATTTTTCTGGTAAAGCAAGGAAAGTGTTAGAAGGATCTCGATAGTTTGAGAAACTATAAGGCAGCAGGTATAAAAAGAGTCAGGGCCTTTCTAGTCAGTATTTGGACTGTAAATGGAATCGTTCAGACCGTTTCAAAATAATTTCATTACGAGACCGGTTCTGGATTTCATTAATATAGCGTTGCATACGGATGGTAGCAAGTGGTATTGGCCAGTTAAATGATTGTTTTGTTAATTTTATGTTAAGTTTTGTAATTAATTTAACTGAAGTAATCTAATTGTAATAAAATGTAAGTAGTCTAAGATAAATCATTAATTTTAATTATTAATCGTACCAATAAATATTTTTTAAGTTTAAAGGAAGTTTGTTTGTTATTTATTATAACCAGATCCTAAACGAAGATATGCTTGAATATTACAATATAATAAGGAAAATTATAGAAGTTTTGTTTTGTTTTTAGCATTATGTTTGTCTACATTATAATTTATGCCCATAATGGGCAGATGGAGTGTTAAATTAATTGCACTCGATCTGTTGGTTCCAGGGCCAAAAAAAATAGTTCTGTTTCCTGTCACGTGGTCAGCCATTTATATGATTGAACTATTAAGGAACAGAAAAGTTAGACGAGTAAAAGACACTAGTCAGAGCTATCTCCTCTGAGAGTAATGAATTTCACTATACAGCCAGACCCTGTGGTTAATGAAGTAAAGGAGTCATTTACAGGGTGGGAAGTGGGTGCTTTTTGGAGGGCCTGGTATGCAGATAAGCATACTCTTTCTACTCAGTGAGGAAGGTAATAGTAAACCACCTCACTCCTCGTTTTTACTTAAAAAATACCTCTAGAGGTTCAAACCAGCCTTTCGGCTGTTGACCTAAATAACAAGAACATAGAAGTTTATCAAGTTTTGAAAAGAAAACACTTTAAATCTCATTCAAAATCCTGAAGATTTTGTACTTGATATTCCTTATAGCAAATTGTGTTAAGTTACATAATAACGTTGCAAAGTATCCGGGAAAACCCAACGGTAATTTATTGTTTTTCTCTAGAAACTCCATTAATGTAAATAATTTATCCTGCGTGACCCGTGGGTGTAATTACTAGTTGTACCTTAATAAAAGTAAATTGTTTTCAAGCAGAATTACACATATTATATCAGAATATTTTGTCGTGTTTCCTATCCTCCTTCCTCCTTCATCACGTTTCTTTGCTGTTGTTTCAGCCATTAAGATATGTTTGAACTCCTCATGCATTAGGCTAGTTTTACTTTTCAGTAGGCCTAATCCAAATCCCTTGGAAAGCAGTATTTTGTTTCTTTGTTTTAATCCACAAAATTGGTCTAGTGGTAAAGTCGTCACAGCGAGTCAACTGTTTGACAGCTGATGTACGGAGCTGAAGGTTCCTTGTCCAAATCCTAGGAAAGTAATTCCTTTCAAATGAATTTGAATACTAGACAGTGGTTACCGGTGTATTTTAATGGTTGGGGTTCAATTAACCATACTCTCTCAGGAATGGTCGGCCTGAGTCTGTACAGGACGACATATCATTTACACGTCATATACATAATCCTCATCTTATTGGGTCATGGGGTTGCTTATTGTTCTTAAATTAAACAGATTGTAACGTACACAAATTAAGGATAAATAAAATGTCCGAAGAATATTTTAGCAAAAATTCTACACGTGCGGTAACTCAAATCCAGTGTAAATGAATTATTACCTCTTACAATCGTACCCATTCTGTTTTAAAATATTTAGATAATTGTTTCCACTCAAAGAATAAAATATATTTATTTTTATAGCCTTCTTATTAGGTCACGTGTATTTATTCAACATTTTAGTTACTTTTGCTGGGAATTACTACATACCATCTCTCATTTTAAATTAACTATTCACATTTCAATTAAGTGGGAATCAACTCTTACGTCTCTAAGTGACACAAGTATTCTAACTGCGTGACAAATATAATATTCACGGATTGTTATATTAGCGGAATTAGTTATTTTATTTATCTATACTAATATAACAAGTAACATTTTTTATTTGGTTTTTGTTTGTCATCTCAGAAACTATCCAACCGATTTGAAAATTATTTCACTTTTGAGAAGCTTAGAGTTTCCTGAATAACTAATCATAGTTTTTAAACCTTACAGTGAATATTGTGAGTTCCTATCAAAAATGCCAGGTATTTTCCATTAGGAACTGCTTAAAAATGCCAGTCTATTTTTGTGTGATTTGTAGCATTTTATACGTCTGTCCATATCTTCGCTATTTTTCAAAATATTTTAATGATTTTTTCCAAAACGAATTGATTTTGTATGACATTCACTTACAACATATTTCTTACAATTTAAAAAAATACAAAAAATTTACTTCATACATATTTTTTGTCGAACTTTACTTTTTAATTTAAACAAACACAATCAAAAATTATGCTACCCAACTTCACGTAAATCCCTTTAAAATACAATTTAATTATGTACAAAGTCACCGAAAATCATTCACATATTGTAAAAATAAAAATACTGCGATATTAGTTTTGAAAATCCAATTTTTAGTTTTATTAACTTTGGAAAATACGTACTTATCTACAATAGAACATTTTAGTTAGTAATAACAATTAAATTAAAAGTTTGTAAGTTAAAAATTTATTCATAGCTCTATAAACACAAGAAATAATCAGCAATTGTCTCCAAAAAGAAATTCCTATGCTAACTATTTACATGCAATACGCCAAACATTTTCAACAACTGTGCCTTGTTTAACGAAACACGTGAATTCCTCTTTCAATATTCTTTATAATCTAAATTTTTTACTGATTGTTTTCATACGTTGTTTATAAAAGCCAAACGAAAAATAAAAATTCTGTGAATTTTTTAGCCCATGTACTAATAAAAGGACGTTGGCATTTTTTGGATGCACTGCTGACTTCTTAATATTAGGACTGGCATTTTTTAGTAAAAATCTTGACTTCCTAATATTAGCCACTGTAAGGGTTGAATTTTGGAAAAAAATTCGTGAATGGTAAAATGAAGTCATCTGTTATATTAATTGTTTGGGTTTGATGGTTTTGCATTCGATTTGTGCATAGAAAGTCATGTAAACCTTCCAAAAATCAAAGATATCGTACGAATTTTTTGAAAAAATCGATTTTACCTACTTTTCTTCATAACGAATATTCAGTTATTCTCAGGTCATATTTCTCTATTTTAAATGATGATTCATAGTAGTATGAACATAATTTTTGTTTCCAGTCGCTACTAATTGATTTTAATAATACAGTGGTGATTTCGCTTTCAACGTGTAAGGTTGTGTGAGAAAATTTTAAATTAATCTTAATTTAATCATTTATTTATTAACGTATACATGCCTTCCACTGGTGATTCATACTGATGGCAACAAAATTCCTGTCAATAATAATCAAAACAATTGTTTAAAATTACGGTAAAGAAACTCATGAAACCATCATGATAATTTTGATCATCACAAATTATCAAACCAGATTATCCGAGCTTAGTTTAACACTCTAGCAACCAAAAATGAAAGTGATCTTTATTATATTTTGTAATTTGCTCTTGCTCTGTATAAAATATAGGAAGGAAAATTATATTTCCGTTTCGGTTTTCGTAACAGAGTTTTCACTGGAAATACACGTATTCAGGTTCTCTGAAGCCAAAAAACATTTCTTCACCGATTGGTGTGTGTGTGTGTGTATGTGTGCGCGCACGTGTGAACAATATTTTCTAAACGGAATATCCAACGAAGTTGAAATTCGGGAATTTACACGAACATTTATATCAAAATCGCTCAACCGGTATTCGTGTCATTTTTCACTTTTTTAATTTTCTCGAAAACGGCTCCAGTGATTTTGTTTAAAATCGCCGCAGTTAGGCCTACTACAATTTTTTGTTCTGCACTAGATGAGGTACGCGAAATTTCTGCTGAAATTTTCGGGTGTTGTACTCTGGTTGTAATTTTTGTTTTTCGAGGATTGGGGTTTTAATATCTATATTTTAGGAAAAAAGTGTGTATAACTAAATTATCGAAAATTAAGAAAAACTACATTTATTTAAATTGTTTTGTTTTCTACAGTTCTTAGTCTAGCGTGAGTTAATGATTTTTTTACATTAAATTCCTCATTGAAGTGAGTAAAAAATTTTTTCTGTTTTGAGATTATGGATTTTAGGGCAAAAGTGTTTGCAATCAAAGTTGTAAAAAGTTAAAAACCTTTGACTTTTATTTCAAGTACTTTTAAGTGCATTGTAATTTAACGTGAATATTAGTCATTTTTCATGTTTTGTACACCAAAATCTCAAGTCCAGCAGAAGTTGATTTGTATTTAGCGTCACTCATTTATTATTAAAATTAGGTTATGTTTTTAATTATTTATATTGACAAGAGAAAATTGTATGAGTGTTTCATATAAGATTTTCTTTTCTTTGTTTTCATAATATTCATATAAATTCAAAGATAAAACATACCGTAAAGATAGCAGGCCTGCCTAATATTTGAACACAACATCACACTTCATTATTTCATTGATGAAATAATAAAAACATATACTATATTTGAATAAATATTGTAAAAAATAATTACATTTTCATGGATTATTTCCTTGTGCAGCAACTGATGAGTATCATCTATTCGAACAAAAATTGAACTGATTCGTGAATATTAAAATAAAAGTAGGATCGTTGCAATAAATATTATTAACAAAAATTTATGAGAAGATTGAAAACTGCGGAACAAAAATATTGTACGTAGTACAGTATCCGAACTATTGAGTAATACACGTATGTATCTGTGAATACCCAACTAAAAGCAGCGGCAGCAGCAGCACGCTTATCCAAGTTCAAAGTTCATTAACAACAGCGACTACATACTTTGCGTTTACTCAGTCCACTCAGGCAATGCTGTTATAATAAATATAAAAAGTGGAGGGAGAAGATGCAACATCGGTATAAATAAATCAAAATGTCCACTGTATGACCCGCTACAATATGACTCTGCTAAAGGTTAAGACGCTGCTTTTTGAGTAATTAATAAAAGCAACCACGGTATCCGTATCAGCAGCGTTTTGAAGAAATACATGTACTTCATTGGCTCATAACAGACAGGTGTAGTGTCAAATTATCTACACTCAATCTGTTCGTTTTAGGGCTAAAATAAATAGTTCTGTTACTTATCACTTGGTCAGTCAATTAAATGACTGAATCATTTAAGAACAAAAGAGGTGGAGGTGTAAAAAACACTAATCAGAGTTATAACCTCTGAAAGTTATGAATTTCATTATACAGTCGGACCCTGTGGTGAATGAAGTGAAGGTGTCATTTGCAGGGTGGAGGGCCCGGCATGCTGAAAATCGTTCTTTTTCACTCAGTGAGGAAGGCATGGTAAACCTCCTCACTCCTCGTTTTACTTAGTAAAACCTCTACAGGTTCAAACCAGCCTTTCGGCTGATGACCTAAACAACAAGGTACTTCATGTCCGCCAATTATTCGCAAGAGAAACTCTTATTTTACACTTATTAAAAGTTACCCGTAGCAGGCAGTTAGATGTGTAAAATGATTTTTACTCGATTTACTAGTTCCAGGGCTAATTAAATAGTTCTGTTTCTTATCACATGGTTAGCCAAAAATTATATGACTGAAGCATTTGAAGAGAAGAGATGGGGTGTAAAAGACCCTAGTCAGAGTTATCTCCTCTGGAAGTAATGAATTTCATTATACTGCCAGACCCTGTGGTGAATGAATTGAAGGTGGCATTTGCAGGGTGGAAAGTATAGATGCTTTTCAGAGGGCCTGGCATGCTGATAAGCATATTTTTCCACTCAGTGAGGAAGGCAATCAAGCTTCCTCACTACTCGTTTTACTTAGTAAAGCGTCTAGAGCTTCAAACCAAGTATACGGCTGATGACATTTCATTATACAACCAGACCATGTGGTGAATGAAAATAAGGTGTCATTTGCAGCGTGGAAAGTAGATGATTCTCAGAGGGCTTGGCATGCTGATAAGTATAGGCTACTTTTCCACTTAGTGAGGAAGGCATGATAAATCACCTCAATCCTCGTTTTACTAGTAAAGTCTCTAGAGTTTCAAACCAGCCTTTCGGCTGATGACCTTATAACAAATAACATTAAAAGCTATTTTTCAACAAAAACCCACCGTTACAACAAAGTTTTCTTTTGTTTCCCTTCCTATAGATTTACAAATGGTTCCTATTGCAGACAAGGTGGATAGATGGTAATGATTGATGAAAACATACCAGACCTGACCAGGAAGCGAACCCAAAACTCCTGGCGTAGACCTAAAAGCCAGTTGTGCTGACGACTACACCATGGGCCCGCCACTGTAACTATTACCGTAGTTCTTGATTTACCGTGCTAAAGTCTGGTTGAACACAGACGTTAAATCCGAAACTTCAAAAAGGGCTGGTGAAATTAGTGTATTCATATACGTACAGTGAACCTTTGTACTTCATAATGACTTACAATAGGACGTTACAAATAATAAACATCAATCATAATTGACGTTAAAACTTATTAGAAATTAATGGATTGCATGTTACTGGATAAAGATGGAAAAATATTGTTAATAACCTATTGTCCATTATTTAACTCATATTTTGTGGAATTACCGGGCACTTTTGTTAACTCTCAAACAAGACATATGGGTAGCGGGGGACAGTTTTATTTTCTCAAATAAGTGACCTTAAATCGGAGCCACGATAAATGCGAAACCGATAAATCGAGGACCTACTGTGAAACCATCATGACGATTACAACACAAGGAACATGAATCTTTTAGTTAAGGCTTCAAAAATGTTGTATTTAAGGCATTTATGCTAAATTTTAATGAATAATGTTTAATCTCCTTAAAAATTGCTTAAGTTGCTTACAGATTCCTAATTTTACTTTTTTGAGGTGATAATAAAGTTAGGCGAAATTCCTTTATACAGAATTTTAATGTTTACAATCACAACACAAGAAAAAAAAACAATAATTTTAATCGTATTCTAAATTAATTGAACAAAAAACTACTAATGCGGGGAGAAAATACAGAATAGTCAAATATTCGAACGTTAATTAGCCTATTATCCGAACAGTCAGAAATGTAGTAGTAAAAGAATGTTAACGTACTTTTAAAGGTTTTATTATTGTGAATAAATTTGTATTAAAAATGTAAAAATGGTAAAAACATTTATTCGGGATTTCGTTTAACCTTAGGCCTGCGGTAGGCGCGGCGATTTAGGAACACTGTCGGTCGCATCTCACTTGGCAGGTTCACTGTTACTAAATATTAAAATGTCGATGCACTTCTATGATTATTACTGAGTAATTTTTGTCTTCAAGAGTAATCGAAACTACTAACTATGAAATACTTTAATAATACGATAATATGAATAAAAAAATCTGGTGTGAAACACTCACACAACTTTCTCTTGCCAGTGCAAATAATTAACAATAAACCTAACATTAGTAATAAAACATTAGAAATAAACAAAAAAACTAACCTCAATGAACATAACCTTATTTTAATCATGAGTGAAAGACGCAAAATGAAAATCGAACTCAGTTGGGCTTAGAAATACAGAAAATCACTCTTTCACGCTAAACTAGGCTCTGTACTGAAAAATGCTTTAAATTAAAGTTATAGATCTTTTTATTTCCTATAAAATGTATTATATACACTTTTGTCGTAAAATACATTCTAAGGCCGAAATCTTAAAAAAAATCGTTTTTCACACGTTATCGTGAGAAAAAATCAGAAAATCGCTAATTACTGCTAAACTAAGCGTTATACAAAAAAATGTTTGAAATAAAAGTTGTAGAATTTTAAATTCTCTACAACTTTTATTATATACATTTTTTCGCTAAATTGCATATTAAAGTCGTAATCTTAAAAAAACTATGTTTTTACGTAAAAACAGCCTCACCAAGAATTTCAGCAAACATGGCGCCTACCCTATCTTGTAGAGAATAAAAAATTTAGTAAACCAGGCGATTTTAAAGAAAATCGTAGGACCAGTTTTTGAAAAAATCGCAAAAAAGTGAAAAATTACACGAATAAACTACTACTTCCGGTTGACTGATTTTGATGAAAATATTCGTGTCGGGTCCGGTAGTGGTATGTAACTTAAGTTTCAAGTTTCAAGTTCGTACGATGTTCCATTCTTGAGATATTCTGTTCACACACACATACACACACACACACACACGCACACACACACACGCGCGCACACGCACACACACACATACACACACACACACACACACAGAAACACACACAGACCAATCGCTAAAAACATGTTTTTGGGTTCAGGGGGTCTGAAAACATATAGATCCGGTGAAAACTCGATTTCGAAAAATCGACATGAAAACAATACTTTCCTTCCTATAATATTCATATAGGCAAGAGAAAGTAATATAATGGCGTATAGTTACCCGGTACCAAGAATCATAATAATTATTAAAGTAACAAATAAAACCAGTAAGTCAAACGATTTATGCAGGAAAATGTTCATATTAAGTTCAATGTAACACATATTAAAATAAATCTCTCTTTTTTGAACAATTTGCCTTTTACCTCATATCAATAGCACAAATAGATTTTGTGATACCTATCTGTGATTGCGTAACCTTTTGAGTTCCACCATTCGGAAAAAATAGCTACCTAACGAAAACCCAGGGTAATAAAAATAAATTAATGGCTATTTTGAACTTCCAATAAGATATCCCCAAAAAATTAGATTTTTTAAAATGGTCAAGTAACCAAATATCCCCAAGAATTTCAGCAGACGCTTACCCTATCTTGTAGAACATAAGAAATGTAATAAATGAGGCTGTTTAATAAAAACCTCGTAGGAGCCGTTTTTGAAAAAATTGCAAAAATGTGAAAATTTCACGAAAACTACTACTTCCGGTATACCGCTTTTAATAAAAATATTCGTGTCACGTCCTCTCATAGTACTTAACTGAAGTTTCAACTTCGTACGATGTTCCGTTCTTGAGATATTTTGTTTACACACACAATCACACAGACCAAACGCTAAAAACTTGTTTTTTGGATTCAAGGGGCCCGAAAACATGTATATCCGGTGAAATTCGATTTCTAAAAATCGACATGAAATTTATACTTTCCTTCCCTATACACCTATTCATATGAGGAAAGAGAAAGTCAAAAATATGATGTGAAACACACACAAAACTTTCTCTTGCCAATGCAAATAATGACCAATATAACCTAACATTAGTAATACAACATTAGAAATAAACAAAAAAACTAACCTCAAGAAACATAACCTTATTTTAATCATGACTGAAACACGCAAAATGAAAATCAACCTCAGTTTGGCTTTAAAATACGGGAAATCACTCTTTCACGCTAAACTAGGCTCTGTAGAGAGAAATGCTCTAAATAAAAGTCGTAGATCTTTTAATTTCCTATAAATTTTATTATATACATTTTTGTCGTAAAATGCATACTAATCCTGAATTTTTAAAAAAATCGAATTTTCACACGTTTTCGTGAGAAGAAAACAGAAAATCGCTAATTACCGCTAAACTAAGCGTTATACAAATAAAATGTTTGAAATAAAAGTTGCAGGATTTTTAATTCTCTACAACTTTTGCCATATACTATTTTGCGCTAAAATGCATATTAACGTTGCAATCTTAAAAAAACAATTTTTTTACGTGAAAACAGCCTGACCAAGAATTTCAGCAGACATGGCACCTACTCTATCTTGTAGAGCATAAACAATTTAGTAAATGAGGCGATTTTTAAAAAAATCATAAGACCAGTTTTTGAGAAAATCGCAAAAAAGTGAAAAATTACACGAATAAACTACTACTTCCGGTTGACCGATTTTGATGAAAATGTTTGTGTCGGGTCCGGTAGTGGTGTTTAACTTAAGTTTCAAGTTTCAAGTTCGTACGATGTTCCGTTCTTGAGATATTCTGTTCACACATACACAGACACAGACACACACACACACACACACACTCACACACTCACACGCGCGCGCGCGCGCACACACACACACGCACACACGCACACACACACACACACACAGAGAGAGAGAGAGAGAGAGAGAGAGAGAGAGAGAGAGAGAGAGAGAGAGAGAGAGAGGAGAGAGAGAGAGAGAGAGAGAGAGACACACACAGACCAATCGCTAAAAACATGTTTCTTGGGTTCGGGGGTCTGAAAACGTGTAGATCCGGTGAAAACTCGATTTCGAAAAATCGACATGAAAACACTACTTTCCTTCCTACATATTCATTTAGGCAAGAGAAAGTAAAAATACTGAAATTATTGAATAGAGGAAAAAAGTTTGAATTGTTGTACAAATTGTATAGTCAGGAGAAATGTCTAAAAGGAGTGGTATCGGGAAAATAATCGTGTGTACCTTATTTTTTAAACAAAGACACTATTTTATAGGGTAAATTTAAAAATTCTTGATTAAGGGCATTTTACCGTTCTTAAAACTGGGAGTACCTTTTAAATTGTGATGACGTAGAATAGTGTTATTCTTTTGGAGTCATTCTGTAGCACGGTCGAAAACCATAAAGGTAAATCGAACCTGTTCAGGAAACTTGCGCTTTATGTCTCCAATGAAACTTTGTGTTCATTAAAATTGTAAGTACAATACTTAATATAAACTTTCCTGATACTTAAGAACTTAATTTATGCATTTTTGTTAATTTTTACACAATTCAGATCCTATTATACAGGGTGGTTAAAAAATTAGGTGTACCTCCCGTTATTTTTAAGATCACTAAACGCGGTTAAAGACAATCGTATTCGTATTGTGATTATGAATACTATGAAACACTACGCTGCTTCGACAGCTCAGCGTTTTTTACTTTCTCTTGCCTATATGAATATATAGGAAGAAAAGTATTGTTTTTATGTCGATTTTTCGAAATCGAGTTTTCACCGGATCTACACGTTTTCAGACCCCCTGAACCCAAAAAACATGTTTTTAGCGATTGGTCTTTGTGTGTGTGTGTGTGTGTGTGTTTGTGTGCGTGCGTGTGCGTGTGCGTACGTGTGCGTGTGTGCGTGTGTGTGTGTGTGTGTGTGTGTGAACAGAATATCTCAAGAATGGAACATCGTACGAACTTGAAACTTGAAACTTAAGTTACATACCACTACCGGACCCGACACGAACATTTTCATCAAAATCGGTCAACCAGAAGTAGTAGTTTATTCGTATAATTTTTCACTTTTTTGCGATTTTTTCAAAAACTGGTCCTACGATTTTCTTTAAAATCGCCTGGTTTACTACATTTTTTATTCTCTACATGATAGGGTAGGCCATGTTTGCTGAAATTCTTGACGAGGCTGTTCACATAAAAAAATTTTTTTTTTAAAGTTAACGGCTTTAATATGCATTTTAGCGAAAAAATGTATATAATAAAAGGTGTAGAGAATTTAAAAACCTACAACTTTTATTTCCAAAACTTTTTTGTATAACGCTTAGTTTAGCAGTAATTAGCAATTTTCTGGTTTTTTTTTCACGAAAACGTGTGAAAAATCTATTTTTTTAAGATTTCGGCCAATACATTTTACGACGAAAAGTATAATTAATTTTATAGGAAATAAAAAGATCTACAACTTTTATTTAAAGAACTTTTCTCTACAGAGCCTAGTTTAGTGTGAAAGAGTGATTTTCCGTATTTTTAAGCCGAACTGATGTCGATTTTCATTTTGCGTTTTTCACTCATGATTAAAATAAGGTATGTTTCTTGAGGTTAGTTTTTGTTCATTTCTAATGTTTTATTACTAATGTTAGGTTATATTGTTAATTATTTTCATTGGCAACAGAAAGTTTTGAGTGTTTCACACCAGATTTTTTCAATTTTTACACACGTTGTGTGGAGTGGGTGGGGGACTAGAAAATTTTTTATGGGACGTATAGTCTTGTGATACTTCGTTTTAAAGGTCTTGATGAGATAAGAAAAAATATGTAACATAAATCGAATTCTTATTACCCAAAAAAAGATGGCGATCATTAATGTAGTTACATCAGATACCCAAAATTAAAGTTGCTGTAATTTTGTTATTAACAAAGAAGTTAAACGCAGTTTACGACAATCTTATCTGCAGTGATTTGTTTTTATTGATTTGTAGTGTTTGATTTATTGCTTTACTAGCATAGCGGTGGTTTTATATTTTTAACCCTCGAGGGGTGGAGTGGGTGGGGGTAACTCAAAAATTTCAAATGTGATAATATGAACTTGTGATACCTCATGTTAAAGATCTTGGTGAACATGAAAAAATATGTAACACAAATCAAATTCTTACCATCTAAGCCAGAATAGTGACCAGAAATGTAGTTGAATTTAGATGCTCAAAATAACAGTTGAACCTGAACATAGACTTCAAGTTTCAAAAATCCATTACTCTCATTTTTATTGTCAATTAAAAAATTATGCTATGGTTTGTTTTATTTCATTTGATGGTTTTGAAGACACCTGATCAACAATATTAACAGACAATAGTTTTATATACTATTAATTTAATAAAAAAAAAATTCTGTTCTTAAAACTTAATTCAAATCATGAGTATAATTTATTTTTGAGGTAAGTTAATGTTGTTCATCTGCTGTCATCAAAACAAACAAATAAAAACACAAAATTTTTACTTTATCTTCCCCTATTGTTTTCATGTCAATTTTTCGAAATCAAGTTTTCACCGGATATACACGTTTTCAGCCCTCTGAACCCAAAAAACATGTTTTTAACGATTGGTCTGTGTGTGTATGCGTGTGAACAAAATATCTTATGAAGTTGAAACTTGAAATGTAAGTAAGGTACCATTACGAAACGCGACATGAACATTTTTATCAAAATCGGTCAATTGAAGTAGCAGATTATTCGTGCGATTTTTAACTTTTTTGAGATTTTTTGAAAAACGGCTGCTATGATTTTTTTATAATATACATATTTTATGCTCTAAAGAATAGGGTAAGCGCCGTGTCTGCTCAAACTCTAGGGGCTGTTTTCTCATAAAAGTTGTGTTTTTTTAGATTGCGGCCTTAATATGCATTTTAGGGCAAAAGTGTATAGTTAAAGTTGTAGAATATTAAAAAATCTACAACTTTTGGGTATTAAATCTTAAAATTGGATATTTTAAGATTGCGGCCTTAGTATTTATTTTAAGTTTTTATAATAAAAGTTAGAAAATTAAAAGACCTAAAACTTTTATTTTGTAGCATTGTTCTCTACAGAGCCTAATTTAGAGGTAATTATTGATTTTCCGTATTTTTAAATCCTACAGAGGCTGATTTTCATTTTGCGTCATTCACTAATGGTTAAAATTAGGTTATGTTTTTCATTTTACCATTGTTTACTCATGATTAAACATAGATTAAATTGTTCATTATCCACATTGGCAACATAAAATCGTATGAGTGTTTCAAACCAGATTGTTTTAAATGTAGAATGAAAACAAAAAGATATATATACAAGAAAAACTGCTGAGCTGTTGGAGTAGCCCCTTACTACAAGCAGTAATTGCAGAACAGTAGGACGTTAAACCAAAAAAAAAAAAAAAAAAATACTACAAATACGAGTAAACTCCATTGCTGTAAACCCCATTCGTTTGTCTTAATTATTGACAAAGTTTAGGGGGATGCAATTTACCTTTCAACCACTCTGAGCACTAAAATATCATTTAACGTTGTCTACAATTGAATGTGAACTCATTTATTTTAATTTTTTGTAATTTATCTTGTAC
Source organism: Catonia carolina (assembly GCA_035578175.1). Classification (NCBI taxonomy): domain Eukaryota; kingdom Metazoa; phylum Arthropoda; class Insecta; order Hemiptera; family Achilidae; genus Catonia; species Catonia carolina. Next base: position 49,269,339 of record JAQMRL010000007.1, read on the forward strand.
ACTGAAGCGGTAATTAGGGCATTGTTATTTTTATTATATTAATATTTAATATTTTTGATGGCGTCCACTCACCCCTTACAGACATCCCAACCTCCATGAAAGAAACTAACAGGAAATCGGGGAAGACCTACTTGAGTTTAAAAAGTGCAGCAACAGATAAAAATCCTTGAAAACGCTACACTTACCTATCTGGATGTAAATCGTTGTCATTGTCATCGTAGTGAGTTTATCTGCCCTTATGCAGATCCCTATAAGAACATCTGTAATCTATGATGTGTTGACCTAGGATGTTCATTCATTTGGAATATCCATAGCACAGTTAAAAATCATGAAAGTAAACCCATCTAGCCTTACCCATTTGTTATTTTATATTAATTCTAATATCAAAAACATTTATTTTATATTCAAAGTTTCTTTGAAACAAACAATAAATAACTTATTTTGCTTGGCCTTTATTAATACAGGTAATAATTTTTTAAAATTTTTGATGGGGTAAAATGAATATCATTGTAATTTACTTTTCTTAGAAAAGAACTTTCTTTCTTACCAATTCAAAAATACATTTTTTAAAGGAGGTGTGTTTATTGGTAAGCAGTCACTCTTTTCAACCAACAAGAAAGGCAAGATAAACCTCTATAAGTACAATCTAGTACTTTGGATGTTGATCTAAATTATATTGTTTCAAATCTATGATGTGTTTGCTCTGGATGGTTATTTTTACACTAAATAATTATTCTTAGTTCTTATAAAAATAAAGTCCATTATATTTTATACAAAGTGTGTAAATTGTTATATTCATGGAAAGAAATCAAAACAATATTACATGTTTGCTGCAAAACTTCTTTATTGACATAATGTTTACCACTTTTAATATTTAGTGTGATACCTTTTGTTATTTATAATCATTTTTATATGGTTTGGTATGGTTGTTATAATTGTTCACAATTTCTATGAATCTCTTCATTGCTATGCCATATTTTGATAAATGGAGCCTTGAGATTAGTCTTTGTAGAGATTGTATTCTTCAGAAGACAATCTCTCATCAACAAAAAAGATGAAGAAGGGACCATGAGGTAGGACGAATACAAAAAAGTTATACAAACTCGACTCCTTACACAACTGAACCACTGGTTCACTAATGGAGACTTTGGGTCCCTGCAGGATAGGGCTCTTTGCCACAAAGCCTAATCAGTTATAAATTTTCTCAGAGAAAATTACTTGAAAATCCTTGCCTGGCCAGGTTATAGCCTGATTCAAATCCAATAGAGAATCTTTGGGCAATCATTAAGAAAAAAACTCAAGAAGACAATCACAACAAAGATGATCTCATAGCTGCACTTATCAAAATAAGGAATAGGGATGAAGAGAATCATAGAAATTATGAATCAATCATAACAAGCATGCCAAACCATATAAAAATGATTATAAATAACTAAGGGTATCATACTAATATTAAAAGTTGTAAACATAATGTCAATTAAGAAGTTTTGTAGAAAATACATGCTATTGTTTTGATTTCTTTCCATGAGCCTAATATTTTTTACACCTCTGTACGTTAAAATGTGATATTGGAAAACACAATCATCAGTAACACTCTTCTGAAATAATTCTCACTTCAGTTTATACAACCCACTGCAGATACATTAAGTAGTTCTTAGAGACTAAGAAAGATTCTTGAAGGACTAAGTTGTACTGTGAAATGAAAATGTCAGTCAGCGACAAAATTTAAAATACCAAGCAATAAAGAAAATATAAAAATCCCTTTCATGAGATGACTGGTCTCATGGCTGGTTGCATTTTTAAAAAGACTTACCTTTGGCTTTTGGCAAAAACCATTAGTGATCTCTCTATCTATTCTTTAAGAGGAATTTCACGCGGCCTTGGGTTCGAATCCCACTCGGGCATGGCATTTTTTCATACGTTACAAAAAATTCATTTCATCCTTCACCGTCTGCATTAGCAGCAATTTGCAAAACAGTCGGACGTTAAACCAAAAAAAAAAAAAAAATTAAGAGGAATCGAATGATACTATTTTTGTTTCCAAATTCCAACTTTGATTTCTTGACTTCTGGTTTTGGGCCACTTCCAGTCAAAAGCGGAACTTCAAACTCAATTCAGGCTCACTAACTTTTTGTGCAGATTACTAATCCGAAAATGCTATCTCTTGTAGTTTTTGACTTTGATTTTTTGACTCCCGGTTTTGGGCCACTTCCGATCGAAACCGAAACTTCAAACTCAATTAAGGCCCATTATCTTTTTGTGTAGATTACAAAACCAAAAACCATTTGTTGATATCTCTTGTAATTTCTGAAATCTGTTTGTGACGGATGGATGGACAAATGAACTGAAGAAAATTTTTAAAATTCCCTCAGATTATATATTATTGCGGCTACTATTTCTGTCAGACCTAATATTTAAAATTACAATAATTATGAAGTAACGGTTTGATGTAACATGCGTTTTTTTGTCATTTCAGGTTTCTGAATCACCCATTGTTTCAGATTATCAGCGGTTCAATTTCAATAGTTTAAAATACCTAAAAGAAATTATTTGTTAAAATACAAAATTAGAATTTGATTTTTATAACTTATTGTAAGTATAAAATATACAATACTAGTTGAAATGTTTCTGATCTGTTTCTGTTCTGATAGTCAGACCTTGATGAATTTTTAATTAAATTTTTCATGATGTTATATTTCAACATTCAATTTTAGTTAAAAACTTTGTAATAATTAATTATCCAATAATTAAACAATAAGAAGTGATAATGGATATAGGTTTGTAGAACCATTTTCATTACAGAAATTATGTGCCATTATCTTTCTTGTAATTTCATTTATATAGAACCAAGATTGAAAGGTGGACATTTTTCCACGATCCTGCCCAGTTAACAGCCAACTTTTTTTTATATAACTGTATCAAGGAGACTCCAAAAAGGTAGTATAAGACAAATGAATAACGAATAGTTTACTTTTAAGACACGCTATGACAAAACTGATAAGCCTAAATAATTTTAACACTAAGTTAAATTCATTTATTACCACTATTTACTTGCTTACTCTAATAAGCGTGTCATCCAATAATGTTATGAAATAATAGACAATTTTCCTCTGCGTTTACTCAGAAATTTATTTATTTTTTCAGCCAAAAAACTATTTAGAAAGGAATTCTTGTATACTGTAAAATATTTCAACAATCAAGTATTTTTTAGCTTTCGTTTAAAACAAACTTAATTACTACAACATTTAAAATTTTACGCAAATTTATTGATGTATTTTCTACCTGCATATCAAACAACTTAGATGTGTACCAACAAAAAGACAACCTAGATGTGTGACCAATAAAATAATCAATTCTGTTTCTTGTGTTGTGATTGTGGAAATTTAATTTCTCCAAAAAGGCCTTTTGCTTTACATACATTTTCACTTCTAAAATGTATAAAGAAGAAACTGTAATCAGTTGACACTTCTTAAATGATTTTCTCCATGAGGTTAGGTGGCCTCCTTCCACTATACACCTAATTTATTATTTTTTTTAAATTTTAAAAACAATTTCCATATTACTCTGTGATGAATTTTCCCAACTAATATGGCATACCGGATATGAGATGGAATTAAACCATGGTATGCTGGTGTTACCAATTTTTTATCATTTTATCTGGCATTTGTTTTACTGCAACCTTGACAAATATAAAAATCTGAAGACAAAGATTTATCTAATGACACTCCTGGAAACCTCACTGTTTGTACATGTTTTAAGTATTACAATGGATAAAGTCATACAATTCTCCATTTTCCCCTTAAATTATATTATTTGTTAAATATCTAAAACATGGAAGAAGATATCATTATGTGGTACTTACTATTGCTAATTTCATCAAATTTTTCATTAAAATTGTGTATATGACTATTACACAATTTAATAAAGCAGATCCAAGATGGCTGACAAAATTTCAGACACAACCTATAGTTGTTCTGTAGACATAATAGTTGACAGAAATCACCCTATTTTTGTCATTTCACTCAGATTGTTTTTAAAATTCAGTCGTTTCCAAGCTTTGTGGATAATGGTAGAATATAGGGATAGACATATTTTATCCCTGTAATTCTGACATTACTATGCCTATTTTTCTTTCATTGAGGTTTGACGTCTTGTCAACTGCAATAGGTAAACAATTATGAAAGGACTTATGGGACAGTAATTTTCTTTCTACAGCTTGCAATATAAAATTTTAAATTAAGCATTGATGAAAATATTTTTAATTCACAGGAAAAAATGGAGAACGTTATAACGTACATCGTAGAAGCAGTTGCCACAGTTGCTGCTAGGATAATAACAATATCTATGGAGTACATTAGATATATTTTTAATTGGCAATTTGATGATCAACGTTCAGTAAATGAACAGCAACAACAAATACGTGCCCATTCTCTGCGAAGTTCATCTGAACCTTCGCTTATAAACCAGAGAATGCCAGTTCATCGCAGTGCATCAGCTCCTGCTGTGCTCAATCACCTGACAGTGATTGAAGCGCAGAGAGAATTCCAACAATACAATGCAAGAAGACCAAGGGGGTCAAAAAAGAGCAGATTTTCAATTAATTAAGATAAATAGAATAAAGCACCTAATAATAAAAATTATTTTAGGCCTAATCAAAAAAACAAACAATTCTAAGAGAAAGATTTTGAAGGCATAGATAACAGACCAGTCACTGGTCTGGTATTATCTGTACCACCAACTCTACTTTAATGGAGGAATCAAGTTTAAAGTTCAAATAAAAAAGTTCTTAACACAAGTGTCTATGTTATTAAACTCATTAAATAATCTGATTAAATATTTAATTTTAATAAGTAAAAGAAGTATGTGTAATATATAAAAATGGTGAAATTGATGTTCTACAATATCACTTATTACTTTATACATCTATAAGTTGTTAACCTTAATTTTAAGTAAAATGACCAAAAAATTTTGTTCTGTGTTTGGAAGTATGTTTCTTCATCTAGTACATAGTACATGCATACGTATACTGATCCTGTTCCAGCTAATGCTTGATCTAGGTCTTGACAAGACCTCTTCTTCTTTCTCAACCATCCCACCAGTTCCCTCCACAGCCTGCTGCCAAATGTATCTTCTTATTTCCAGCTTTTTCTTCAACTAAGCACTGTAGAAAAAAATTCTACAAATAAAAGTTGTGGGTTTCCTAACATTCTATTTTAATAATATTCACCTTTGGGTTAAAATGCATATTAAGACTGAAATATTTAAAAAATAAATTACCATGCATACATAGCCCCCCAAGAATTTCAGCGGACATCCTGTTCACTTGATCTTGTAGAGCACAAATAATATAGTAAATACTGCTATTTAAAACAAATCATAGGCACATTTTTTTTTTAAATTTCACAAATAATTTGCTACTTTCAGTTGACCGAATTTGATGAAAATTTACATGTTGAGCCTCTCATTACACCTAGATTAAGTATAAAGTTTCAATGTCATGCTATCTTCCGTTTTCAAGTTATTTAGTTCGTGTTTTTGAGTTATTTTTGTAATGATGTAGTGTCAAAAATGTCATCACGCAGCTAATTTTGGGCGTAACGAAGTAAATTTATATTTTTTTGAATCTATAAATGATAGACTACAGCACAAAATACACAAATAAAAATATTTTCACCTTGGTCCCCCCCAGTAATAATTAAATATTAATTTAAATATAATAAACATAAGTAATTACTTTTAACTTTCTCTTGTCCTATATTTTAGGCCCTATAAATGACAAATGCATGATTGCTTAAAATAAACAAATTTTAATAATGATAGATATCTATACCAAAGAGATAAAGAGTGTTAACTCCAATTTTCGCAAAATTGAGTTAAAGCTGCCTTTAAAATCAGAAAGAAATGCTCTAATGCTTCAATTTCGTAGTTAATGTGCAAGATTTTTGTAAAATCACTATTGAATGTGTTTTGCTGATAGTTCTTAAATTTTTCTTGAAAAGTTTGTTGTATTTGGTGTTTTATTCATCTGATATTAAACAGTATTGAGTAAATTTTAAAATTATTTCAAATGTTGTGTTTAAAATGCTGTTTATTTATAAAAGTAGCGTTATCACTAGGTATTTACTACAGTTTTTTAAAAAAAGATCTTGTTACATTGGAGTTAACACTAATGTAGAACATAAAACAGTGACAAAACACAGAAGTGGTTAACGTGCTAGGTCCTGTTTATGTGGGAAGAAGACGTATAGAAGTTGACAAAGTTATAAAATAATAAATCTGTAGATAAGAAGTATTAGTGTAGAAACTGAGTGTAAATTTCAAGTTTCTAACAACTACTGAAATTTTATTACAATAATGAAAAGAAAATATTGCTACTTTTTGGCTCTTCTGGAAAATCACCAAAATGGAGTTAAAACCTTTTACTTCTTAGGTACAGATATATAGGGAAGGAAATAATTGGTTTCATGATGATTTTTCATTGAAAGTATATGTTTTTAGGCCTCATGAATCCAAAACCATGTTTTTACCAATTGGTATATGATCTGAAATGAATGGAACAGAAAAGACTTTCTAAAAACAGCTGAAGGGAGTGAGTTCCTGGAATATAAAATTCATTTGCCCAAGTCTTAGTTTACACGTCTTCCTCAGTAGCCAACTTGAAATCCTCTCATAGAATTATTTTCGTTCTGACCTCTCACTAACATTAGAAATCCTGTTATTTTACTTTATTAAAATCCTTCCCAGGTTAACAGGATGTCCAGATAAGAGGGATATGGATTAGCGGAATGCAACTGATTTTCAAGAAATATGTATGCCATAAATCCATGCACATTCTTACGTTCAAAGAAATTAAATAAAAAAACAAGTCACTAGATATTATAATTTATTATGCTCGTGTGAATTTACATAACTATAATCTTAACCTATAGATGACAAATGCATCTTCACTTAAATAAACAAATTATTTTAATAAACTTTGAGAAATCACTTTTTACAATAAACTGCCTCCCTCACACAACATACCTGGTAGACCGACCACATTTCATATTATCTAATAATTGTTTGTCCTTTGATTAAGGTCTACCAAGGTAGGGTTCTAATTACGTTACTATCCATATGTATCAATTAACGATATATAACACAGCAGTGGCATAGTTATCGGTGGGAAATTTTGGAAAAACTCCAAAAATATTTATTTGAAGAATGCCAACTGAATTTAACAAATGAGATTTGGCTAAAAATAGTTTATAAACCCTTTGAAAATTCAGGATAACTATACCATTGTAACACAGACACTTTCACATTCACTACACAGAAAACAAATATTAACTCATCAGACTGGAAAAATATATTTTCATAACCCTTATAATCCAATCATGTAGGATTTATTATTTACTGCGATTCTAGCGTACAGTAAAACCTCGTTGGACTTTGACTGAAAAATGAGAACTCATTACAAATATCTAAAACATTAACATTATCAAAAATACAATATTCATGAGTCAAAGTTAATTACAAATTTAGCCTAAATAGGTTCGAATGGAAATTAAAAAATGTATGCAACTAACTGAATTTAAAATTTTCAAAAAAATACATTTACAAGAGTAAAAATTTTGACAACTATGTTTTAAATGTTTTTTTACCTAATTTTTTTTAAAAGTATTTCAGATTTTCACTTTATACTTGATGTATATATTTTTTTCTGATATGATTTATAATTTCTTCTAAATATTAGCTGTATTGCTGAATAACATTAAAAAATCTAATATTATTTATTTCAAACCAAAATATTTTTGCAACTAGAAATGGATTATTAAAAAGCTTTTAGAAAGTTCTTTATAACCACGCTAAATAGTTTAACAAAAACCTTGGAAAATTAAAATACTCTACTTCTTTAAATTAGTAAAGATGAATTTTAGTCTTGACCAACAAGTTGGCTGAATCCAAAACAGCAGCACTTAGTTCCACAAGGTTTTACTGTATTCACTTATCACATTTATCGATATTCATTGCGAAGCACAAGTATTTTGTTTAGCCAAGACTTTGTCACAAAAGTATCACAACTTGCAGCAATGTTAAGATTATGTATTTTAAAATTGTAGAATTTGGTTGATCCATTCTCGGAATTCAGATATACGAGTATAGACTCCGGGTTGATTTGGCTCAGCACAACCGATTCCCCACGATATAACTCCAGCTAGAAGCCATCGCCTATCTGCCCTTTGTATCACCATTGGACCACCTGAATCACCCTAGCAACAGAGAAAAATATACGTTTTAATTTTATAAGATAAAGCCCACATCAATTTTTTTACAACAATCATTTAAGAATGTATACCAAATTGAAACAAAATGTATCTTAGTAAATAAATTCTTAGCAGAGAAATATTTGATTACTGAGCATGATTCAATCTATTTCCTATGCACTGTAGTTAATACATATGTGCTTTGAAATAACTTGAAGTCTAGAGCAATTTCTGACCAATTAATCATAGTGTACAAGATTTATTTTACATTTGAAGGGGTAAGTTTCAAAACCTCACATGTCTATGTTGTCAGACTTTTCAGTATAAAAAACCAATATGCCTTTCCTAAACACATAACATAATAAATATACAGTAAGCAACTCGACATCAGTTCTCATTTACATCTAGAATAACAAACTCACTTGTACATCGATTTTGTCATTTTTTACATATTAGCCCACTCGCATATTTATTCTGCTGCTGTTTCGAGGCAACTAATGTACAGTTTCCTCTTGGGTTTTCAGAAAGTATTTCCCAGCATGTCGGTGTGTTATTATTAATATCAGTGTGGCTAAATAAAATATCACTATCATCCATTTCACAACAAAATTAGTGATCAAGTAGTTAATAAATAGTTAATTCTGATGTTCACAGCATGCTCATTGTGAAGCTACAGAAAAATACCCATTAAAATAGAATATTAGGTCAAGTGGCTGGAATGAATTTCTGTGGCTAGATATAGTGGATTTTGGTCAAACCAAGGACATGTGAGCTTTTGTTTGGGTCATCATGAATAAACATTTAATAATTATACAAAGAATAATAATCCTCTGCCAAATCAATTTAAAAAACAATGGACATGTTAGGTTTCGAAATTTACCTACTCATTTTACCATTGTAACACAAAAGGTTTTCCAGGCATACATTGTAACAAATTTTTCCAAAATACATTACATTTTTTATGTGCCTCCGTGTATCCGCTTAACCTAAAAGGAGGTGGACCTCCATCATGCTGGAATACTGCATTAGAATTATTCTTTTCCTAATTTTCTTTCAGTATTTGGAAAAATATATTGTAACCAGTTGTCAATCACAATAGTTTAGAGTGCTTTTGGCCTTAATTGAATATTACTGTTATTAATATAAGTGATTAGTTTTAATTAATATTATTAATTAAACACTCCACAGTTGACTATTTTTTCTGTTATTTGACCACATTATACTCTTCAGCAACTGAAACTTTTAACTTTTTCTGTAAAAATAAAATTATTCAGTTATTAATGAGTTTTATATTTGTATTGTATTACGCCTATATGTTAAAAGTTAATAAAAATAATAATAACAATTACTATTTTCGTTTTAGTTAAGTTTGTGATGTATAAGTAGTTTAAGCATACGATGATATAAATCAACCTATGATATAAAGTACAATCAATAAAACGAATAACAATTTTATTTATGTTTAATGGTTCATTCATAGTTTATTTCACTTATATTTGGAAGTCATGTATACAAACGCTCTGTTTTCCTATTGGCTATTGTGCATAACAGCTGAAGTTACGGAAAATACTTAGCTTGATCCATCTCAACAGCGAGAATCTGTTTTAGGATCATTGTTCGAAGAAGAATAAAACACTGAACTGCCTAAAAGAAGCTTTGGAGTATTACTGTATTAGAAACAGACATAATTATAATAATTTTATAGTTATCAGCTTAACTCGCTGCTAATGCCTGGCCGAGCGATACAGGTGCCAATCACGCTAGTGTCATTCTTTCAACACTATGCTCATATGATTTATTTACATCAGTTCCAAAGTTAAGTGGAATGACCTAGTGATACTATACAGTACAAGCTCGTTAATCCGAACCCTCCAGTAATCCTACCTTTATGTAAATAAGCAGTGATTTTTCTAACATTATACAATGTGAAAATAAAATTAGACTGTAAGAAACAATATTGTTTCTTCAGCTGATTTTTGAACTTGTATAGGCTATATATAGGTTTTTTTTATTAAAAAACTGTTGGTGCTGTTTCAAACGTCTTTTAAAGCAATTTCTATTTTCACCATGATTTTTCTTACATAAACATCTGCAGAATTGGAAAATTTTACATCATTTTAACGTTCAAGATAGAGAATTAAGACCTTACCTTAATAGATATCAGGTTGTTAAAAATTAAAAAAATAATCAGTTTTTACATAACTTACAAATAATTTTGTTAAACATTTCCCTGTGTATTGTTTAGAATTATATAATATAAAAACCTACCAAATACACAATAGATGACTCTTACCTGATTTAAAAAGTCAGTAGGTCCTTTCTGATATCATGTATAGTAGAGAGATGACTTGAATGCTAGTGTAAGACGGAGTGGGGAACAGGAAAGCTTGTCCATAGATAGGAGAAGGTATCCTGTTCCCCAATTCATCTCACACATGCACTCAAGTCATCTCTCCACTACATCAATCTTCAGTCGCAATATAAGTATATCAATGCATGCACACTTTTGTCAGTTCGACATGAAGGAACTGTGAATGCATTGATATATTTATATTACAACTGAAGATTGGATGCTAATATCCAAAAGGAATTATTGACTCTTTTTAATCGGGTGAGAGTAATCTATTTCGTATTTGGTGTTGTTTTTTTATACGTATTATATTTAACTTAAAAATAATCTCCAAGTAAAAAGAAAAATTTCAGAAACCTGGGAAATTTAGTATTTTATTTTACGGCATCAGGTTTTTTTCAGTTTATTGTAAATCAAGGTAGTATTTATAAAAGTAAGACTAAATTTTGAACTGTCGAAGAAGATTTTTTTTGTTGAAGAAGACTCCATTGTATTGTATACATTGAACAGGCTTTATGTCAAGTTAAAAGATAAAATTTCTTTGAAAAATCTTTGCATTACACACCCAGTTTATTTTTTACTGTTTCAAAACTCATTTAGTATTCTGAATGAATGAGTCTTAAAATAATAATTCTGACTAAATAATAAAATATTTTTGGTAGAACAATAAATAAATCAATGCAAAGAAATAAATGTGAAAAATAACCATATAAATACTTCACTAAATATAGTTTTACTTACTTCACAGGAGTCGAATCCACCCTTCCGCCATCCAGCACAAATAAATATCTCAGGAATGTGTTCGATGTAGCCGGCAGCTCTGTACATTGTCTCACATACAGAATTGTTTATGACTGGAACTGACACTTCTTGTAGTACACTTGGTAAAGGACCATCTTTGACAAAGAGATTAAGGGTTTAAAAAATAATTATAATGAATTAAATAAATATTTTGGAGATTTCAGTTCTGATTCGCACATAGCAAAATTCTTACTCATTCAAACCCACCATTCCTTAACCCAAACAATAGTTAATGACCGAGCTGTTGATGCAACGATAAAAAAACAAAATATGAAAAATGTTTTGAACTATTTTGGTTGAAAACCATAAATCACAGTTGGACTATAATACATACTTGTATTAGATTAAAACAAACAATTTCCATTTTTTTGACAAAATTAATTAGTACAACAATTTTAAATTATTTTTCCTGCTATATCTAGAGGAATAATGTGTTAAATTATTTAAAACAGGTAAAGTTTTACAGAAAATTCACACAAACATTGGTATGAATATCAGAAGAAACAATCTCCACCAGATCGGGCGAATCAAAACAGATGAACACTATACCATACAATGTGAGGTCATGTGCCGTAGCCACCGCAACGTTTTTAACAGTTGTTTGAAAAAAATTCAACAACTATTAAATTTTGCTCTCAAAGAACAGATACCTGTTCAAAGTGTGTAGAGTTTACTCAAAAATAAAAATATTCTAAGACTTATGAAGAAAAACTCGCCATCATGACTCGAAAAAGAATTGACCAACACACAACCAGGTGTTAACAATCCACAATAGATTAAAATTAACAGTAAATTCACAGCTAATATTGTTACAGAACTTCTAAAGGGATGTTTAGGAAACATAAAATGTGTTTACAGTGTGTAGCTGCTGCTCCAGTAATTTAAAAACAGTAGAATATAAATGGAACCACTGTGTAACTAATGCTTTTTTGAGGTCCTCCATCAAAGTGGTTACATGGTGTCACTTTTTCCTCTCAATGTTATACAGTCAATGTATACACTTTTCAACAAGGTGGGTATGCCTTAAATTCACTAATATGTATTTAAAAAAGAGCAAGATTTCAATTTTAGTCATAAAATTATACAAAAATCTGGTTAATAATTTTATTTCTGGTTCAGTAACTCTAGAAAGAATTTTAAGTACAAACAAAAGGTAAGTAACAATACATGATAATTTGAATTAAGTATGTTTTTTGAATATTCAGTAGTCTAAGTTATTTTTAATTTAGCAAAATATATAAACATTTGAGTAATCAGACAGATCCTCTGGAAGATTTTGGAGTAGAGAGTGCTTCCTGCTCATCTGTAAAAGTTATTTGAAGTTTTTACAGGGATATTGTGATTATAATTGACACAGGAAAAGACCTTCTAGATGAAATTGCTAAAAGTCAGGGCGTCGGACAAGAATGTGATGATATGTCATCTATGCTTTTTAATGAAATAGTTGGACCCTAGATAACTCAATACATTTTTTCTAGTTTTTCTTTACTTTCTCTTGCCCTATGTAAAAATAACTTATAGGGAAGGAAAATATTGTTTGCAAGTCGATTTTTCGAAATCGAGTTTTCAGGTCCTGAACACAAAAAAAAACATGTTTTTAGCGGTTGGTCTGCGTGTGAACAAAATATCTTAAGAACAGAATGTCATACTAAGATGAAACTTGAAACTTAAGTTTGATACCACTACACGACCCGTACAAGAAATTTTCATTAAAATGGGTCAACTGGAAGTAGTTTATTCGTGCTATTTTTTTGTGATTTGCTCAAAAATAGCTCCCACGATTTTTTTTTTAAATTATCTAATTTACTACATTTTTTATACTTTACAAGATAGGGTAAGCACTATGAGTAAGGGCCTTTGCTCTCATGGAAAAAGATATTTTTTTGTACGATTACGGCCTTAATATGCACTCTAGACCAAACGTATATAAAAAATCAAAGTTGTGAAACATTATAAAACCTACAACTGTTATTTAAAACATATTTTTGTACAACGCTTAATTAAGTGTCAGTTAGTGATTTTCTATATTTTAATAATCAAAATCGGTAAAAGATGGGACTTTTAATATTGCGGCCTTAGTATGTATTTTAAAACAAAAATTTAGGCTATAAAATTAAATTATAAAAAATTAAAACATCTATAACTTTTATTTCAAGCATTTTCTTCTGCAGAGTCCAGTTATCTCAATTAGTGATTTCCCGTATTTTTTAGCCGAACAGAGGTTTGATTTTCATTTTGCGTCATTCACTCACGATTAAAATTGAGTTATGTTTTTAATGTTACATTTTTTACTAATGATTAATCATAGGTTATATACGTATATTATTATTTACATTGATAAGAAAAAGTCATGTGAGTGTTTCACACCAGATTTTTTGTCAACAAGTTCAGCCTAACATAGATAGTCCGGACAATGGTTAGAAAAAAATAAGATCACTTACTTTCGTAAAGTCGTCCCCAGCCAGTGACAAACGCCGTGGAACCAACGAAATTAGAGTCATCTTCAGGAACGCAAATCGGAATAATATTTGGTTGAAAAGCTACAGGCTCATAAAATCTGAGTAACGCTAAATCGTATTCAAATGTGCGTGGATCGAATTGAGGATGCGAAGCAACAATTTGAACTCGACGCTCCTGATAGCTATACGGTTCGTTTTCGACGGACAAATCGTGTTCGCCAAGTCTTAGTAACAAATCACTCGGAGGTACACTGAAAAAATAACAAAAGTTTTAAGAGAAGTAAAAAGATTACAATAACACAACAATACTCGCAAAGTAGGTTAATATTTTACAACAGCATAAAATATTAGTGTGGGATAAGTAAAATAAATTTTCTACACAATCTACAATAAGTAGGTAACAATACCGACAGATTTAGATGTGTTTACAAATAACAAAGCAGCAACCCACGGTCGCTTGTACGCCCAGCTCGCCTCATTTACCCACAAGTACTTAAAAACTTTTTGTTCATTATATTGTATTTAAATCAGACCACCAATAAGGCTTTAATAAGTCTTTAATTAAGTCAATAGATCTTTAACTTTATAGGGCAATACTACGGGAAAATATACATGTTGTAAAATGTTAAATTTTGTTTTAAAGGGACTTGAATAATGTATTTCTAGTGCCAGAACAGTAAGATTTTTTTTTTATGTTAAGCCCTGGTAAGTATACTTACCAAGGAACGTTTATTAAAATGGGAATCACATAATGTTTACTGTTAAGAATGCTTATAAAACAACTTGTAGTTCTATATAACAGAAAAATGTGTAGAATAACTTATCTCAACGTTATATTAGCATGAATGCTTGCTTTTCCGTAAAAAAGATCGAATTTTTTAAGCACTATACAAAAGTAACAACAAAACAACACGGTTGTGTACGCTGGTATGAATTCTTACCACATTCGTGTAACTCATGAAGCAAATGGTCGCTGCGCACTAATTTAAAAATGTGGATAGCCTACTTACCAGAGAACATCTATAAAACCATAAAATGCCAATAGGGTTCAACTGCATAGCTTATTCTTAAAAAAAAGTCGACCTTATTCCCAGTGGTTTGTATACTTACCAAAGACCTATAAAGGGTCTATAAATCTTTTTAATTAAAGATCGAAATGACTGTCTAAGGAAATTAAAAATATTTTAGTTCTTAAAAAATATTATAAATTCACTCGTCTCAACCAATGGGTATTTAATTTCAGATAAATTAAACCCCCGGTTATTCGAAATAATTAGAACACACCTATTTAGAGTGTTCCGATTTTGTTAAATTGTGACTATTAACCAAAGTTAAAGTAAGAAACAACTTGTGAGAAAAAAGTCAAAATATGTACTCTAAACAGCCTTGTATTGCATTGTTGTTTGAGTCATCAGCCGAAAGGCTGGTTTAAACCTGTAGAAGTTTCACTAAGTAAAACGAGGAGTGAGGTGGTTTACAGTTGCCTTCCTCACTGAATGGAAAAGTACGCTTATCAGCATAGCGAGCCCTGTAAAGAGCACATATTTTTATTTTCCACTCTGCAAATCACATCTTCACTTCATTCTTCACGGGGTCTGGCTGTAATTCATTACTTTCAGAGGAGATAACTCTGATTAGTGTCTTTTACACTCTGCGTCTTCCGTTCTTAAATGATTCAGTCATTTAATTAGCTGACTATGTGATAAGAAACATAACTGTTTATTTTAGCCCTGCAACAAACAGATTGAGTCTAAATAATTTAACACTCCACCTGTCTGTTATGGGCAGTGTATTGCATTGTCAATATTGTAAAATATTGTATTTCAATAAAAGTGTATTGAATGTTCGTTAAACAGATCGTTTTTATTAGTTTAAAAACCTTATGTTCATAATAAATTAACTATTCATTCCTTGTTACATCCATATTTGTCAAATTTGGGTTATCCGAAATGTGCACGCCCCAATTATTTTGGACATCCGGAATTCACTGTAAATACAATAACTAAAATCTACACAATTTTTAATATCTGGAAATCTATTTACGACATAAAATAAAGAACAAAGTTAATAAACTTTGTCATAACCACGTAATAATTTTATTAACTGGTTTTATTACTCAAAGATATATTCTTAACAACAAATTTCTTTAATTTAAGGCCAAAATTATTTTATTAAATTCTGAAATTTTCTCAAGATGAACACAAACGATATAACATTTCCCATTTAATATCAACATAAAAATAATTGTCTGAAACAACTTCTATCTTGTTTCATTTTATTCGACTAGATTTTTTATATTTTAATTTTTAGCATTACATGAAGTAGGTGTCATAAAAATTGTACTGCTAAATTCTTAAATTCTTACAAAATCATTTTATGTACACATTACAGAACGAATTCTGTTATAATCGTGATTTCTGAACTCCGGAATAATATAAATTATTTGTATTGTTTACTATTGTTGGTGAATCAGCAATAGAAAAAGTCAACGTGATAAAAGAACAAGCAGAAAAACAGGATTTTCCTAGATAAAATTAAATACATTACGAATATTAAAACAGCCCCGCGTCACATGAAGACCAAATACGGAAAAATTGGGAAAGTTGATAGCTTTAAGTACCTCGAAGAGTTAATAAAACCAAAGACCAGCGAAAAGGAAGCGAAGAACAACAGATGAGGAAAGATGGTCGGTGCACTTCGAGGAATTCACCACTTGTATAAAAATAAAGTAACCATCAAGACAAGCCAAGATTAGACATTATAGTACTGTGATAAAACCTACGTGTCTGAACGCGAGTGAGTGCCTTAAAATGACCGGGAAGGCTGGTCTAGAGAAGAGAAAGAGAGTCAGCCAATTAAATGATTGAATCATTTAAGAATGGAAGAGACAGAGGTGTAAAAGACACCAATCAGAGTTATCTCCTCTGAAAGTAATGAATTTAATTATACAGCCAGACCCTGTGGAGAATGAAGTGAAGATGTCATTTGCAGAGTGGAAAATATGTGCTCTACAGAGGGCTCGCCATGCTGATAAGCGTACTTTTCCACTCAGTGAGGAAGGCAACTGTAAATCACCTCACTCCTCGTTTTACTTAGTGAAACCTCTACAGGTTCAAACCAGCCTTTCGGCTGATGACCTAAACAACAACAACACTCTAATAATGTTTGGTTACAAACTGAACAAACACTTGCAAAACGTAATACAAACAAAATAAAAAAACTTTTTTTCCCAAATTCCCGGTAATAGGTAAAGTATTCTGGATAAACCCATGAAAATTGTTGAGAAATCGATATTTGGAGATCGGTAAAGATTAAAATTTAAATCTGTATTGCAACCACTTACTTTTCAACACAGTGAGCTGCTGTGATAGCCCAATTTTCATTCAACAAAGCTGCTCCACATTTGTGTAAATACGTTGAAGTACGCCACTGTCGCAAAGATATCTGCAAATTAGAAATATAAAATAATAAATCAGTTATTTTCAACATTTTTATTATCCTTAATTCAAAATTTTGTCAAAGAAATCAAGTTCTAGTTTACGATGTTATAATAGATTACACCACAATGTTAACGTTTGATCCTTTTTCACAAGAATGGTTAAAGATAATTTCTCCAAATTTTCAACACACATTTGCCTATATATTTCGTAACTTTTAACGCAGTCTTGGTACAATCATTTTAAAAAAGAAAACTTTTTTGCGGAGATATCTTTTGTGTATTTCATATTTCACGTTAGATTATACGTAAGTAGTAACAGAGAAACTGACAAACCCTTGTGTTAAAAGTTGTAAAACATATCCAGTGGTATGCATACAAAATTTCAAGATATTATCTCTGCCCATTCCTGAGAAAACGGGTCTTTGTATTAAAAAATGATTTTTCGGTAAACGCATTTAAAAATTTATTTCCAAAAATAATGAACGCTAAATGTTGCTTTCTGTGATAATGATACTAATATATATATACATACAAAATGGCATATATAAAAAACGGTTCATCATATTTTAATAAATTATATCTTAAGTTAAACACAAAAACTATTAGAATCAAATTCTAAAAAAACAAAATTTGAAAATATTCACCAAAATTGGATTGAAATAATGCGCTGCACTAAACACAAAACGTGTGTGTTGCTTATAACCTAGTTCACGCAGCTCATTTAATGTATTTTTGGGAAATAATTTTTATAGTTTTAATTTATTTTAGCTTATTATTAAAATAATATATATATATATATATGAATGAATGTGATAAGATATTTAAATTCCATTTTTAAAATGACTAAGTTTTGTATTAACCTGTTTAAATGAAATATAAAAATATTTCTCCATATCTTATTATCCGAACAGTTTTCATTTAGCGCCGGTTAATCAGTATTCTATAGTAGTAACGGTAAAATAATATGGATGAAGATATTGTATGGTTGTTAAGCACATGGCCTGTGACGTAATAAACGATTACACGCTTCGCGTTTAATCACATGGGAATTAAATCCATTGTAATTTATAATTATTACATCACACGCATTATTTTGTTACCTGTGGTAATGTTACCTGCTACGTAATCGGTGTATTGTTATATTCAGTGCCATTGCCACCGAACGTTGAATCAAAACATTGAATTCCGAAGCCACTGTTGTAATCATTGGCATCTTATGCTGTAACGTTTATGTTCTTCCTGATAACTATATTTTTTTATTGCCAACAATAAAGAAAAATATTATGGATTTTTATTACATGAATAGTCAAGATTTCTGATTCTAATAAATTTTTGGTTCGGTGTAATAAAAATGTAATATATTGAACAAATCCAAGTTCAAGAAATATAGAACTTTAAAACGGTAATAAATAATAAAAATAATTTATTTATTCCCATGAATTTACTCATTACATAAAAAAAATTATTAATTCAAAATTTCTTACATTATACTACAACAATTACGCTAGAGGTGGTGAAATTTATCCCATCCAACTATGGTTAAAATACATGTATCAGGATGGAGTGGAAACTTTTAAATAAATATCCAAAAATATAAAATATTAATCGTTAGTAATAGCATTCAATTAAAATATTAAAAACTATTAAACGAGGTGTGGCTATTAAATAACGAAACTGACGTTGTAAAAAATTTTATTTTTATTTTAGACATAATCAATTATAGTCACCTTCAATATACACTCCTTCTCTTTCCCTACAATCCCCCATGAAAATTTTCCATTGTTGGAAACAGTGCTGGAAGTCATCTTCTGTCGGCTCCTTCAGGGCACGTGCCGCTTTCTCTTTTACAGCTTCCACAGCCTCAAATCTTGCCCCTTTTAATGCAGATTTCACCTTAAAGAACAGGTCACATGGTGCAAGATCTGGTGAATAAGGTGGATGTTCTAACACTGAGATGCTGTACTTGGCTAGGAACCTCTTGACAGATAACGCGGAATGAGCTAGCGCAGTGTCTTGGTGGAGAACCCATGATTTGTTCTTCCACATTTCGGGGCGTTTTTTCCTTACTCTTTGACGTAGTTTAGAAAGTACCTCAAGGCAATAATAATGATTAATTGTTTGACCTTCAGGAACCCAGTGAAGGTACTGTTATCCCATGGTATTTTGTTATCCCATGGATAACAAAAAAACAATCATCATTGCTTTAAATTTTGACTTGCTCATTCGAGCTTTTTTGGCTCTCGGTGAAGTTCGGCTCTTCCAGTGCATGGATTGGGGCTTCGTTACCGGATCATAAGTAAAAAACCACGTTTCATCAAATGTTATTATCGTTTCCAAAAAAATTGGTCATTTTCAATCGCGTACAAAGTGTCAGTACAAACTTTTTTGCGAGCTTCATTTCAAACATTTTTGAGCGGCACGTGTCCTGAAGGATCTGACAGAAGATAACTTCCAGCACTGTTTCCAACAATAGAAAATTTGCATGGAGCGTTGAAGGGATAGAGAAGGAGTGTATATTGAAATTGGCAATAAGTGATTATTTATAAAATAAAAATATATTTTTTTTACAACGTCAGTCTCGTTATTTAATAGCCACACCTCGTATTACTTAATAACACTATATGAATTAAATTTGATATACTAAATGTTAGTAATTATTAAACCCACAATATTTTTAAATAAATTAAAGTTAGTTAAATAATAGTACGTTAATGAACTCTGTTAGTTAAATGATAACAAATGAAAAAATATGAATTCTGTTCTTATTCATTTCCTTGTTGTACTACAATAATGTACAATAAGAAACTGAAGTAGATTCAAATTATTTGTATAATTTCTATTAGGTAACTAATTGATCCAATCAAAATACTAGTTTTTTAATTTCTTATCTATTATGTAATGTACTATAAAGCAAAAGCCTTAACTATCTCACGCACTCATTCAGTCATCAAAAATTCTCTGACTTCCCTATCATCAAACTCAGCTCAAAATTCGGTACTTCTGTTACTTACGGAAGCGTTTGTCAAACTTTAATGGTTTTCAAACTCCTTAAAGAAGTGCATCTACATGCCACCCAGGGCTTTATTTAATTTACAGTATAGAAAAGCAATTTGTGCAATACAAACAATTATGTGCATTACAATATTTTTTAAGAGAAAAATCCTAGAATTGCAAAATAATTTTAAAAAATTTTCTCGTAATTTAAGACAATAATTATCATACAATAAAATTATTTCCCATTCGATAAAAGATATATACATATTACTGAAAACATAATCCATGTAATGAAAAAAGGAGACTTGTATTTTTTGGACAAGTGGCAAGAATAAACGATAGCAGATTGACAAAACAAATTTTCGATAAAATAATAAATCTCAAAACCAAACCAGCATGATTCAAAGTAACATTGAATGACCTTAAAAATGCAAAAAACATCGACACAGAAGACATACAGAACAATAGGGATTTTTAAAAAAAAACCGAGAGAGTGATTCTGGGCAGAGATGTAAAGATTTTTTGTTTTTTGGTTTAACGTCCGACTGTTCTGCAATTACTGCTAATGCAGACAGTGAAGGATGAAATGATTTTTTGTAACGTATGAAAATATACCGTGCCTGATATACCGTACCGTACCGTGTTCGGAGTCGAACACAAGACCGCATGATGAGAGGCAAGCACGTTACCAACTATGCCAATGCGTAGTTTAAAAGAAGAGACTGAACCCCACAACATTGAACAACTTAAGAAAGAAAGACCTGAAAAAATGAAGAAGTGTGCAAGAATAAGAAACGCAAGCAAAACATGAAGAAGTCACTAAAATATTGATTTAGCGTGCTTTCTCTAAAGAGCTAATTGGAAAAACTTCTCAATCTATTATCTATGAGATATTGTCTGTCAATAAAAATACAATATTATGAAAATAAACCGTACGCGGGAGACATTACAATATGGTTTAAATTATACATAGGTATAACCCTTTTTGGATTGCTATGAGGTGGTACATGTGTAGCCTACATTATTTTGGGTGTTATACGAATTTTTCCTTTATTTGAGACAATAATATTATTCTATTATACGATAAAATTGTGGGCTTTTCCAGTCTACAGTCTTCTGTCACACAAGAAAAATACAATGCTGTACAAGTTTTTTAAGGTAAATAATATCTAAGATAAATTTTAAGGTAATAATATGTACAAGTTTTTTAAGGTTGCGCTTGCTTATTCTTGCATATCTTTTGAATATTAGGGCTAATTTTCTTCGTGAATGATTCTTAGAAAAGAAAATAAATAAATATATACCAATCTACTCTGCTTTGACGTATACCCTGCGGATTCTCGTCTTTTACAATTTAATCACGTGTGCTTAAAAAATATAAAGTTAATGGTACCCCTAAAGCATCATTTTTGTATCTTCCCGTACAGCTTTGTTTCAAAAAAAAATCGGTTTGTGTATTTTTTAAATGATACCTAGTAAATATAAAGCATTTGAATTTCAAATACTTACTCTTGAGAGGTAGAAAAATATAATTAAAGAGTTTCTAAGATAGAAAAATATTATTTCTGTACCTTCCTAAAGCGTTGTAATTCTAAAAATTGTAATTAGTATTCTTAAAGTGACATCACGAAAAAGTGGAGTAAAACAGGGTAAAACAATAAACCAGTTTATTTAACGTATACCTCCGAGGATAACAATAACTTCATGGGGAACACGGGCCGAATGCACAAGTGGAATCCCAATTTGTTCAATCTTTTACAACTTCTACATCTAACATATAACCTCAAATTAAACGAATTCATAATTTCCAAAATTTAAAAGATGACTTATGAAAATGGTAAAATATGTTGTACCTAATATACATCAAATGGAATAATATTCAATGAAAAAATTTAGTGGAATTTCTACAAGTCGGTTCTCTCAAATTCGGATCTACATCGAGATTAATGAACGTAATGCAAAATCCTTTTTACAAAATTTAAAATGCCCACAATCATAAATAGATTATAAATAGATTTTTGCTAATTATATTGGTAAATTATGTGAACAAAAACCATTTTATACAGGCAGAAATAAATCAATGAATACCTACAAGCTTTAAAAGTTATAAAATCTGTAATTATTTGTTTAAAATAATAGTATAAAAAATACTTGATTGATTTTTTTACTTTTTGGCAGTTGAAATTTTTACTTATAGGGCAAGAAAAAGTAAAAATGGTTCATCAATCAAGTATTTAAAAAATTTTAAAAATATATGAAACAAACAATATGGGAAGTATAAGAAAGAAAGTATGGTTTTCATATCGATTTATCGAATCGAATTTTCACTGGATATAAACATTTTCTGACCTCCCTGAACCCAAAAACATGTTTTTAGCGATTGGTCTGTGTGTGAACAAAATATCTCAAGAATGAAACATCGTTCAAAATTGAAACTTCATAGTTAAGTTACTGTAGGTACTACTAGAAAACCCGACACGAACATTTTAATCTAAATCAGTTAACCGAAGTTAGTAGTTTTTGTGTCATTTTTCAATTTTTTGTAATTTTCTCAAAAACTGTTCCTACGATTTTTTTTAAAAATCGCCTCATTTACTAAATTTTTTATGCTCTACAAGATAGGGTAGGCGCCATGTCTGCTGAAATTCTTACAGAGGCTACTTTCTCGAAAAAATTTGTTTTTTAAGATTGTGGCTTTAAAGTGCATTTTAGCGCAAAAATGTATATAATTAAAGTTGTAGAGAATTTAAAATCCTACAGCTTTTATTCTATATATGTTTTTGTATAACGCTTAGTTTAGCGGTAATTAGTGATTTTCTGCTTTTTTCCATGAAAATCTGTAAAAAACGATTTCCTAAGATTCCAGAAGTAGTATCCATTTTACGACAAAAATGCATATAGTTAAATTTGTAGGAAGTTAAAAGATCTACAACTTTTATTTAAAGCATTTTCTCTACAGAGTCTAGTTTAGCGTGAAAGAGTGATTTTCCGTATTATTAAGCCAAACTAAGGTTGGTTTCCATTTTGCATCATTTACTTATGAAATAAATTAGGTTATGTTTTTGAGGTTATTTTTTTTGTAGGTAATATTTTATTAAAAATGTTAGGTTATATTGTTCATTATTTGCACTGGCGAGAGAAAGTCGTGACAGTGTTTACACCAGATTTTTAGTAGGTAGTCTAATACAAAGAAAGTCCCTTTTTAAAATAGTGTTTTTTTTTTGTAAAAATTAACTAAGCAAACTTTGTTTTGGATCAAGCGGGTTGGTCTAGTGGTAAAGTCGTTGCTCCGAGTCAGTGTTTATCAGCTGATTTTTGGAGACGAAGGTTCTTGGTTCAAATTATTTTGAGTGCATCCATGAATGAAGCCTTATCATGTTAATGTATAAAAATAGGATTGTAAATTATATTGTTGTGTTTGTTATTCGTAATTATTTACTAACATGTGTTAATAATTTGTCTATTGTTACAATCGGTTTACTTTTTCAATTATTTGTTTTTTATTGATACATAAAACGGTAGGATAAGGGTCATGAAGATTTATTATTTTAAAGCCTGTGTGAATTTGTTCTTAATATTTCCAAAGATTTTGTTCTTCCGGTGAAAATAAATAACAGAGAAGTTATTTGATTGTAAATGTCCATATTTTCGTTTTAGGTAAAATTAAGTCTTAAGATTTTACATTTTTTTGTGATCAGTTTAGTTTGTAATTAGGCTAATTCTTTGGTGTAATTTACTAAATGTATTAAATAATGTAAGTAATTAATTTGTAATTAATAAATTTGTAAATTTGTAAAATAAAATACTAGTAAACGTAGCTACTTTTATGCGGACTTCTATACTAGAGAGTGGTAACCGGTGTACTTTGATTGTGTTCAATTAACCAATTGGGGTTCAATTAACTATTTATTTCTCAGAAATGGTCGGCCTAAATCTGTACGAGACTGAACCTCATTTACACGTCATATACATTATCATCTTCATCTCACTGGGTCATGGGGTGGCTTATTATTCTTAAATTGAATAGATTGCAAAGTACATACATTAGGGATTAAAAAAATAAAATAAAAAAGTAAACCATGAGGTAGATTGTGCATTATTTTGGTAAAAGCTATTAGATGGCATGTTTATTGAACTAAGCAAGTTAGCTATATAACTACTGTGATTGTAATTAAAAGGTAATAAATAAATTTAACATAATTATAATTTAGACTTACAGTTTCATCTGAATTTGTTCTACACTCCCTTTTTAGGGGTCTCCTAGGTGTAGTTAACTGAAAAATATCTCCGTACCCAGACCAAATTAGTGAGATCTATTAAAAAATTAGATACACTGCTTTAATTGGAACGCACATTCATACGCTACTGTACGATGACTGCGTATTTGCAGGTTTTTTAGATTTATTCGCTTTCGAAACACTCTGAAACATGTTTTGTTTAATACAGAAAAATTTTCTGCAAATATATTCTGTAATAATTGTTCTACGTTTACCGTTTAAACAAATTCTTTTTTAACCAAATCAGTACCAGTCCCCTAATATCCGATTTAACAATGTTCACATGGTGTACTGACATTATCATAAATTATTATCATTTAAACTTTCATCAAAAATACATCAGTAAAGAAACATAGTGATTCATAAATAACCTTGAATTCACACAGCAAATACTTTATTAATAAATCTAAAACACAAATTTCATTAATCTGTTCATCAATTCATATTCTCGTCTATATTTTTTTTAACAAATTTAGTTTTTAAAATAACAAAGAATAATTTTAAATTAAAAATCTTATCTTAGTAGTTCTACTGTTTCGGTTTTTTTTATTGAAATCTGGATTAATTTCTGGTCATTTAAAGTGACGGATATTCTATAGGTAATCTGAGATGGACCTTAAATATCTCATACCTAAATATTTAACTAAATAAATGTAACATTTGAAGTATTTTCTGAATTCATTCACAAGTAATTTAAGATCAAGTGGATGAAGATGCTGGGTAATATTTTTTTTAAATTAAGTTTTTGTGATTAATGAAAGTGTTAAGTGCGTATTTAGTTATGTTCATGACAGAATGATTTATTTGTACATTTTATACAATTTCTAGAAAATACAGTGGATATACATTGCTTTTTTCAAGTTTTATGATGGGCAGAGGAGTAAAGATCGCTAGACAACTTCTTCCGCCGGAATGTACTAATTTTTAATGTGTCATTTCTAAGAAGTTATCTTTTTATAATAATAACAGTTAATTATGTTAATAAACATTTTTCGTTATTGAGAATTTATTCAAAATATCTCACGCGATAAATTTTGTTTTATATTATTGAAATACTGTTCATCCATTCTCAGAGGATACTGTAGATAATACCGATATTTAATAGGAAAAGATGTTTCATGCATAACAAAGGTATATTCAAGAGTAAAAAGTTTGATTTTTTTTTTTTTTGCAAAATATGTCCTTATTACGTAAATACAATAAATTATAATAGTATTACTATGCTATCATTTTTTAATCAGCCCTGCGTTACTTGAAGACACAAAACGGAAAAATCGGGAAAGTTGACAGCTTTAAGTACCTCGAGGAGATAATACAACCCAAGATCAGAGAAAAAGAAGCGAACAACAGCACAAGAGGAAAGATGGCCAATGCACTCCGAAGAATACACCACTTGCATAAGAAGAAAACTCTCAAGACAAGCCAAGATTATACATTACTATACTGTGATAAAACTTATGCGTCTGAACGCGAGTGAGTACCTTAGAATGATCGGGTCAGGCTGATCTAAGAGAAGCAAAGAAATTTGAGAGAAAGATCCTCAGCAAAATAATGGGTCTGAAGATAACAGACAGACAATATAGGTTACGGGATCGAGAAAATTAATGAGAATAATTAGAAAAAGAAGATTAAAGTTTTACGAAAACCTGTAAACAATAGACTTAAGGTGTCGGATAAATGGTTTAAAAAGTCAGAAAGGATATTGAGAAAACCGGAATAAACCGAGAAAACTTAATGAACCGTTCAAAATTCAAACAACTAATTACAGACTTTAAGGGTTTTCATGAAAGCAAAAACAGAACATTGGGTGGACAGAAGAAAGGAGAAAAGTCTACAATGAATGAATGCTGAGAATGTGGGCTGCAAAAAAAGCTTCCAAAAACGTCTAACATCATCTCATGTGGTCTACAATTGTCGTATACGAGGAAATAAATTATTGTTCATGAAGGAGTAAAATTTAGGTATCAAATTTTACGAAATCAGACAATTAACAAAAGTATAAGTATCTTAAAACTTTGAATCCATTTTTCAGAAAACTTAACTTTTTACATAGCACCTTCACCCAAAAAGCTCTTAAATTTTTGTGTCAAGAATAATCCTGGTAACATTACTGCTTACGTACAAGATCGTCTAATGTTATTTGGGTCTATTTGTTAACTTAACTTATGTTATAAATTTCAAGAAGAATATTCCCATTATTTTAAAAGTACTGTGATCTATATGTTACAAAGAATAATCTACCTAGGTGTAATAATGGTATTTTTTCAGCCCACAATTAAAAGTACTATATAAATTTTTACTTCAATAGCAGGCTGTTTCTAAATACAAACTGAATTGCTCAAAAGTTATCTTAGCTTAAATTTTATTTATTCATATCACTGTAAACTACATTTTTACTATTAGAAGTATTTATATTTTTTCCGAGCTGTAAAAAAATTGTTAATAAAGTACATCAAAAAATTACAAACAACATAATTTCCCATCCACCTTTGACAGCCATAAATAAAAAATTATCTGTAACCTTAATCTTTACGACAATCTCCATGCATGTGTAAGCATGCACTCTAGGTTTGGTGAATCAGAAGTTCAAGAATTTTATCCCTGAAACCTCCTTAGTGATAAATATTAAACTTATTATGACAAGTCGTTGGATAAGAGTGTTAACCTGCTAACTCCGTTTTTAGACAAAAATTGATTTTGGTATCGTTTGGAAAAGAAATTAAGCCTGTGAATTGTTTTATCGTGAATCTGTTCTGGCATCTCCACGGGAACTACAAAAGTTTGATTCAGTTTTCTGCTCTCCTATAAATTATCAAAAACTTAAGTTACGGGAAATTAAGTTAGCAGGTTAGCACACTTAACCAACGAAGAACGAAGAACATTTTTTGTAAACTTTACTCCTTTCTTGTATGTATTATTTATTTTTTATTGAATGAAAATATTCATTTTCTTCACTATTGATTTGAAAGCGGAATCAGATTGTAAAGAAAGCTGGAAGCGTAAATGTCCATTTCCATTAGTGAAGACTAAATAGATGGAGGAAGAGCTGAATTCTATTAATGAAATAAAAGGATAAATATAACACAGTAATTGTATTTATTTTAAATTAGTTTATAAACTCAGTAGGCTCTGGTATTTCAAGTAAATATTTTCGAAGAATTTAATCTGCGATGACTACATAAAAGGTAAAATTGATTAAATTAGTTATAACAGTGTAATGAGCGGGCAGTTAAGAAAATGTTGCTGCTGGGTCAATTGCAAATTTGGTCGCTTCCTAAGCTATTATACACACCTTTACTCACGAATCGTAAGATCACGACCGGGTTCATTATCCAAATATTTTAATTTTATTTATAATGATACTACTGTAACGGAATATTTATAAATTTTTGTAGGCTTAAATAAGACAGTTAAGATATTCAGAAATTTCAGACATTCGTTACACAATCAACTAACATACAAGTAAATTTCCAGCTTCAGAAATAATTTTTCCAAACTTATCTAAAACTGTATGTCAAAATATAATATAATTTTTCTTATAAATTTTGATCTATTGAAGATTTGAAAATTGATATGTATAAAAATAAGTTAACTGCAAAAATAAAATTCGTATTTAAGACTCATTAATATAGAAAATAAATGTTTTTCAATAATATATAAATCGACCATCACAAAATTAATTTCAGAGCTCTATTCCTTACCAAAATCAACTAGGTCTACTCAGAGCATCTGGTTTGGAGATTTATTGAGAGACCTGATGAAGCGTTAAAAGAAAAGTTTAGAAAACATTATAGCCTCTACAATCCAAGATTTTTTTCTCTTCTCAATCAACATAAATCAAAAATTTATTTCATTTGTCAACAAACCTCGTTTTAGGTTCTTGAGAAGATTCTTTTAAGAGAAATTTAGCCTGTAATAAAATATCCTGAAGATTTTTGTGGTTTATTTTTAGTTATTATTATTATTATTATTATTTTTAAGGTGTTATCAAAAAGACAGATTAAATTTTTGTAGTGTTAAAGACAGTAGCAAGTTTGATTAAATAAATATAATTAAAAAAATATATATATCAATATTATTTATTAAGTTTTAATTTAATTTATATACAACTCAGATGTTTTTCTAGGAGAAGGAACAAACAAATAAAATGTAATATTGAATTATCAAACTTACCTGCCATGGCCATTTACCAAACGTTGCCTTTTCTCCACCAACAATTCTTGATTGGGGGTAAATTCGTCTTCCGCAGACTGCAAGCAGAAATAAAGAAGAATTGAAAGCAACAATGTTAGGAATTGTTGGCATGTTATGACCTATAATCGGCATCAGAAACAAGCCGAAAATTTCCCATAAACTTATACTTAGTCGTTTTGAAAGATTCAGATATAAATAATTCTTTTTTAATTAAAAAAATGATAATAAAAGTAACCGCTACTTTTGTATCATTATGCTCACAGACTATAAATGACAAAAAATATAACCATTTCAGCGTTCAATGTTCGACAATAACGAGGGTTATCACCGCTAGAAACGTGTCTATTTTTTTATTCGTCCAAGTGTAAGGTTGTAATGAAACTGGAAGATTTAAACAAATCAATGGACAAACTGATGGTAGAATAAAATTGTAATGATGATGTGGGGGTGGGCAGGGGAGGGGAAAATCGCAAGGTCAGACTACTCCTGCCGGTGGATGCCCTTGCTGTTGTAATGTAGGCCTACACACATGTACCTCGTTATCAGCACTCTAGATACGCGCGCGGTTTACTAACAAACTTTTAATCTACTGGTATCTCGTTAACCTTTCCAGATCGCCCATCAAAGAATTATCTTCCTCCACCGAGAACAAGGAAGAATTGACTCTATTTCCGGTTTGTATGGATTGAAACCCAGAACCTATTTTTGTTATCAGTTTACAACTGATTTACTGTTTTACTGATGAAGTTCAGTTAAGTCCTGGTTTATTGTTTACGTTGCGTAATAGTAGATCTGTACACGGAATCTACTTCCGTAAAAACTAACTTGTTAAGCTAAGAGGCTTCGTCCATAATTCGGTTCGCTCAACCAAAATTTGGCCTTTAACCAGTTCGTTCCATTTGTGGTTTTTAATAAAAACCTGAACTGTGTTAATTTATAAAATATTAAGAATCAGAGTAGTTTAAATAATATATTTTTAATTTCTACAGCCCTTTATAGGGAAGGAAGTATTGCCTTCATGTCGATTTTCGAAATCGAATTTTCACCGGATATACAAGTTTTCAGGCCATCGAATCCAAAAAAACATGTTTTTAGCCATTGGTGTATTTCTGTGTGTGTGTGTGTGTGTGTGTGGGTGGGTGGGTGTGTGTGTGTGTGCGTGTGTGTGTGTTTATGAACAAAACATCAGAACTGAATAACATAATTATGAGGTTGAAACTTGAGACTTAATTTAGCTACCACTACGGGGCCCGACACGAACACTTTCTTCAAAATCGTTCATCCGGAAGTAGTAATTTATTCATGCAATTTTTTGTTTATTACGATTTTTTTTTAAAATCATCTCATATACTAAATTTTTTATGCTCTAAAATATAAGGTATTTGCCAGGGTAAGTCTACTGAAATTCTTGAGGAGCATGTGCTCTCATAGTAATAAATGTTTCATTTTTAAGATTGCAGCCTTAATATGCATTTTTGGGCAAAAGTATATAATTAAAGTTGTAGATCATTAACAAATTTACAACTTTTATTTCACGAACTTTATTTTGCAACGCTTAATTTAGCGTCAATTAGTGATTTCCTGTAGGCTAATTAGCTCATCAAAATCGGTAAAAAATGGGATTTTTAAAGATTATGGCCTTAGTGCTTACTAAGGACTTACTAAGGACGACAAGAAAGTATATAATTAAAGTTGTAGTAAATTTAAAAAATCGACAAGTTTTAATTCAAGCATTTTGCTCTATAGAGAGTTTAGAGTCAATTAGTGATTTTCCTTATTTTTAAGTCCTACAGAGGTTAATTTTCAATTTGCGTCATTCACTCATCATTAAAATTAAATTATGTTTTGCATTTTATTTTGTTTACAACATTGATTAAACATAGGTTATATTTTTTATTATTTACACTGGAAAATGGAAGTCGTGTGAGTGTTTCACGCCAGATTTTTTTTTGAATATTTTTTTTAATCAATACGAAATCAGACCAAAGTTTAGATGAATTAAAATCTAGATTTTATGTTGTTTTTGTTCGGTGATTATGCTTAAGTATGACTTGATTTGTCTGTAGGTAAAGATGAAAATGACAGAACTTATTGGGAATCAAACTCGGGATCCTCGTCTGAATCATGGCTATTTACGAGCAATTTTAACTTCAATTTACACTAGGCCTAGAATGTCTTCGTTATTGAGGATCTGCGAAGTGGATAAATTGTTGTTCTGCAACCATTTGACTGTGTCGTCTAAATAACAGTTTTCGATACTAGGTATTCATTTGAAAAATGTAGTTACGTGAAAATTGCAGTGATTTTCAGCGTCCGAATTGGATAAAACAGCAGGAAAAGAACAAGAAGAATTTGTTTTATAACTTCCTTTTCATATAGATTTCCTTTACTCTCTTTTCTTTGATGTCGTAACTTGTTCCATTCCTTTTTTTAAGTTGTCTGTATCAAAAATGTTATTTTTCCCGTTATGGAATTTGAATTTTCGACGCTCCAGATTTTTGATGTCCGAATTATCGACGCTCTACTTTATTACATTAATAAACAAAGGAACAAGGAATTGACTGTATAAAGTGGTTATTTTTTAAATGCTTGATATATAGTGTTGTTATTTCAGTCTTATGCGCCTGAGTTTAGAGCGACCTTTGAAGATCAAACACCTGTCATGATGAAGGTCACTGAACTTGACCGTGCGATGCACACTCCCTGCCTGCGAATATTGTCATTTTGCTGTTATAAACAAGAGTTTGTCTCGTTCCTATCATTACGTTCGAATCAAGTTTCTTCTTCAGTGACGTATGCTCATTACAAACCGTATCTAAATAATCAAGAACAGATTTTTTGTCAAATGTTTACTTTTTATACGATTTGAAAATTCCAAATAAAGAATGTTATTTTAAAGGATCCGGCTGATCTGCTATAAATTATATTATTACTACTTCTGACATAAGCCTAGATATTTTTTGAAAATACCCATAGGACCTCTGTCAGACCTCCTAATTAGGTATCTTCACCAAACAAGAATTATGTAAATCTATCTAGATGCATATTTGAAACACGAAATTGACAGAACACAGATTCACCAAAATATTTTTTAATATTTGCTTCATTTCCTTGTATTTTAAGGAGTAATTATATTCCCACAAGAAAAACTAAACAGCTGAACGTTTTGTAATACATTGTATTGGCATATTATAGAAGGGTATCATGGTGTAATGTCTTATGCCTATTTAACGTTCTGCAGGAACCTGTCATTTTAAAAAGAAGTATTGGCGTAAAATAATTGATTAGATTATGTTATAGTCATATAAGGTACTCGTTTAATATTATTGTCATTAATTTAATGAGTGCTGTTAAACTTTTGTTCTACATTTTTCATATTAGGTAAATTAATTTTACTTGTAAGACCACAATTCTTAAATTTGAGTCTTCAAACATTTTTCAAATGATTTTTAATAGAAATATAAAGGGAGAATTATCAAAAACTAAAATACAAAATTTAATATCCTATTAAGCTCACCAATTTGTTTCTAACTGGTTTTTCAAAAATGACAAATTTATTTTGCCTCCAGCCTAACCATACATTAAATGATCCAATATTTTATTTTAAAATATATTTTAATTTTGCACATTGTGTTGTTTTCAAAAAATGTTCATAACCTCTTATTTTTAAGTCACAAAACCTTAAAAGACTTTTAAATTTTTAATAGATTACCTATAGATCTCCATGAAGAAAACCATTAAAAACTATCTTTAAACAACACTTTAAGTTGATCTAAAACTTAAGCTGTAAGTAATCTTTTAAATTTTAAATAAATATTTAAAAACTGGGAGCACAGAAGTTTTTAATGGTACAGTATACCTTAAAAATTGTAAATAGATAATTTTGTTACAGAAATTTTCTTTTTTCTAAATTATTCCTAGTTACTTTCAGAACAAGTAGGTATAGTTTTGTTTGTTATGTTACTTCTCAGTAACAATATAACAAAATAAAGATGTACTTAATAGGGTAAAATTATACATTTTTATGAAAATAATTGATTTTCCCATTAATTAACTTCTTACATGTCATGTAATGCTACAATGAAGATAAAATTTGATTGATGGTAGCTGGAGTCAACTATTTTTAGTAAAATTACCAAAATGATCATACTATGGTCATATACAACTACTTTTATTATATTTTCTATGTACAGTATATTAACAATAAACTTAATCATAAAACTTTCAGTACTTTTTAAAACAAAAAAAAATAATTTTGTTATTTCAAATCAGTATTTAAAAAAGCTTTTACAAACATAGAGCTAACTTATCACTTTATTATGACAATAATTTGAATAAAATAGCTGTAGTAGATAATTAAGGTGTTTTTTTATAAATACATTATTTTCACACATCTTGTACTTTCCTGGATGGAGTACATATTTTTTAGATTTTGTTGTTCAAAAAATTCAATTTTGTATACATTGTCTATACTGTAATAAAGAACTCAATGCTTCTGTGAAACAGTATAAAAAAATGAAAAAAAGAAACTTCTGTTATAATTTTAAAGTTCAGTTCATGCTACCTTGATATTTTCATTAAAAGATACTTTAGAAGAAGTTAATGAAAAATAAAACAATTTAATTCATTGACAAGATAATTATTGTTGTTAAATTTCATATTTGTTTTATGGTTTATTAATTAATTTTTTTTAAAGTAAGTATAAAGTATAATTTTACCTTCTCTAAAGTTCGTTGTGTTATAGTAGCCATCTATTTCATTTTCTTGCAAGCTCGGTTTAGTAGAAGATGCTGTTGGAGATTCAGTAGAAGATGTATTAGATGTTGCATTTCCTGCTGTGGCAGGTTTTGTTGAATTCGAAGTAGATGTTGAAGCAGGTGGTAACGTCGCAGGTGGAGTTGTTACAGTAACTGGTGGCATAGTAGTTGTTTTGTAATCTTCTGTTGTACTTGTAATTCCTTCTGTTGAGTTTATTGTAGTGACTGGTTGTTTTTGTGTTTGAGTTGTAGGTAAATTTGTTGTTGTTGTCGACAAAGAGGCGGGTTTTGTTGTATTTTTGATACTAGTAATGGTTGTTGTAGGAATACCTGTTGATGCCGTTATTGTAGACACTGGCAAAAAGGTTTCTGAAATCATAAAAAAATAATTTGTACTAATTCCGTAAAAAATGTGAACTGTATATAGTAATTGTGGTTCATTTCGATATTCTATAGTTCGGCACATTCTATGATCCAACATAGATCAGACCCATTATTTTGTACAAACTTATCAGCCAAATTTATTTTTCTTGCTTTTCCTTAGTTTATTTCAACTCTATAATCTATCTGCTAGTGAATGAGACAGGAAAAAATTAGTGATAATTGACTCAATAGTAGTACTCCAAATTCATTAATACACTGTTAATAATTAAAATTGTCAATATTAATTGTATAAAGTGTTATAAATTATTTTGAAGTATTTCATACCAAAAAAAAAAAAAACAATTGAAGATTGCATTTTATTATCATGTATAGGCTCGTCCATTTAAAATAGCATGATAGTAGCCTATTACTTAAATGGAATAAAGAACAGAGGGAATTTGGTAATGTGCTCTTGCGGCTGTGCTACCACTTAGAATAATAAAAATACCACTAAGAGTAATAAAACGGGAAATTTTACTTTCAAAAAGGGACTTTTTATAAAGAAAAGTAACCACCATTCAGAGGCTTACTACCATGCTGTTTTGAATGGAAAGTAAGTAGTTTTGTTCAATATTTTTTGCTATTGTTCAATCTCAATCATTATAACTAATATAATCTATAACTATAGAATTATAGCCAGATTTTTAATATAATAATTCTTGGCAGAATAATATTTATTTTACGAAAGTTCAATTAAGTTCATGATAACATTTAACTACCATTCATATAAAATGTATTCATAGCAGTAATATGTTTAAAAACCATTGTTAATATTAACTGAAGAGCGTAAGAGGATAAAGGGCTAAAATATAGATTTTAGAAAAGTCCAATCAAAGTTCTCAGGCTATAAATTTTTTGTCAATTGCCTGATTTTTCTCATTTTTGAACCTATATAATTAACACATCATAAAAATTTATATTACCCAATTAAAAGTTCTTGAAATTTACTTTTCAGTATATTCAATATTACTCTTTTTATTTCAGGTGATTTAAAAAATGGTATAAGCTATCAAGAAATAAAGATGTTGGCACAGATCAAAAATAGTTTGAAATAAACACGGTGCAAGAAACCTGTTAACGTAGCTTATGACAATTATAATGATTACTTTACTTTTAATTTTCTTATGCATATAACAGCTTCATTCACTAAACATCTATATTATACAATATTTTAATAATTTAAGGCAAAGTTTTTCATTAGAGATTTGTTTTTGAAGAAATATACTTAATAACAATTTTTACTCTTAAAGATAAATATCTATTACCACAGCTAACTGTTATCGTAAAACAAATGTCTATGAGATTGAAGTGCATTCTGGTATAAAACAGTGTCAATTGATCTTAACACATTATCCTCTACAGAAAATAAAATTAAACTGTTCTCAGCCCTTCTATTTGCTAATATTTCAATAAATTGTACAGATATATGTTCTACATAATTTGTTTTTTGCTTTTGTTTTGCGTCTGACTGTTTCGCAATTGCTGCTAATGCAGATGGTGAGAAGGATGATAGATGAAGATGAGTGATGAAAAAATGCCAGACCTGATCGATATCGAACCCAGGACCCTGGTGTAGCAGCCATATTATAAATCATTCTACTCTCTTGGTACCCATTAAATCAAAGAAACAAAAACATTACTTTAAAGACCTATCTAAATCTATATTTTATAATAGTTATAAAACAAAGTAGGAATAACAAGTAAATCACTGGAACGTTTATTACTTTAAGAAATTACTACCAGTTTATGCAGGAAAAACACATTATTAATTTACCACAATCTATCATCCTTCTCATCATCTGCATTAACAATAGCTGCAAAACAGTCAGACATAAAACAAAAAGAAACCACAATCAATAAATAGCTTAGTAATAAAATAACCATGAAAATAATCAATTTAAAATGTATATGTTTAAAAACGTACTAAAACATTTCTTGATTGATTAAAAATTTGTAGTATACAAGAGTTCCTTTCTAGAAAACTTTTGTTTTAAAAATAAATTAATAACTTTCTAAATAACTGCTGAGGTAAATTGTAAATCAATGGGTAAAAATTATTAAATGACACACTTATTACAGCAAATAAAAAGTAGTAATAAATTTTTTAATTTATATGATATGAATTAGTAAGTAACAAATTGAATAGTGTTTATATTTAAACTAATCAGTTTCACATTGACACATTCTGTACTCACTTCATGGAGTCCCCTTGATACAGTTTGAAACAAAAACAAAACAGAAATATTAAATAAAATTACAAATCATATTTTCATATATTTATTGTTATAAATGATATGATTTGTGAGAATAAATATTTTTGTAATTATCTTTATAGAATTTTCAGTTAGGTTGTGCATTTACAGTGTACCTACACATCAAGTTTTATCTGAGTCAATTTGAAGGACTATTCCACACCAGTTCAGGTAATTTTCAATACAACATCAAAGTGAAAATTATTAATATTCAATCTCTGAAATAACTAAAATAAATTAATCAATGAAAATTTCTAAATTTTGTACCCACACATCAAGTTTTATCTGAATCAATTTGAAGGACTATTCCACTACCAGTTCAGGTAATTTTCAATACAACATCAAAGTGAAAATTATTAATATTCAATCTCTGAAATAACTAAAATAAATTAATCAATGAAAATTTCTAAATTTTGTACCCACACATCAAGTTTTATCTGAATCAATTTGAAGGACTATTCCACTACCAGTTCAGGTAATTTTCAATACAACATCAAAGTGAAAATTATTAATATTCAATCTCTGAAATAACAAAAATAAATTAATCAATGAAAATTTCTAAATTTTGTACCCACACATCAAGTTTTATCTGAATCAATTTGAAGGACTATTCCACTACCAGTTCAGGTAATTTTCAATACAACATCAAAGTGAAAATTATTAATATTCAATCTCTGAAATAACTAAAATAAATTAATCAATGAAAATTTCTAAATTTTGTACCCATACATCAAGTTTTATCTGAATCAATTCGAAGGACTATTCCACTACCAGTTCAGAGAATTTTCAATACAACATGAAAGTGAAAATTATTAATATTCGATCTCTGAGACTACTAAAATAAATTAACCAATGAAAATTTCCAAATTTTATTATTCACCTAATTTTTTTATTATATTTTAATACATGAAAAAGTATTAAATTGATAAAGCATATACGTACCTGAAAACTCCGTGTTAGTGGTTGTTGGTGCATGTGTTGAGACAGAAATTTCAACCCAGTTTTGAGTAGCCAGAAGTGGTGCATGAGTAGAATTCAAAGGCGGTTTGCTTTCTGAAAAAGAAATCAATTTAACGTCATGTTAATTATTTAATCTAATAAATAAATAAACAATAAATATTTATTAAAATAAATTGCATAAGTTTGACTCTGCAGGAGTTAATTATTAGGTTAATTTAATAAGAATTAATGACATTACTTTTTTGCATATTTTTAAGTAGGTCAATCCTTTGAAAGCTTTTTATTTCTTATTTAATACAATCATTAAAATTATCATGTTTAAAATGATGATGAGCAAGTATAAAATTATGAAAAACTTAAAAAAATATTACAAATGAAAAGAGATTTTCTGTTACTAAATATTATTTACTAATGTGAGCATTCAATAGTCTAAAAATTACTGCGACCTGCACCAGCTGGAAAATTGTGTTTTGAGTATTTGCCATATTGTGTGCAAGTTGCCTCCACATTTCGACAATGTAATTTATTGCCTTCCTGGCACTGCCAGTCTAAACCCTAACTTGTTGTTTTTAAATAGTAGAGTAGAATGTTATAATGTTTATTTATTTCTCTGGATTGCTCTTTAATGTTCTTTATCCTTTGAGAAAGTTGATAAATGGTTTATATAAAAGTGGCTACCTTGTAGAGTTAGTGTTGTTTGAACAGTTGTGAAATGAATTTGTTAAAAATGGTTTATGTGTCCCATAATGAAGCAGCTTCTTCATGAAGAGGAGATAGCATGCAATTATTACTGGATTGTAAGTAGGAATTAATTATTTATTTTAATGTATATGACCATATTTCTTTTCAGTTGAATTTCAGAACATTTTGTATCAAATTTAATTTGTTTTTAATTTAAATGATTTGGTATAATCTCTAGTTGTTATAACTGTAACAATTAATTTTAGTCATCAATTATTAAGTCAATATTTTTTATATTTTTTTTATTATAAATTTATTATTTAGAAATAACCAGAACCTGAAAGCACCCAAAATAAATGTCACAGTACATTACATATGTATTCCTGGTACGTGCTGAAGTAATATTGGACATACTTTCTTGTTCAGCAAAAAAAAAAAAGTATTATAGTAGCACATTGATGAATTAAAGAATGAGACAAAAATATGTGTAATGTGGTTTTGATTGAAAATGCTTACTCCTCGTTATCTGTAGCCAAACTACTTTTCTTCATCTACACATTTCTCTGTTTTGTTATTTAATTTATAATGGGTACCAAACAATTTTGTAATCTCTTAGATAAATGAACACAATCTGTAAAACTTCCCTGATAAATTTAACACCAAGGCTAGTGTTCTAAGGCATTCACAATAAGATAATTTTAACATGATCATTTTAATACAGTAAATTCATCAATAATGATAAATTATTACTATTTCATTAATCTTTAGAAAATTTTATAAATTACATTTAATTAAAATATAATATGAGTATGCCTCTATACAAATAAATGAATGATAAGTAAATAAAACAACTGAAACATAATTACGTTTTGTGCATAAAATATGATTTGCTTTATGACAAGGAATGATGAGACATTCTGCATGATATTTTGAAAACGATCAGTATTTTTATGGTGAGATGTGAATGTAATGATCATTTGGAAGGTCTTTTATCCCAAATTAAAAACATGAGAGTATTCAACCATAATTTACGAGTCTTGTGTTTAGGAATATATTATTAAGTACTGGTTAAATGAATAGTGTAAGTATTTAAAAATTAATCCAGCATATTGCTAAGAATATGATGTTAAACAATTCCGTAACAAAACATAATGTATCCTTATATTCTATGATCAATACATATTAAACATATTTCTCAGTATTTATAAAATGTATCGTTTATCCTGGTTGTGAATACAATATTATGTATTTTAAAATTGTAAGATTTACTGTTACGCAAGTCAATTTGATTCTCTAATAAAAAGTTTTTGTGGACCCTTAGAAGGTATTAATCTGTCCGTTCATTTAAAAGTAAACGGAAAGTGAGTCAGGTTTAAAATGTTATACTCACTGGATAGCTTACAAAAGATTCACTAGTAACAATCAACTTACGAGCATTTTGAGGTGTGGATGTTGGTTTTGATGGTGGGGGTCTGAATGGAACTTCATCTACAGTGGTCCAAGTAACAATTCCAGGAGGAATTGTAGTTGAACCACTGATTAAATTTGAATTCTCTTCGACAGATTCAAAATAAGTTGCTGGACTTTGTGTAGATACTGGTTGTAGAATATCATTACTGATTGTTTGTACAGAATGATCTGGTGATGGTCGTGAAGATGGAACAAAAGTTGTTACGGGCACTTCAACATAACCTGGTATTAATTCTGGCTTCTGAGGTCTTGTAAAAAGTGGAGGTTTTCCACCTGGTTTAACTGTTGATGGACTGACAGTTGAAAATGGCTTTTGTCCTGGTGAACTGGTTGATACTTTAAGTGGTTTTGCAGTAGTTGAAATAGGTTTAGTGTAGTTTGTTGGTTTACTGCCAGGTCTTGTGACTGGTTTTGGTGTTGGTTTGGGTGTAGGCTTTGAGCTTGGTCTAGGGGGTTTTGTAACTGGTTTAGTCGTTGAGTTATTGGGTTTGGCTACAGGTTTAGGTTTGGGCTTTCCAGAAACGTTACTAGGTTTTGGGGTAGATTGAGATGTACTTGAACCTGGCTTTGTTTGGGTTATTGGCTTGTGAGTTGTAGAAATAGGTTTTTTATTTGGTTGAGTGGAATGAACTGATGAAGGCCTTGAGGTTGTAACTTGTGGTTTTGGAGGGTAAGTAGTGACAGAAATTATAGGTAGATGAGTTGATGAACTTTGGCTGAGAGGTGTTGAAAGCGATGAACTTATAATGGGTTTCGAAGTTGTGATGATGTGACTCGAACTTAAACTTGGTTTTGAGGTTGTGACTGAGAATGGTTTCGTTGATGAACTGATGCCATTGGTGTGATCGACAAATGAAGTGCTCGTACTGCTGGAAAATTTATCCAAACCTATTGTAGGCCTTGGTCTGGTGGTAGTATTATTTGCATGCTTTCTGGTTGGGGTTTCTACAATATCTTGACTATCTGGATCTGTTCGTAAAGTAGTTGACTGGTAAAATAAGTTAGGTCTAGTGGTGTTGTTTATCTTGTTATTTCCTTGCACCTGTAAACAAAAAACAAAATGATATTTGGTTTAAATTTCCTGTTATTTTTGAAAGGGTGAGCCCCATTGTAACACACCCAAACTATGATGTTTTTAGAAATCTCTGTTTACTATTTCTGTAACTTTATAAATAACAGTACTTCTATTGGTAAATTTTACACAATTTATTGTATCCTATTCAATGTTTTAACCGAGGTATTCCTCAGTTTATCTATCACAGCATATTTAAAAATCTGGTGTGAAACACTCACACAACTTTCTCTTGCCAATGCAAATAATTAATAATAAACCTAACATTATTAATAAAATATTAGAAATAAACAAAAACTAACCTCAAAAACATAACCTTATTTTAATCATGAGTGAATGACGCAAAATGACAATCGAACTCAGTTTGGCTTAAAAATACGGAAAATCACGCTTTCACGCTAAACTAGGCTCTGTAGAGAAAAATGCTCAAAACAAAAGTTATAGATCTTTTAATTTTCTATAAATTTAATTATATACACTTTTGTCGTAAAATGCGTACTAAGACCGAAATGTTAAAAAAATCGATTTTTCTCACGTTTTCGTGAGAAAAAAAACAGAAAATTGCAAATTACCGCTAAACTAAGCGTTATACAAAAAAATGTTTGAAATAAAAGTTGTAGAATTTTACATTCTCTACAACTTTTATTATATAACGTTTTGCGCTAAAATGCATATTAAAGCCGCAATCTTAAAAAGAAAATGTTTTTACGTAAAAACAGCCTCAAGCAGAATTTCAGCAAACATGGCGCCTACCCTATATTGTAGAGCATAAAAAATGTAGTAAACCAGTTGATTTTAAAAAAAATCGTAGGACTAGTTTTTGAGAAAATCGCAAAAAAGTGAAAAATTATACGAATAAACTACTACTTCCGGTTGACCGATTTTGATGAAAATGTTCGTGTCGGGTCCGGTAGTAATATGTAACTTAAGTTTCAAGTTTCAAGTTCGTACAATGTTCCGTTCTTGAGATATTCTGTTCACACACACACACACACACACCAATCGCTAAAAACATGTTTTTTGGGTTCAGGGGGTCTGAAAACGTACAGATCCGGTGAAAACTCGATTTCGAAAAATCGACATGAAAACAATACTTTCCTTCCTATATATTCATATAGGCAAGAGAAAGTAAAAATAGATCATTTTTAATACTGATCACTGTTGAATAATACATTTCTTAATTAAATGTATTGTAAAGCTTTTCTGGTAGATGGCCCTAATAGCTGATGTCTAAAGATCTAAATAACACACAATCTTTAACAAAATACAGTATGCGCTGCTTATTGAGTTAACTGGTTAATATGAGCAGCCATTTATTATTCTTAAATGCAAAAGAATGTAGTCTATTCATAAAATTACATTTAGTTTTATTTTGTTTGTATCATCTCGTATTTTCATTCCGCTGCTTATAATATTCAAGGTTATTGAAAAATATAGAAACTAACTTCCCTAATATGAAATGATGAGAAGACAGGTATTTTATCTAACTTGTTTGACTTAATTTTGTATAATTGTTTTATTCTAAAGGGAAGTCCGTCAGAGTTGCATTAGGGAAGAAGAGTCAAGCGTATAAGCCTTCAGTACAATGAATCACACAAAGTATATTCATGGAGAATAGCCCTCTTTCTTAAACGTTAGATAATATGTGACTCAGTAAACAAATAAAACGATAAACGGAAACGTATTGATAGGAATGACAGTTTTGCAAAACAAAAATGTAGGA
The DNA here is from genome assembly GCA_035578175.1 of Catonia carolina. NCBI lineage: Eukaryota > Metazoa > Arthropoda > Insecta > Hemiptera > Achilidae > Catonia > Catonia carolina. The sequence continues at coordinate 49,311,437 of JAQMRL010000007.1, forward strand.
CTACGATTGAGCCAACCATTTATTTACAGTCACGATTCAGTCTGGTCTGACAAAATTTTTAAGTGTTATGTTTGCCTCTTAGTGCAATAAAATTCCACAGTACAGACATGATAACAATATGCAACAGCAACTATGAAAAACTATTTTCAAAGTTTGTTAAGCATGGCACTGTGATTTTTTACAAACATGACAACCATGTCAATTATTTTGCTGTTACAATGTATTTTTAAGATGAAAAATTTGGTCATCAATTATTATCTATCACAGTGAATTTCAATTTTAAAACAATATAAAATATTCTGGGAGATATGATAATGTTAACCCATAAACCAATTTTTATAAATTGAATCAATCATTTCTGAAAGCCCTTAACTCAACAAACTAACTTTTGGAATTATTAAAAAACTTGTAATTTAATGTGTTTCAATTAAAAAAATATTTAAAAATATAAATTGTTCAGAGGGCTGTCCACTTTAATATAAAATTCACTTTTTTCTTTTTAAAGACAAGCCACTTGTTTAAAAAAAAGTTGAAAATTTAGACTAGGATGTTTCTGAAATAATTAGGAGTAAAATGTTAACTTACGTTGTTTTCTGTTAAATACGTTGTTAGACCAGAAGAAAATTATGCTGTATAGTATTCATTTATTTATTTCAGTAATTTACATTATGACTTAAAATAGCTTTCTGCAACATTAAAAATTGAAATTCTTAACTTTAAGAAAAAAAAATGTTGATTTTCAGGGCTATTCACGTTCTTCATCGCTGTCATGAACAGTAGTTATACACCTTAAAAAGATTTTTGCAAGTAATCTTTGTATGGCCTCTTCCACTAGAAAGTAAAGCTTAAGCTTCAAAAGAACATCCACTTTCATTTTTTAATTAGAAGGAACCACATTATATCCTTAAGGATAAGCCTTTTCTTAGTGTTATATTACTTAAGGAAAGCCAGACTTATGTGATGTTTGTCGGAATAGTGTGTTTACATTCAGTTAGTTTAAAAATGCACTAAAGAAAATATGTAAAATTTTGACTTATGGGCTTTCTGAACAATTGATTTATAATCATCTTTCAAGAAGCATCTGTGATCAGACCGCATGAATTGTAAAAGTAATTTTTTTGGATTCCTAAATGAAAATCTCAAGATTGAAGTTTCAGGTTATTACTAGTTTTCATATTTAAAAAAAAATTACCTATATAATTAAATGATAACTATTTAAACTATTAAAAAAAGTTACACTATTCAGAAATTCATAAATTTAAAACAATTTTTTTCAATGTCTTTTCGACTAAAGACTGGGCAAAGGACCAACTGAAGACTGGGGAAAGGTCCCCCCTGTAACTATTTCTTTGTGACAGTTGGAACAGGATCAGTGATGATTAACAGCAGGATCAACCAAATGGGAACAGTATCGATGCAGAGTAGCAGGAGAGGCAAAAACTGTACAATCAGAGTCACATCTTCATGGTTTTTTTTAATTTGTAATATGTAATTTTAAAATTTTCTATTTCTGTTAGGTAAACATACCCTCACAAATTTTTTATGAGCAATATTCGTTCTCAACTAAATTCAGTTTTCAAGTGCAGTTGATGAGTATTGTTTAATAAAAATTCTTTAAAACACTTTTTTACAAATTTAATTAAGCTTTTTCGTAAAATTTCATTGGGACTTTACTTTTTAGATTGACTTTATGTGATACTCTTCAAATGGCTGGTGATGGTTTTTAATTTACACTGAGCCTCTTTTTTTAAGTTTTGGTTTGTTACTATATTAATTTTACAGTTATTAAATAGTTTTAAAAGTAATTTTATGGATAATACTTAAATTTTATTTTACCCAAACAGTAACACTTCATTTTTTAAATCTTTTAAATAACCAATACACTTCTGATATCAGTAAATTCACTTTTAATATTTTTTAATAGGTTGACTGCCATGCTAAAATATTAGAACTATCCAAGACCCCCACGTCTAAATAATGAAAAACTTCTACGAGCGCTAAAAAAAAAATTTCCATGAAAGGAAAGTTTTCAACCCAAAACACATATTTATTGTGTCACAATCAATTTACATTCAGTTTTCTTTAAAATAAAACACATAAATAGCTGAGACTTGGTTTCATTTCTCAAAGTTAATTAAAAATTGAAACAAAAACCTGAAAACAGACTGTTATTTATTACTTTATTATAAGTAGGAAAACAAAGCAGTATTTTGCCACTTACCATAATTACAGCCAAAAGATATTAACTACTAATGTTATATTCTTGATTAAAATTAAATAAAATGTTTTACAGTTCCACAAAATAAATCACAAAAAATAAATATACTTTTTGGTTCTTTTCAAAAATTAAAGTCTCTAATCACAATTTACTGTACACTTTTTACAAAAGTGAACTGAATTAGGCCAAGCGCACATTTTTTTTTAAATTTTGAAACATGGTTTTCAAAAAACCAGTCAAGAATCTTACTGGTGAAAACTTATAAATAGTAAAAAATTATGTTCATCACTGAATGTTTTTAAAGATTGTTAACAAAATAATTTTATTAATAAATACGCAAGTTCTAAAAATATAGGTACAAAGTTTGTAATTTTATCTTTTTATGCATATATTATAAGTCAACCTTATGTACAACTTTGTCAGCTGTCAAATTTCGTAAACAGCGATCTGCAACGGGACACAAATTCATGTCTCACAGGAGCCGTGGCAAAGTTATGCGAGACACAGATTTATGTCTCATAGCAGTGGTGGATTTCATACTGAGACATATTTACGTGTCTCATAGCAGTCAACCTGTTAATAATATTATACTTTAAAATGTTCTCTTAACGACTGAAAATTGGTAATCATTGAAAATTAATAATAATAAATTTATTACCGATTGGAAGGTAGAAATGTGGAAGGGCTCTTCAGTAGAGTTGACCACGTCCTCTATGAGTTGGTTACTATCGATTGGAAGTGCTGCCGCCATATCAACATCACTGCCGCCGCCTCCGACGCCTCCTAAACCTGCGATCTTGCAACAACTGCCAAAGTAAAATCGATCTATACATGTACCCAAGTGTGTCCCATTTGCTTTCGCACATGAAAATGCGAACATGCATATGCCAGTCTCTCCAGATCTTCGACTGACACATGGCAAATGTCTTATGTTGCGTCCAGAACCTGTAACAAAAAAATAATACGATTAAGCCACAACTTTTCTTCAAGTAACCTACTAGAAACAGAAAATTCTACCGCTTCAAATAAAACTGATCTGGATCGGGAAATGCTGTCATTAGTGATGCGTATAAACTCACACCCAAATTTTGTGAGTCTCATACATTTCAACAACAAATCTCATATACTACCTTCATAAAAAACTTAGATTCTGACCTTTTAAAATAATTCTTTTTTGTGTACTTTAATTGCCAAAAGACTCCCGAGGAAGTAAATACAGGTCAAGAGCTTATAAGTTAATACATAATACCTGAATACATATTATTTCAATCACACATTAACATTATTTTAATCCCACATTAATTAGTACATAATCTGAGCAAGCTTACTTACTACAATAACCGTATCATTTTCTAATATTTACACAATAATACACAGTTTTTTTAGACGTCACTTCAATATTTTTGATGTTTATTTATTTATTTTGTTTTTATTTGAATAAAATATTCAAATACTCGTATTTAGAAATAAATTCTTGTACACTGCCAAAAGTCTCAAGTAATTTTTTAGATTTTTACTTTCTCTTGCCTATATGAATATATAGGAAAGAAAGTATTGTTTTCATGACGATTTTTCGAAATCGAGTTTTCTCCAGATATACACGTTTTCAGACCCCCTGAACCCAAATAACATGTTTTTAGCGATTCGTCTGTGTGTGTGTGTGTGTGAACAAAATATCTCTAGAACGGAACATTGTACGAAGTTGAAACTTAAAACTTAAGTTAGATACTACTAGAAGAGCCGACTTGAACATTTTAATCAAAATCGTTCAACCGGAAGTTTATTCGTGTAATTTTTCAGTCTTTTGCGATTTCCTCAAAGACGGCTCCTGCGATTTTTTTTTTTTAAATAGCCTCATTTACTATATTTTTTATGCTCTACAAGATAGAGTAGGCGCCATGTCTGCTGAAATTTTTGGGGAGGCTGTGCTCTCGTAGAAAAAAATAGGTTTTAAAAATTGCGGCTTTCATATGCATTTTAGCGCAAAAATGTATATAATAACAGTTGTAGGAAATTTAAAAACCTACAACTTTTATAATAAATAATAAACTTTTATAATAAACCTACAATTTCAGAAATAAAAATATACAAATTAAGATCTGTTAAATAAAGCAATGTAAGTTTGTTCTAAAGTAATACCTTTAATACTACAAAAAATACCTTTGGTGAGGTAATGTATTTCTATTTATTTATTTGAAACCTTCTGCTTGCTGCGCTTTACAGTAAACTAAACTTAAAATGTTTAATTTTTCACACAACCTTACAGGTTAAAAGCACATCCCTACTGTACAAATAAATCTAATTTACACTGGAAACATTTGTTAATATTATTATTCACCTGCAGAAGGGAAGAAATACAACCTGATAATAACAGAATTTATGTTAAAAAATAAATAATATTTATTACTTAAAATTTGGTATGAAAATCTCTTTGATTTTTGAAGGTTTACATAACTATGCGGAAATTGGATGTGACATTTTTTATATCTGTCCCATAAACAATTTTCAAAAAATTTATAAACCGGAACGAGTAAGGGTAAGTAAAGAGTAAGTAACCGCCATATTGTATTGCGGTACTGTGCCGCACTTAATATCTGGTTATTATACATAATCCGACAAATAAAGTAAAAATTATTTCATTGCAAAAATCACAAATTTGTTTAAAAATTAGTACGTTATGTCGTAAATAGCCTATGTTACTCAGGAATCTCTAAGCTTCCATGAGTAAAAGAATTTTCGGTATCATTTAGTTAGGTAGTTTCTGAGAATACCTCGTGTAAACAAAAATAAAATGTAATATTTTTATGTAGATAAACAGATAAATAGATGAAATATAGCGTAAGAGTCTTTTGTATGTAACGATTATTATTATTTATAATTTTATTATTATTATTATTATTATTATTATTATCGCTTCTCGGCCTCTGGCCCCGTGCACTCACTGTGTCTTTACTAGGTGTCTACTCTAGGTTTTCTTAGTCTAGGACTTCTAGTCTACAGCGGCCGTCTTTCCATCTTCTCAGGTGAGTGTGTCCTACCTCCTCTTTGAGCCTGCAGCAGATTGGGTGTTCTCGGTCTGTTGGCTGGGCCGGTCGGGGCTGGGCAACGTACTGGGGTTTTTGTCAATCGGGCTAGCCGGTTGGCTTTTTACTCAGTGCGGCTAAAAGGACCGACGTTTCGGTGGGTTTGACCTCATTCTCCCCGACGGCGGTTCTCTCTTTAACATCTTAGGTCCCCTAACATCTTCTTTTTCGAGGTAGGTCGTGAGGTCAAACTATTTCAGATCCTCTGGCAGGTCAGGGAAGCGATCCCCTTTTTCTCACCCTTGGTCAAGGGTTGAGCTATTTTCTTTAACAGATACGGTAACTGATACCACACGAAGTTTTTAAGCTTTTGACTCCTACTTTGTAGGTCTTGTTTGTTGTAGTTCTTAAGTTTTTATCTATTCTTAGTGTTAGTGTAGTTATTTTGACAAGATGGCACCCTCTTCAATAAAATGTGGTGAATATGACAAACCCTTTTATGGGAAGCAAAAAAGGCTATCGTGCAGGGGTTGTAATAAAATTTTTCATATTTTTTGTGCTAATGTCTCAGAGGAAGAATTAGAATTTCTTATTGTTAATGGTGAAAGTAAGTATGATTGTACTGTTTGCTCCCGCAAAACCAAAGGTGAAGGTACCCCTGTTTCTGCAGCTAGATCTGGTTCGTCAGGTTCAGGTTTGTTGTCTGGATTAGGTAAAGATAAAGGTGAAATTAAAGAGAGAGTTGTAGAAGATCAAGATGTTGACGTTTGCGTTAGTATAGTGTGTCGCTGTAGGGACCTAGTGCCTGAATTGTTTGCCGTTATCTCCAGATTGGAGTAGCAGATGGCTGCAATGTCACGACGTATTGATGGTTCGGCAGAAGTAATAAATGAAATCAGAAGTGAGAATACCATCCTTAGAGAAAAGGTTGAATTATTGACTGTCTCCTCTCCGGCTATCCAAGTCTTACAGGAAGATTCACAGCCAGCGTTTAGTGCAGTTTTGAAGTCAGGTGTAAATAGAAAACTGGTTAAACGGCACAGACCGAAGGTGGTTGTTGTAAATGAGGACAGTGAGGTGCCTGATGATCAGGCAGTAAAGGATGTGATCGGGGTTGCTGATCAGATAGCGATTGGGAAGGTATCTCAGGATGATTCTCGATCGGAAGAGTGGGTGAGGATTGAGCCCCGGAAGCGCCCTAAAAAACATTTGGTTGAAGGTTCTAAGGTGAACAAAAAAGCTATTTTTGGAAGTGGGAATGCGCACACTAATCTAGTTAAGACACGGATGAAACCTTTATTTGTGACAAGATTTGACCCCAGTGCCAAAGCGTCTGACGTTGAGGAGCTCCTGAGGGAGGGATCCGGGGTGCAGGCTGTTACATGCACGAGGATCAATACCAGGAAGGAGGGTTACAGTTCTTTTCACGTTGAAGTACCATTTGAGGAATATGAGCGGGTGATTGCTCCTGAGGTATGGCCCAGAGGGATATTGGTGTTACCTTTTTACGGACGTTTGAGGCCTGATCAGATATTCAGGGAGGCTAACAAAGACCAGGAGGGGGTTCAAGATTTCAAAAATTAATGGATAGCGAGAAATTGCGTATTGTTTATCAGAATGTAAGAGGTTTACGTACAAAATCTGAGGAATTTCTTGCATCTGTGGCGGGAGCGAAGTGTGACGTTATAACAAACTAAATTTTTCCTCACAAAGGTATGCCAATTTTTTATAGATTTATATTTTCCCCACGAGGAATTAGCCAAATTTGCTATAAACAATTATTATTTTTTCAACAGTATTCTTATCTTTATTATCATCTGTCTTATCTTTTATGTTTACCATCTTAACAAATCTTTATTCATTTAAGCATATTCACATTTTGAACAACAAACACAGCCTTCCGATATTATATTTATAGTCTCCTTGTATTTATTCACCAAGACATTATTTCCTACCCCAACACCTTAGGTTATACAGTAACTAATTAATTGAACTGATAAATTCTCTTCTAATGTATATATTTTAATATATTTTTTTTAGAACGAATGTGGGACCTACTAGCTTGCTTGATATTCAGCCCCACACTAAAATAATTTACAATTTTTATTTCTTCTTCTTAGTTGCTTAGTAACCTAATTTTGTTAATGAAAATTAAATAATTTTTAAATATTTTATCTTAATCAGCTGGAATTATTTATATTTATTTCAATATACTTAAATATAAACAAATCCAGATGTCCATTAAATTCGTCTCATTACAACGTTGTTGCTGCAACGGAAACTGCTTTTAATGAAGAATCTATTATGGCGGATTATTTCCCAAATAACTTGATGACATATAGAGCTGACAGATGTGTTTCTGCTTCGGGTAAAACTCGAGGGGGAGGATGCATTACTGCGATTAGTAAGCGGTTTAAGAGTTTCAGAAGAGAGGATTTGGAGTTAGCTGCCGAATGTGTTTGGGTTGAGATAAGGATGCGAGACGGTGTCAATTTGCTCGTTGGCAACCATTACTTTCCTCCAGATTCCTCGCCAGAGAGATTTTAAGACTATTTCGTTGCCCTGGCCGAAAAGTTGGAGTTTAGGAACTTTAGGGTGCTTATTGTGGGAGACTTAAATGTTCCTGGGGTTGAATGGGCTGATCGTACATTGAATATGAGGGCACATTTCTATGCGAAGAAGAAGGCTGAGCTTCTTTTTGACTTTCTTGACGATCTTGGTTTGTCTCAGTGCAATTTTCATCTGCCCCTTCAGGCGAAATCGGTCCTTGATTTAGTCTGTTCCAATGTGGACGTTAGTATGACGAGGGAGGTTGATTTTCTTATCTATCCTGATCCTCATCATGATGCCCTTTGTGTTGTAGCAAGTATCGGCGAGGCTGTTAAGGTTGGAGGCAGTGGACGAATGTATGATTATGCTAGGAGCGACTACGTGGGACTTTATAATAGTGTAAAGAATGCTGATTGGCGTTATGTTTATGAGTCGGCTGGTTTGGAGGAAGCTGTCGGTGGATTCTCTGATATTTTGGCTGGTTGTATTAGCGAGTATATACCGAAAAAAAGAGAAAAGTTAAAAGATTATCCTACCTGGTTCTCGCGTGAGTTAATACGTTGTTCGAAGCACAAGAGTAGTGTCCACAAGAAATTTAAGAGGACTGGGTTACCGAAGTATTATGAGGAGTTTTCTTCTCTCCGGAAGAAGGTGAAGCAGATTCTTCGGCGAGATACTGCTGTCAGGGCTGGCAATATTGAGGCTGAATTGCATGTTAAGCCGGCCAATCTCTTTAAATACGTGAAGTCTTTCATTCGGGAATCACGGGATGTGCGTCCTATTAAACTAGGCGATCGGACTATCACTGAGGCCAGCGAGTTGTGTGAGGTCTTTGGTAGGTATTTCCAGTCTGTCTACCGGCCGGTAAGTGCGGTTCAGGAAGGTGATGCAGATGAGGGGGAAGAGTCTATATCATGTGTTGATATCCCAACCATCACCGAGAGAGACGTCATGTCATGTATTGCGTCGCTGAGGGCTAGGTCTGCGGCAGGGGTTGATGGTATTCCTCCTTTCATAATTCAGGGAATTTCCGGCCTGATTGCGCCGGTACTTGTATATCTATTTAATCTTAGTCTAAAGACTGGTATATTTCCAGAGGCATGGAAGCGCGCTTTAGTGTCTCCTATTCCTAAGAAGGGCAACCTACAGGAATTTGTTAATTATAGACCAGTTTCGGTTCTGAACTCAACAGCTAAGGTTTTCGAAAAGGTGGTATATCGCTATTTATATGCTTCTTTGAGTAGATATGTCGATTCTAGTCAGCATGGATTCATGTCAGGGAGATCGACAGCTTCAAATCTTGTAGATATGTTGTCTTTTGTCGCCCCAGAAGTAGAAAATAAGAAGCAGGTCGACGTCGTTTACTTTGATTTCATGAAAGCATTCGACTCGGTGTCTCACTCTATTCTTTTAAGTAAACTCAGGCGCTATGGTGTGACAGGTGCTATGCTTGGGTGGCTCGGCTCTTATTTGTCCAACAGAACTTTTCGGGTCAAGGTGGCTGGGGAGGTATCCAGTGAATTCGTAGCCACATCAGGGGTCCCGCAAGGTTCAAATCTTGGTCCACTGCTGTTCATCCTTTTCATAAACGACAGAGGAAAAGGCCTGAATTCAAAAATCTTTGTTTTTGCCGATGATGTGAAGCTGTGCGCAAGAGTTAATTCCGCTGATGAATTTAAAGTGCTTCAGAAGGATGTCAACAGTATTCATGAATGGGCTGTTGTCAATGATCTTCCTCTTAATTTTAAAAAGATAAATGTAATGACGTATTCGAGGAAGACTTTAAAAGTCAAATATACTTATTACATTAACGGTATGGCTATATCCCGTGTCGAAAGCGTACGTGACTTGGGAGTGCACTTCGATGGCAAGTTGCTCTTCACAGCGCATGTAAATAAAATAGTTGCCAGAGCAAGGAGAAACTTAGGAATTTTATTTTATGTTGGACGTCATTTTCGGCGGCTTGAGACGTTGCTCCGGCTTTATCAAGCATATGTCAGGTCGGTGTTAGAGTATTGTTCAGTTGTTTGGAACTATGATAGAGGATACACCGACCAGCGTATTGAAGCTGTGCAGAAGAGGTTGCTGTATCACTTGCGCCAGCGTGGCATGTGTGAGGCGGGTGATCACTACGAAGAGGAGTGTACCCAAGTGGGTATAATGACATTGGATAAGAGGCGGGATATAGCAGATGCTATGTTTTTAAATAAGGCAATTCATGGAGCTATCAGTGTCGATATTGCGCATGTAGCGTACAGGGTGCCATATGCGAACTCCAGAGGGCACAGGCTTTTGGATTACAGGGTAAAGACGTGGATATCTCCCCTGGCAAGATGCGTAAACATTATGAATTTTGTTGACGGTTGCGGGGTTGATATATTCAACAAGAATATATCAACGTTTAAGAGGGAAACTGTGTTATGTTGGATGGATTGATTCAGTTGGGACAGCCATATGACAAGTTGGTAGGTGAACTGAGTAGCCTACCAGCGTTATAAAGTCATATTGGACTCCTCCTTTGATAATTGGTTTTTTTACTTGGCTGTTAGCTCGGTTGTTTGTCTTTAGCTAGTGTTTCTTTTCTTCTCATCATTGTTGTCTTTACACACTTAGGTGTGGTATCATTGCCAATCCCTGCGCTTTTTTACTTGTGAGTTTAGATATATGAGTTAGTGTTTTCTTTTGACGTTCCATGTTTTTACGTCCCGATGGGTAAGTGCAGCGTTCAAGGATTTCTATCTGTTGCTGCACTTGCTGTACTCATGTAGGTCGTCCCCGCTTCCCTGTTAGTTATCTTCATGGAAGTTGGGATGGCTGTAAGGGGTGAGTGGAGGCCATCAAATTATTACTATTATAATTATAAACTATAATAATTACTATATCATTATTTAATTTATTATTATTATTTTAATTATTGCAAAACAGTCAGACGTAAAACAAACAACAAAATATTTTAATAGTTATAAAAATAATAATAATAATAAAGCTTTTCTGCTTCCCTGTTAGTTTCTTTCATGGAACTTGAGATGGATGTAATGGGTAAGTAGAAGCCATAAAAAACAATTATAATTTTGATGATGAACCCTTACACCGGTGAAAGTTTAATGGGAATAAGATAAGTTTAGTCACAAAGTATAAAATAACAAATAGAAAAACTAATTTCTAGAAAAATAATGAAGTCATTTTTACGATACATATATGAAGAAGAAGAATTTATTTTATAATTCATATAAAATTCCGAATAGCAAACCCGGAAGTACAAAGTTGCGTTAATTTAGTAATACTATTATATTGTTATGTATTGTATAGCGAGAGAGTAGATTTTTCATGGTATTAGGAGAAAACAAATAAAACCATAAGTTGCGGATAAAAGGTAGGTGTGCGTCACCCACGGCTTATGCAGTCACGAAAAGTAGGTCGACAACATTGTTTTAAAAGTAGACATTTTACTATCCTGGATATTCTAAAAGAAAGCTAGCAGTGCAGACGCCCTAAACTGATCACAGATAAACTAGATAGGTGACAGAATCGTGTTCTCATACATTTATCACAAACACACGTGTGCACGTGCAGGCAAAAATACATTTATACGTAAATAAACCAGAGTCTAGAAACGGTTAAATAATTCACAACACATATAGGCCTACCAGAAACCCCCCTTGCTCGCTACACTTCACAAAAATTTAAAGTTAAAGCAAATGCTTTAACTTTAAACTTTTTAACTTTTAAGCTGTAAAAGAGAAAGCGGCACTAGTCCTGAATGAGCTGACAGAAGATGACTTCCAGCACTGTTTACAACAATGGAAAATTTGCATGGAGCGTTGTAGGGATAGAGAAGAAGTGTATATTGAAGGTGACAATAAGTGATTATTTATAAAATTAAAATAAAATTTTTTACAACGTCAGTCTCGTTATTTAATAGCCACACCTCGTATGCTAACGATCGAAGAGGAAACGTGATTTCTTTGGTAAATGTGGGATCTGAAGAAATTTCGGACATAATATTATTTTCCAATAAAAATTTAAACCTGGAATTTAGGTATCACAAGAGGGCCTGACCTGAACATTTTCATCAAGATCGGTCAACCGGAAGTAAATTTATTCATGCAATTTTTCACTTTTTGCAATTTTCTCAAAAACGTCTCATACGATATTTTCAAAAATCGACCCGTTTCTACATTTTTTGTGCTCTAGAAAATAAAATAGGAAGTTCTTGGGAGCTACAGTCTCGTAAAAATTTGTTTTCTTTAAAGATTACGTCCTTAATATGCACTTTAGAACAAAAGCTTATACAATCACAGTTGTAGTAATTAAAAAAAACCTACAACTTTTTTAAAAATTTTTTCTACAACGCAACGCTTAGTTTAGAGTCAATTAGTAATTTTTCTTACTAGCCGCATTGGCGTAGTTGGTAACGTGCTCGTCACTCATCATGCGGTCTTGGGTTCGAATCCCATTCAGGCACGGCATATTTTTATACGTTATAAAAAAAATCATTTCATCCTTCACCGTCTGCATTAGCAGTAATTGCAGGACAGTCGGACGTTAAAATAAAAAAGTGATTTTTCTGTTTTTGCTCATCAAAATCGGTGAGAAACGGGGTTTTTAAGGTTGCAGCTTTAGTATGCATTTTATGACAGAAGTCTACAGAATTAAAATTATAGGTTAAAAAACGTGTAATTTTATTTCAAAAAAGTGTCTCTACAGAGCCTATTTAGCGTTAATTGGTAATTTTCTGTACATATTTTGAAAGGTTGATTGTCATTTAGCGTCATTCACTCACGATAAATATTATGTTATGGTTTTATTTTATATTGTTCATTTATGATTAAATACAGGTTATAATTTTTGTTATTTATATTAACAAAAGAAAGTCATGTGTGTGTTCCATACTAGATATTTTAGTTATTTCGTGAAATTATTGAATTTTTAAAATTATAAATAATTTAAGATTTATACGTATATTAGAACTGAAATTAAAATAATTACAGATTGACACACTGAAAGAAAGTCCTCACATAACATGAAAAACTCAATATGTTGTAATGAGTTTTATTAAATTCGTTACGTTCAAACTTGTATTGCAATTTTAAATTTTTTAACGGTTTTTATGAAACAATAAGGATCATACAGAGATTAGATTGTAGATAAAAACGGTTCCGGAAAACCACTGAAGATAATAAAAAAAATACTTAATCGAATGAATTTCTTCCGTATAATTTAATTTTGAAGTAACAGATAAACGTTTGACCAAGTAACTAAAAAATTGCTTTAAATTTTAAAATGTCTTTTTAACGGTACACCTATCCCGTTTCTAAAATAATTTTACGCTACACAGTTATTTGGTGTCGAATTATGAATTTTATTTGTTAAATTCATAGAAATTTATTATTGATTTGGTTAAAAAATTGTTTTTCTAAAATGTTATCTAAGTATTTTGTATCCGATTTTTACTCTCTCTTGCCTATATGAATATATAGGAAGGAAAGTATTGTTTTCATGTCGAAATCGAGTTGTTTTTCGAAATCGAGTTTTCACCGGACCTATACGTTTCCAGACCCCCTGAACCCAAAAAACATATTTTTAGCGATTGGTCTCTGTGTGTGTGTGTGTGTGCGTGTGTGCGCGTGTGTGTGCGCGCGCGCGCGTGTGTGTGTGTTTGTGTGTGTGTGTGTGTGTGTGTGTGTGTGTGTGAACAGAATATCGCGAGAACGGAACATCGTACGAACTTGAAACTTGAAACTTAAGTTATATACCACTACCGGACCCGAAACGAACATTTTCATCAAAATCGGTCGACCGGAAGTAGTAGTTTATTCGTGTAATTTTTCACTTTTTTGCGATTTTCTCAAAAACTGGTCCTACGATTTTTTTTTTAAATCGCCTGGTTTACTAAATTTTTTATGCTCTACAAGACATATTAGGCGCCATGTTTGCTGATATTCTTGGTGAGGCTGTTTTCACGTAAAAGAACTTTTGTCTTAAGATTGCGACTTTAATATGCATTTTAGCGCAAAAATTTATATAATAAAAGTTGTAGAGAATTTAAAATCCTACCACTTTTATTTGAAAATTTTTTTTATATAATGCTTAGTTTAGCGGTAATTAGTGATTTTCCGTTTTTTCTCACGAAAACGTGTAAAAAATCTATTTTTTTAAGATTCTGGCCTTAGTATTCATTTTACGACAAAAAAGTATATAATCAAATTTATAGGAAATTAAAAGATGTACAACTTTTATTTAAAGCATTTTTCTCTACAGAGCCTAGTTTAGCGTGAAAGAGTGATTTTCCGTATTTTTAAGCCAAACTGTGGTTGATTTCCATTTTGCGTCTTTCAACGTGATTAAAATTAGGTTATGTTTATTAAGGTTAGTTTTTTGTTTATTTCTAATATTTTATTACTAATGTTAGGTTTATTGTTAATTATTTACATTGGCAAGAGAAAGTTGTGTGAGTGTTTCACACCAGATTTTTTGTTTTATTATCTTCATTAAATACTTATATATGCTTGTAAATGTAATGTCTCATAAAATTAACTGAATGAAATATCTATGCAAAATTAAATTAACTTAATTGACTTCTGTAATTGGTCAGAATAATGAATTAAAAGTTCTCTGAATTATAGCTTTCATTATTTTATACATATTAACAGAATTAAATTTATTTTTTTCAACCAATATTTTTGGATCATATTTTTGTAGGCTACATAGATTTTTATATACTACATAAATTTTTTCAATGTTTTATTTTAAGTCACATCAACAACTTGGTACCACATTCTATTTGATAAACATTAAAACGTGACTAAGTGTCTGCGGTGGGTTTTAGAATTGGAACTGGTTTTGAGTTGTAATCATTTTCAGACCCTAGCCGGGAACCTCCACTTTATACACTAGCATGCTAACCACTACACCACAGTGGCGGCCATATTCATTTTATGTGTATAAAATTATTATTAGTATAGTAACTACCTATATAATTATGTATTATAAGTTAAGTATTTAAGTAGATGAAGATAATAATTTATAGCCTATTAGTCCAGGCTGTGAGCTCGCTCCCGTTAGCAAAATTATTCGGACTCGGTTTCTTTGCACTATCTTATTCAAAATTGGTCCCTTATAACCAATCCGCAAGAAACCACGGGCCACCGTGGTCGAGAAATTTTTTAAACAATTTTTTTTAAACAAATTGCAAAAATTGGTTTTTTGGCCGCGGACAAAATTTTTTCAGGTTTTTTGGATCATTCTGAACAATAAAAGTCCTTAGTAACTTTTCTCTATAGTTAATAGTTTTCGAGTTATAAGCAATTTAAAATTTGAAAAACGTAAAATCAACCATTTTCAATCCTCTATATCTCAGTTAAAAAACATTATTTTTTAAGTTAGAAAGTGCTTAAAGTAAAGTTTAAATATCCTTATACAAGATTCAGATGTCTTTTTTGAAATTATTTTATTGCAAAACCTTTGTTTTAAACAGTTAACAATGCGCGTGCAATTTAAAAAAACAGTTAACAACAATTAATTAGGTATAACTTCAAGCGTCGGCGAAAAATCCATCGGGTACGTATACACAGCGTTAGTGCGAGAGAGACGCAACATGCAGCGCGTGGTCGCGGTACGCGCCGCGCGCGCATTGTTAACTGTTTAAAACAAAGGTTTTGCAATAAAATAATTTCAAAAAAGACATCTGAATCTTGTATAAGGATATTTAAACTTTACTTTAAGCACTTTCTAACTTAAAAAATAATGTTTTTTAACTGAGATATAGAGGATTGAAAATGGTTGATTTTACGTTTTTCAAATTTTAAATTGCTTATAACTCGAAAACTATTAACTATAGAGAAAAGTTACTAAGGACTTTTATTGTTCAGAATGATCCAAAAAACCTGAAAAAATTTTGTCCGCGGCCAAAAAACCAATTTTTGCAATTTGTTTAAAAAAAATTGTTTAAAAAATTTCTCGACCACGGTGGCCCGTGGTTTCTTGCGGATTGGTTATAAGGGACCAATTTTGAATAAGATAGTGCAAAGAAACCGAGTCTGAATAATTTTGCTAACGGGAGCGAGCTCACAGCCTGGACTATATGGCATTTTTGTTTAATGTAACATGTTGTGCTTGTGGTATTAAGGAATGTCGTCAGTTTTGTTGAAAGCAATTAATATTTTATGTAACGTTTTATTATCTAATAAAAAAAAATTAAAAAATAACGAAGTCGTAGAAAATAATAATATAATACGGGAAGAAAGTTCCTAAAGTAAAATTTCATCGGTAGTTGAAAAAATAGAACGTTAACATTGCAGTAGTCTGACAAAATATTAAGTTTTGTCTAATATTTATTTTTTAATAGGTAATATAAAAGGACTAAAATTTATTTATTTCACGGTAATACATTGAAATCTGTAAGAACAATAAACTATTAGAAACTGAGACGGCCGGAGTTACGTCACTGTAGTGGGTTTTGGTAAGAACTACTTCCAATAGGAAGAAAATTGCTGAAATTCTCTAGAGCAGAGGTTCCCAAACTGTGTGCCGCGGCACACTGGTGTGCCGCGAGGCCGGTCAAGTGAGCCGCGGAACTCAAGGAAAATAAATTAAATTAAATTTAAACGGTCCAACAAAATAATTCCTAGCCGATGACTATAAGTAAGTATGTATAAGTATGATATAAGTACGTTTATATCAAGTACTTAAGTTTAATCAATGGCATAAAGTAATAGGTGTGCCGCGGCTATTGGCCGTTTTTTTTTTGTAGTGTGCTGCGAGAAAAAAAAGTTTGGGAAACACTGCTCTAGAGGCTTTACTAAGTATAACGAAAAGCGAGTAAGTTTACAACTGCCCTCCTCACTGAGTGAAAAAGTATGCTTATCAAACTACCAGGCCTTCTGAACAGCATCTAGTTTTTACCCTGCAAATGACACCTTCACTTTATTCACCAAAGCGTCTAGCTGTATAATGAAATTCATTACTTTCAGAAGAGACTGACTTTATATCTCTACTTCTTTTGTTCTTGAATGCTTCAGTCATATAATTGGCTTACTATGTCATAAGAAACAGAACTATTTTTTAAAGCCCGGAAACTAGCAGATCGAGTAAAAAGAATTTAACACTCCACCTGCCAGTTATGGGCAAATAAAATTTTATTGTCATCATTTGAATTATGACAGTTAATTCAAAGACGATTAACCGAGGGTTATGAGGCATTTTATCACGTACAGATACTAGGCCGGCTTCGTTAAGTCACTGTAGCGGGTTTTGGTGGGAACTACTTTCCATAAGCTACTTGCCCATAACAGACAGGTGGAGTGTCAAATTATTTACACTCAATCTGTTAGTTGCAGGGCTAAAATAAATAGTTCTGTTTCTTATCAGATGGTCAGCCAATTAAATGACTGAATCATTTAAGAACAGAAGAGGTAGAGGTGTAAAAGACACTAATCAGAGTTATCTCCTCTGAAAGTAATGGATTTCATTATGCAGCCAGACCCTGTGGTGAATGAAGTGAAAGTGTCTTTTGCAGAGAGGAAAATATATGCTTTTCAGAGGGCCTGGCATGCTGATAAGGGTAATTTTTCACTCAGTGAGGAAGGCAATGGTAAACCACCTCACTCCTCGATTTATTTAGTAAAACCTCTACAGGTTCAAACCAGCCTACAGGCTGATGACCTAAACAACAACTTTCCATAAAAAAGTGCTGAAATCTGGAAGCGGAGAATTAGTGATGAATGAATGAGAGAATCAGTAATGATTTATATTTATATAGATATATTACCACTCAAATTTTGTCTTTTATTTACATAATTATACTAAATTTATTAGAATTTTATTGTCCAAAGTAATTGATAATCGGTTCTTCTGAAATAACTAATTTAAAAAAAATTGTATTGGATGATAATACCTACAAACCTTTGTTTGTTCATTGGTTATGATTTGAAGTGTTATAAAAATGTAAAAATGCCAGCCTGACCGGGAATCAAATCCGAGACCTCAAGCATAGAAGCCAATTGTAGTTACGCTGACCACTACTCCAACGGGATAATTGAAATTAATTAAGTTAAATATATAATAAATAATATAAAAGACGTATTAAATAAATTAAAGAAAATAAACCCCCAATGATGTTGGCAATAACTAGCAGGAAGTGCACCGGAAAACGTACAGATATATATTTTTTTTAATATTGAAAAAATAAGACATTGAATTTAAATAAAAATGCCTACCGACATGCAATGCATGCCTAAAGGTCATAATTATTAAAACTAATTTGTTAAAAATAATTATTGTTCTGTACCAGACGTTCAATGCAATATAAATTACACTGATTAAAATAAACATTAAAAAACCTTTAAAATACAATGCATGTTGAAAAAGTTCTATTATAATTTTAGGTGTTTTTTTTTTTGTAACAAACGTCACTTTTTATAAGTTGTTTTGTTTTCTTTTTTAACGATTTTTGTAACACTTTATTACTACAATAATTTGTTGCAAAAACTACAACAACTTTAATTAAATTTTTAAAAATGCAATTTTAATTTTTAACGATGTTAATCATAAAGTTTTGTTACTTCATAATTTTGTCAAAACGTAGTATAACAGATGTTTTTTTTACTGTAATTTTATAATAAGAAAGAGTTTGAGCATAATATTACAAAACCCAATATTGTCTAATAATATTAATATCTATTATTAATAAAGAATACGTTGAAATTTTATTTACATGTTTTATTAAACTTTAAAACTTACGTAAACAGATCGTATGGTTGAAAGAGTGAGACTGTTGTGACTGACACTATACTCTTTGTCAGCTAAGTTGAGACCTGGTAAAAACAGTTTTATAGAAAAATATCACATAGCGCGATCCATCTAAAAAAGTTAACGTTCGTTATACCGGAATTTTACAGTTGTTAATTTTTTAATAATGATTAATTTACATTTTTACTTTCTCTTGCCTATATGAATATATAAAAAGGAAAGTATTGTTTTCATGTCGAAATCGAGTTGTTTTTCGAAATCGAGTTTTCACCGGACCTATACGTTTTCAGACCCCCTGAACCCAAAAAAACATATTTTTAGCGATTGGTCTGTGTATGTGTGTGTGTGTGTGTGTGTGTGTGTGTGTGTGTGTACAAAATATCTCAAGAACGGAACATCGTACGAACTTGAAACTTGAAAACCTTAGGTTTCTATGGTTAGGTTACTATGTAACCTAATTTCTATACTTAGTACTATAATGTATACATGTATATATAATTTCTATACTTAGGTTACTATGTAACTTATTACATACCACTACCGGACCCGCCGGAAGTAGTAGTTTATTCGTATAATTTTTCACTTTTTTGAGATTTTCTCAAAAACTGGTCCTATGATTTTTTTAAAAATCGCCTGGTTTACTCAATTTTTTATTCTCTACAAGATAGGGTAAGCGCCATGTTTGCTGAAATTCTTGGTGAGGGTGTTTTTACGTTAAAAAAGTGTTTTATTAAGATTACGGCTTTAATATGTATTATAGCGCAAAAATTTATATAATAAAAAATGTAGAGAATTTAAAATTCTACAACTTTTATTTAAAACATTTTTTTGTATAACGCTAAGTTTAGCGGTAATTAGCGATTTTCTGTTTTTTCTCACGAAAACGTGAGAAAAATCGATTTTTTTTACGATTTCGGCCTTAGTAGGCCTATTCATTTTATGACAAAAGTGTTTATAATCAAATTTCTAGGAAATTAAAAGATCTACAAATTTTATTTAGAGCATTTTTCTCTACAGAGTAGTATAGTGTGAATGAGTAATTTTCCGTATTTTTAAGCCAAACTGAGGTTGATTTTCATTTTGCGTCTTTCACTCATGATTAAAATAAGGTTATGTTTATTGAGGTTAATTTTTTGTTTACTTATAATGTATTATTACTAATATTAGGTTATATTGTTCATTATTTGCATTGGCAAGAGAAAGTTGTGTCAGTGTTTCACATCAGATGTTTACTTTCTCATGCCTATATGAATATATAGGAAGGAAAGTATTGTTTTCATGTCGATTTTTCGAAATCGAGTTTTCACCGGATCTATACGTTTTCAGACCCCCTGAACCCAAAAAACATGCTTTTAGCGATTGGTCTGTGTGTGTGTGTGTCTGTGTGTGAACAGAATATCTCAAGAACGGAACATCATACGAACTTGAAACTTGAAACTTAAGTTACATACCACTACCGGACCCGACATGAACATTTTCATCAAAATCGGTCAACCGGAAGTAGTAGTTTATTCGTACAATTTTTCACTTTTTTGCGATTTTCTCAAAAACTGGTCCTACGATTTTTTTTTAAATCGCCTGGTTTACTACACTTTTTATGCTCTACAAGGTAGGGTAGGCGCCATGTTTGCTGAAATTCTGCGTGAGGCTGTTTTTACGTAAAAACATAGTTTTTTTTAAGATTACGGCTTTAATATGCAATTTACCGCAAAAATTTATATAGTAAAAGTTGTAGAGAATTTAAAAATCTACAACATTTATTTCAAACATTTTTTTGTAGAACACATAGTTTAGCAGTAATTAGCGATTTTCTGTTTTTTTTTCCACGAAAACGTGTGAAAAATCGATTTTTTTTAGGATTTCGGCCTTAGAATGCATTTTAAGACAAAAGTGTATATAATAAATTTTATAGGAAATAAAAAGATTTACAACTTTTATTTAAAGCATTTTTCTCTGCAGAGCCTAGTTTAGCGTGAAAAAGTGATTTTCCATATTTTTAAGCCAAACTGAGTTCGATTATCATTTTGCGTCTTTCACTCATGATTAAAATAAGGTTATGTTTATTAAGGTTAGTTTTTTGTTTATTTCTAATGTTTTATTACTAATGTTAGGTTTATTGTTAATTATTTGCATTGGCAAGAGAAAGTTGTGGGAGTGTTTCACACCAGATTTTTAATGTAATATATTATAAATTTAGATCAGGTTTCTTGAAATAGCGTCATCTTGTGAAGCCCGTGTCCAAGATTAACCTACCATCAATCACCATAATGCAAACGCCTACACTAACCTTATCTACTCATTTATCTCTCATCCGCGTTTCTTCTTTTTACAATTCTTTTCTCTTTAAGGTAAACTTTACCGATTATTTTACCGGTACTCTAATTTTACATTTTTACTTTCTCTTGCCTATAAAAATATATAGGAAGAAAAGTATTGTTTTCATGTCGATTTTAAGAAATCGAGTTTTCACCGGATCTATACGTTTTCAGACCCCCTGAACCCAAAAAACATATTTCTAGGATTGGTCTGTGTGTGGTGTGTGTGTGTGTGTGTGTGTGTGTGTGAACAGAATATCTCAAGAACGGAACATCGTACGAATTTGAAACTTAAGTTACATACCACTACCGGACCCGACACGAACATTTTCATCGAAATCGGTCAACCGGAAGTAGTAGTTTATTCGTACAATTTTTCACTCTTTTGCGATTTTCTCAAAAACTGGTCCTACGATTTTTTTAAAAATCGCCTGGTTTACTACATTTTTTATGCTCTACAAGATAGGGTAGGCGCCATGTTTGCTGAAATTCTGCGTGAGGCTGTTTTTACGTAAAAACATTTTCTTTTTAAGATTGCGGCTTTAATATGCATTTTAGCGCAAAATATTATATAATAAAAGTTGTAGAGAATGTAAAATTCTACAACTTTTATTTCAAACATTTTTTTGTATAACGCTTAGTTTAGCGGTAATTAGCAATTTTCTGTTTTTTTCTCACGAAAACGTGTGAAAAATCTATTTTTTTAAGATTTCGGCCTTAGAATACATTTTACGACAAAAGTGTATAAAATAAAATTTATAGGAAATTAAGAGATCTACAACTTTTAATTTAAGCATTTTTTTTGTACAGTGCCCAGTTTAGCGTGAATGAGCGATTTTCCGTATTTTTAAGCCAAACTGAGGTCGATTTTAATTTTGCGTATTTCACTAATGTTTTTTAAGGTTAGTTTTTTGTTCATTTCTAATGTTTTATTACTAATGTTAGGTTTATTGTTAATTATTTGCATTGGCAAGAGAAAGTTGTGTGAGTGTTTCACACCAGATTTTTATTATTATAAACATTTATTCATTATCAACTCTTTATTTGTAACTAGGCACGAGGTTGTTAATTATAAACAACGTACTGTAATATGAACGATACAGGGGAAGAACGAGGAATGTCAAAAAAAAATTTAATTTGTTTATAACACCATCAGGTAGCTGATATTAGGAACTATAAAATGCAGTATTCATTGCAGTCAATAAGGAGAATAGTCATGAAATAAATACAGTAGTAACACAGATTTTCTATTCAGGCAAAGAAAGAGGAATGCCTCTTCGTCACAGGCTAAAAAAGGGGGATAGTCATAATGTCACACATGATAAGTACCCTTGTTTGTTTCTATTCGGATCTATACGTTTTCAGACCCCCTGAACCCAATAAACATGTTTTCAGCGATTGGTCTCTCTCTGTGTGTGTGTGTGTGTGTGTGTGTGTGTGTGTGTGTGTGCACGCGCGCGCGCGTGTGTGTGTGCGTGTGTGTGTGTGTGTGTGTGCGTGTGTGTGTGCGTGTGTGTGTGTGTGTGTGTGCGCGCGCGTACGTGTGTGCGTGCGTGTGTGTGTGTGTGCGTGCGTGCGTGCGCGTGTGTGTGTGTGTGTGTGTGTGTGTGTGTATGTCTGTGTGTGAACAGAATATCTCAAGAACGGAACATCGTACGAACTAGAAACTTAAAACTTAAGTTACATACCACTACCGGACTCGACACGAACATTTTCATCAAAATCGGTCAACCGGAAGTAGTAGTTTATTCGTGTAATTTTTCACTTTTTTGCGATTTTCTCAAAAAGTGGTCCTACGATTTTTTTTAAAAATCGCCTCATTTACTAAACTTTTTATTCTCTACAAGATAGGGTAGGCTTTATGTTAGCTGAAATTCTGGATGAGGCTGTTTTCACATAAATACATTTTCTTTTTAAGATTGCGGCTTTAATATGCAATTTAGCGCAAAAATGTATTTAATAAAAGTTGTAAACAATTTAAAATTCTACAACTTTTATTTGTAACATTGTTTTATATAACGCTTAGTTTAGCAGTAATTAGCGATTTTCTGATTTTTTCTCACGAAAACGTGTGAAAAATCAATTTTTTTCAAGATTTCGGCCTTAGAATGCATTTTACGACAAAAGTGTATATAATAAATTTTATAGGAAATAAAAAGATCTACAACTTTTATTTATAGCATTTTTCTCTACAGAGCCTAGTTTAGCGTGCAAGAGTGATTTTCTGTATTTTTAAGTTGTTTCTATTCCCGCCTGTTTCATATTTACTTAATATTACAAAAATTCATGGTTTATATACTGAAAAGTGCAAAAATATCCCTGTATCGTATGAAACCTATAGGGCAATAATTTTCCATTGAATTTAACATTTCATTTGGGTACCCGAAAATGAATACATTGTACATACTGTAGTGTTATTGTTTAGGTCAACAGCCGGAAGGCTGGTTTGAACCTCTAGAAGTTTTACTTAGTAATACGAGGAGTGAAGAGTTAACCATTGCCTTCCTCACTGAGAACAAAAGTACCATATAATGAGACGATTTCTGAAAAAAATTGTAGGAGCCTTTTTTGATTAAATCGTAAAAAACAGTTTTTTGAGAAAATCGCAATAAAGTGAAAAATTGTACGAATAAACTACCTACATCTGGTCGACCGATTTTAATGAAAATTTAAGTGTTAGGTCCCGTAGTGGTATCTAACTGAAGTTTCAATTTTCAGCTTCGTACTATAATCCCTTCTTAAAATATTTGGTTCACACAGAACCGCTAAAAACATATTTTTGGGGTTCAGGGAGGCCTAAAAACTATATAAAACTTGATTTCGAAAAATTTACATTAAAATAATAGCTTTCCCTATATATTCAAATAGGGCAAGAGAGAGTAAAAATGATTAAAATTAATAGAAATTATTGTTTTAGATTGAAAATTAGAAACCGCAAGCTGTACATTATGATTAATTTAGCGTTGTTTCACTTAATTGTAGATATTATTCAATGGTATAAACTCGTATTTAATTTAAAAAAAATATATACCGGTGTGTAAAAAGTCTGGAACCGGTTAATTTTTAGTCAAATAGCTTGAACGATAATATTTATTGCGAATTTTGACGCAGCATTTTGTTAACAAAATTTGCAATAAAAATTATTTTATCAACTAACGAGAAAAGATATTATTAAATGGATTGCAGAATTGGACATATTGCAAAAATATGTCGTGTATATTTTCCTACCGCAAATAATTAATGTAGACAGAGGTTGGTGACAGCGTTTTTTCTCCAATTTGAACATTTCAATGGCTAATGTCTAAAGAACAGTGAACGATATCGTTAAACGGGTTTTCCTATTGTTTTTCTCTTGAAATTTTACATCAAAATCATGTGTCATAAGTTTACCTTTCTATTTAAAAAAGGTAGATTCAATATAGCGGAATCCAAGATGGTGGATGTAAATTTCGGGTATTAAAAAGTACATTTTTCGTTTCTCTACTGATTATCATTGGTTATTCTTTGATTTAATAAGCAAAGTAATTTGACTAAAAATTAACCGGTTTTAGACCTGGTATATTTAACGCGAATAAACAGCTTAATTTATTTGTGATTGTGTAATTTAAGTGAATAGTTTTTGTTAAAATAAAAATATTTGTGATAGCAGATTAATTATCATTATATCACTATTAATTAGCTAGGAGTACTAAAGATTTTGATGAGTATGTTACATCCCTGAATTAAAGTTTTAAATATAATTTGACCTACTTTTTATTATATTACTATGAGGAAAAGGGGAGGTAGAGGAAGATCTAGGAGAATCCAAATGATTCAGTTTACAGGCCTATTCTTAATAATTGGATTGAGCAGTTGTCTTATTTGGTGGCATGTAATTACTTATGCACGTACCAGCCGGTTTCATACTTGATGACGTCAGAGGTTTAGTTCGAGTGACACGGAATAAACATTGATATAACACCCGCTGTTGCTTGCCGGATTTATAGGCCTAACTGTTCACCTTAGGCCAGTAACGGTTCTCAAATACTAGTTCCAAAACGATCACTTGCCTACTTTTATTCCGATATAAATTTCTGCTGCTTGTTGACAGCACACAGAAATTCAGATCATATTCTTTGAATTCACCACCGGGATCTACCTGTTCGGAAGATTATCTGACGTAATCTAGTTCAATGTAGCTACGGTTCAGATCAAACTCAACGTTTGGATTCCAATACGGCTAGCTTCACGTTACATTGGTATTATAATATTTAAATTTTAAATAAATATAACTTAAACTTACGTTATAATTAGCTATATTCAGCTTTCTTGAATTATTGTTGAACTTAGGACGATTTTCAGTAAAACAGTTTTTAAACAATTTTAAAACAATTTTTTTTTTTTTAGTAAGACAATGAAACATTTAAAATTTCATAAAAATTTCACTATGAAAAACCCATTACCCATTACAGTAAAATGCGTTCGTTGCAATGCAGAATTGTTTATAAGAAACAATCAAAACTATTCACAAAAACAATAGGACTCATGATGAAACAGTTCAAAATTGGAAAAATAAAAAAATTTCTAAGCACTCAAAAGGGATTCATTAAAAACTGTACAGTGATTCACGAAGAAACTGACATACTTTGGGAGATGAATTTTCATCAAAAAAATAAGAAAAAAGTTCATATAACCATAGGTCCGGAAATACTTCGTCAGGTGTTACGGCTAGCGAAAGATTTGGCCTGGATTTTACCACCTCATCCTATGAAATGCGTTCATGATGTAAATTTTAGGATATTAATAATTACGAGTCAAAAAATGGTTTTCTTATTGTTTTTGACCTAAGAATGAATAAAACAGGTTCCACAATCATTTATCTTCAGTATTTTTTTTTTAGAAATCTGGGCTGAAAAGGAAACAAATAGTTGTAAAAACTTCTGTTTTGTATATTTGTCGTAAAATAACTTCGTTAAATAGGAAATAATCACAAAATGAATTTGAATAAAACTCGTAGAAACTTTAATTCTGTAAAAATTAGTGAAAATAAAATCAAATACAAAAACAAAAAAGTTGCAAATATAAATTTTTATATTTATCAAAATTTTGATAAAATTAAAATTAGATAAAATAAAATAAATAAAAATATATTTATAAAATGAAATAAATAAATATAATAAATAAAAATAAAAATAATAAAATAAAAAAGATAAAATTAAATAAATTTTATATTTTATATTTATCAAAACATCTAAATATCCGAAACTTAGTTGGAAAAACGCGTTAATTTTTACTTTCTCTTGCCTATATGAATATATAGGAAGGAAAGTATTGTTTTTCATGTCGATTTTTTCGAAATCGAGTTTTCACCTAATCTATACGTTTTCAGGCCCCCTGAACCCAAAAAAACATGTTTTTAGCGATTGGTCTGTGTCTGTGTGTGTGTGTCTGGGGTGTGTGTGTGTGTGTGTGTGCATGTGTGTGTGAAAGTGTATACAAAATATCTCAAGAACGGAACATCTTACCAACTTGAAACTTGAAACTTAAGTTACATACCACAACACGGTTGTGGTGTACCGACACGAACATTTTCATCAAAATCGGTCAACCGGAAGTGGTAGTTTATTCGTGTAATTTTTCACTTTTTTGTAATTTTCTCAAAAACTGATCCTACGATTTTTTTAAAAAATCGCCTGGTTTATTCAGTTTTTTATTCTCTACAAGATAGGGTAGACGTCATGTTTGCTATAATTCTTGGTGAGGCTGTTTTCACGTAAAAAAAGTTGTTTTTTTTAAGATTACGGCTTTAATATGCATTTTAGCGCAAAACTTTATATAACAAAAAGTTGTAGAGAATTTAAAATTCTACAACTTTTTATTTCAAACAATTTTTTATATAACGCTTAGTTTAGCAGTAATTAGCGATTTTCCTGATTTTTTTCTCACGAAAAACGTGTGAAAAATCTATTTTTTTTAAGATTTCGGCTTTAGTACGCATACGACAAAAAAAATATATAATCAAATTTATAGAAAATTAAAAGATCTACAACTTTTATTTTAAGCATTTTTCTCTACAGAGACTAGTTTTAGTGTGAAAGAGTGATTTACCGTATTTTTAAGCCAAAATGTGTTGATTTTCATTTTGCGTCTTTCACTCATGATTAAAATAAGGTTATGTTTTTGAGGTTAGTTTTTTTTTATTTCTAATGTTTTATTACTAATGTTAGGTTATATTGTTAATTATTTGCATTGGCAAGAGAAAGTTGTGTGAGTGTTTCACACCAGATTTTTTATATTTTATTACTGTTTTTTATATATTATTTTTTATACAAGCGTTTATTTTTATATTACTATTTTAAATAAATTTGCAAATAGCGTTGAAAATCTGAAAGTAAAAACATTGTTAGGCGCAGCGCTCACCAAAATTGTATGATATTGACGTGTTAGTGACATAACAGTGAAATGATGTCATTTGCTAGTTAGACAAAGGTTAGCATATGAGTTAACGCTCACCGGTATAATACAAACCTCAAAACATTTTATGTAACAATCATATCACAGTCATTCAAGTGCGGAATGTTTTATTTGTTGTTCCGTGTGACTTGTGCGTCGCTACTCAATAGATTCAATTGAACGCATAAATTTATTTAATTGTGCTGTCTGTATTTTTTACTTTCTCTTGCCTATATGAATATATAGGAAGGAAAGTATTGTTTTCATGTCGATTTTAAGAAATCGAGTTTTCACCGGATCTACACGTTTTCAGACCACCTGAACCCAAAAAACATGTTTTTAGCGATTGGTCTGCGCGCGCGCGCGTGTGTGTGTGTGTGTGTGTGTGTGTGTGTGTGAACAGAATATCTCAAGAATGGAGCATCGTACGAACTTGAAACTAGAAACTTTAGTTACATACCACTACCGAACCCGACACGAACATTTTCAACAAAATTGGTCAACCGGAAGTAGTAGTTTATTCGTGTAATTTTTCACTTTTTTGCAATTTTTTCAAAAACTGGTCCTACGATTTTTTTTAAAAA
Source organism: Catonia carolina (assembly GCA_035578175.1). NCBI lineage: Eukaryota > Metazoa > Arthropoda > Insecta > Hemiptera > Achilidae > Catonia > Catonia carolina. Next base: position 49,339,308 of record JAQMRL010000007.1, read on the forward strand.
CGCCTCATTTACTACATTTTTTATGCTCTACAAGATAGGGTAGACGCCATATCTGCTGAAATTTTCGGTAAAGCTGTTTTCAAGTAAAAAAATTGTTTTTTTAAGATAGCGGCGTTAATATGCATTTAAGCGCAAAAATTTATATAATAAAAAATGTAGAGAATTTAAAATCCTACAACTTTTATTCCAAACATTTCTTTATATAACGCTTAGTTTAGCGGTAATTAGCAATTTTTGGTTTTTTCTCACGAAAACGTCTGAAAAATCGATTTTTTTTAAGATTTCGGCCTTAGTATGCATTTTACGACAAAATTATATATAACCAAATTTATAGGAAATTAAACGATCTACAACTTTTATTTAGAGCATTTTTCTCTACAGAGCCTAGTTTAGCGTGAAAGAGTGATTTTCCGTATTTTAAAGCCAAACTGCGATAGATTTTCATTTTGCGTCTTTAACTCATGATTAAAATAAGGTTATATTTTTTTGAGGTTAGTTTTTTGTTTACTTCTAATGTTTTATTACTAATGTTAGGTTTATTGTTAATTATTTGCATTGGCAAGAGAAAGTTGTGTGAGTGTTTTACACCAGATTTTTTAATTACTACGATACTTCTTCGTTTCTTCTGAACTAAATTCATTTATATATATTTCTTTCTAAACTTTTACACGACTGAATTAAGATGTAATAAAATAAAGTAATATTTTTTCGAAAAATACCAACTACCATGCGTTCTGAAAGTCGCTGTGCACCAAGTGACATGACAGGGAATAATTTCATGGCTAGGTTGGTAGCTCTGTGCTGTTCAATTGTTGCCGAACACGTCGAGGCCTGTCAGTCATTGAGTTGAAGTTGTATATGTTTCATTTATTGCAGTTCTGTTGCACGTTTTTTGTTGTTGGACGCGATGGTTCTTTCAGTAGAGGAGCGCATTTTCCTCGTTGAATACGTATTTCGCGAAGGTGACAAGTACAGTGATTTAGTGAAGCGCAAATTTTCTGAAAAGTTTCCAGATTCAATTATTCCTCACCGTAATGCAGTACGAACACTGATAGAAAAATTTCGGGCAACTGGCTCTGTTGAGGACGCTGAACGTAGTGGTAGGCCCCCTAAGCTAGACGAACAAAAGCTGCTGGATATTTCTGATTCTATGGCACAAAGTCCAAAAAAATCAATGCGTAAGTTAGCACAACAGCATAATATCGGACTTGCTACCGCACATAAAGCTGTCAGACAAGAACTTAAACTATTCCCATACAAAGTGAGGTGTGTTCAAGAGCTGAAACCTTCAGATAATGACAAGAGACTAAATTATTGTCATTGGTTTCAACGTTTCATCAACCAAAATTCCGAAGACATCCTTGACGTAACGTTTTATACAGATGAAGCGTGGTTTCACTTGGGAGGGTATATAAGTTCACAAAATACTCGAGTATGGTCGACAACTAACCCTTGCGCTTTACATGAACAGTCCTTACACGAAGCAAAAATTGGAGTCTGGGTTGCTGTGAGTAGAGCACGTATTGTTGGACCAATTTTTTTTGCAAACACAATCAATAGTGAACGTTATTGTTCTGATATTTTAGAGAACTTTACGCATCAAATAACACAAGTGGAAATGAATAATGGTTGGTTCCAACAAGACGGGGCAACAGCACATACATCTAACATCTCAATGGCTTTCCTGCGCAACGTGTTTGGTGAACGAATAATTTCAAAGAATTTGTGGCCTGCAAGATCTCCTGATCTGACTCCCCCCGATTTCTTTTTATGGGGTGCGGCGAAACAAACTGTGTATCGGAACAGACCACACACGATTGACGAACTTAAAGCCGCAATAACGGCATACATTCAAGGAATCACTGTTCTTCAGTTGCGAAAGGTGTTTGCAAACAAAATGAAACGAGTGCAATGCTGTATTGATGCCAATGGAGGTCATTTCGAACACCTTCTATAAACAATGTAATCACGGTTTAACAATGTAATTAAGGTATTGAATAAATTTTTTTCCAAAATGCTTAGTCATTTCTTTATACATATTTTCATAAATCCATAGTCACAATTCCAGTGCACAGCGACTTTCCGAACGCACGGTAGTATGAATGTTATATTCTAAAAGCAATACCGTGTAGTCGATTGATAAAAGAAGCAATATTGCATATATCTACGAAGTATAATGGAAAATTAATTGGTTGTATAAATTATACAGTTTATTAATACGTAATTTTATAAAAGTACATAAACTAAACAAATTTAAAATGTTTAGTGCACTGAACACTTTTAGGGAGCAAATCGAGTATTTTTGTAATTTCACCTGTGTTTCACCGCTTTAAACTAAAGTAATCTTAACAATTGAAAAATATTTTGGTAACATTGGTACAATATTGTTTTCTTTGTTGTGTTTATATTGCAACACCTAAGCCTACTTTCGGCTTCATAATCACATACACCCGAGTTTGAACCCTTGCATCTCCTAAACGATGAGTCGGATTTCAACATTCTCTACATCAAAATAGCTCATTTTATTCTGCGCTGACCTATAAAAGTCTTTTTAATGTTGTTTGAAAATTTTCACATCGAGGTTGGAAGACAAAATGACCCGGTTTTTTTTTGCTACCGCTAAGAATTTCATCCAAGAAATTGTTCGCAAGAATTGTTTGACCAACAAGTCTGATATTTTAACATATCATAACACATAACGAATTATATTCTTAAGGCGTGTACGAAATTTTAAATTCTTACGTCACTTAAATTTTGATTTAAGTGAAGTTAACAATGTTTTGAACCCTTGTAAAAGGAATCAAAATAAAAACAACTTTTTTTTTAATTTTAGAATTCTTATTCAAAATATCTCATTCTTCACAGTTTACTATCCTTGTTCAACACCTTCCACTCCGTACAATACACAATTATTACAATAAACAACCTATTTCATCAACCGTTTCTAGAATAATGTTGCTATATTATGATATTTTTTAACCGCGCTATATGAGTGGTGGTCACCAGTTGTAACGCGGGTGTAGGGAGTCATTCACTGACCCGCGTTATATCACCTACCGCGGTATTAAAGGAATCAGGAATTTTCGTTCTTTCCACAAACCGTACTTTGCGCCTTTGAGTGGTACACCAGCCAGTATCATCAAATCTTAATTAGAAAATTCTAAAACTACGTATTGCGTATAACTTTAAAACTAAGGTAAATTAGGCGCAATTTTAAAATATGCAACTAAAGAAAATACTGTACATTATACAGTACAGTATACCTTATTACACAATAGAATAAAATACATCTTGTAAACAAATTTCAATTTGCTTAATGGGTTTCAAAAATGTATGTTTCAAAATAATAAAAATTATATACAGTTCTGTATTTTTAAATTTTGTAAAAAATTGAAAAAATTATGCGGGGACATAATTCAACCCGTGTTATATCCGAAAGCGCGGAATAACCGAACGCGTTATCAATGGGGACTACTGTATTTTACAATAATATTATGCAACATAAACTAAAAAGACGTTTTTGGGTATTACAATATACCTTGCAGTTAGTATATTTTTGAAAATCTTAGGAGAAATGTTTTCAATTATTGCGTTATATATTCATCTATCTGCGCATATTAAATTTAAAAAGACTGAAATCTTTTAGGATAAATTTTGTAAAGACAATATTATTGTTGATAGACACAAGTTAAAATAAAATTAATTTGGTAAGAATTAATTAATAAGAATGTTACATCACTATCATTATAAGGGTCGTGTTGTCAGATAGTCGTGTCATTTTGATCTGCGTTCTGCCCTAGAGAAGTAAAACCACTTTTATTCTGAACTAGTATTCTTAGAATATTTTGAATAATAATGATAGAATAAAACTTGTACATATAGGTAAAATTTTATTTTAGATGTTTTGTTGTTATTTTGAACTGTCTTGTAATACGAAATGCCTGTAGTATGGATGTAAGAAAAAAATAATTTTAGTTATAAAATTAGTTTTTGTAACAAATTTGATATTAAATATAGTTCACCATACTTTATAGTAATAAATATAATCATATAACCTGTACGCAAAGGTAATCAATAGTTAAAATATGTCAAAATTGTTAGTAATAACATAGTAGCTTTTTTTTATATTTATTATACTATGTGTCATATCATTGTGAGCTTGAAGGTTGATTTAGTTAGCCGAAGAATTACCGGACTGCATATTCCATATGCTACTGGTACGAATATCTCACTCACAAGAACGAATTAAAACGACAGACTTTGTTTTCATAAATAAAATACATCACTGATGTATTGCTGGATTTGAATATTAGACAGTGGTTACCGGTGTACTTCAATGGTTGGGATTTAATTAACGATACTCTCTCAGGAATGGTTGTTCTGAGTCTGTACAAGACTACACGTCATACACTGCATCCTCATTTCACTGGATCATAGGGTTGCTTATTGTTCTTAAATTGAAGATTGCAACGTCCACACATTAGGAATTAAAAAATACATTTATGTATTTAGTTCTGTCTTGATTTTCAATACGTTATTTAGTTTATGCTTTTACTTTCTCTTGCCCTATAAAAATATATAGGAAAGGAAATTATTGTTTACATATCGAGTTTTTCAAATTAGTTTTCTCCGAATATACACGTTCTCAGGCCCCCTGAACAAAAAAAAAAGCTGTTGGTTTGTGAGTGAGCACGAAATATCTCAAGAACGGATTATAGAACGAAGTTGAAACTTGAAACTTCAATTAAATACCACTACGGAATCTAATAATTACATTTTCATTAAAATCGGTGAACCAAAACTGTTAGTTTATTCGTATAAATTTTTTTACTGTTTGCGATTCTTTCAAAAACGGTTCCTAAAACTTTTTTTTAAAAAATCGCCTTATTAACTACATTTTTTATGTTCCACAAGATAGAGTAAGCGCCATGTCTGCTGAAATTCTTGCGGTAACTAATGGACTTTTTGGACATTGCGGGCTTAATTTGCGTTCTTGGGCAAAAGTGTATAATATCATTAAAGTTGTATAACATTAAAACCCTACAACTTTTAATTCAAACATTTTTCTTGTACAACTCTTTGTTAGCGTCAATTAGTTATCTGTATTTTTTTCATCAAAATCGATAATAAAATAGAATTAATAATGTGGCCTTACTATGCATTTTACGGCTTAAGTGTATAATCAAAGTTATAGGAAATTAAACCTTTACAACTTTTATTCAAGCATTGTTTTGTCGATGGAGGCTAGTTTAGCGTCAATTAGTGATCCCCTGCACTTTTAAGATCTAAAGAGGTTGATTATCATTTTGTGTCATTCACTCATGGTGAAAATTAGGTTATGTTATGAAGTTTACATTGTTTACTAATGATTTAAAGGTTGCATGTTTTATTATTTATACATTGGCAAGAGAAAGTTGTGTGTGTTACAGAACAGATTTTTTTAATATACAATACCCTTATTTTTTTATTATCTACCCTTGAACATAGGGAACCATAGTTGGGTGGATTAATTTTCCCACGACGAATTAAAATAAATAGTTTTTAGATTATCAAAGTATAATTAAGGAAATTATCATTCATTTTGTATTGTTATTTTTTGTAAGCAATGGGAAATAAATAAATATATGTGTACAATATATGGTAAATAGAAAAGAATGAAAGTGATGTAAATAATAAAAGGGAAGATATTCCAAACGTAATAAAATAAAAAATTTATGTATTTTACTAATCAAAAGTTTTTTTTAAAACATTTAAAAACTACGAAATACCATGAAACCTATGTTACTCAGGAAACTTTAAGCTTCCAACAGTGAACGAATTTTTGAAATCGGTTGGGTAGTGTCTGAACAAATAAACAAACGTATTTAAAACTTATCATTGTTTGACAAAATATCATTTTGTTAATAATATTGTAAACAAAATCTTAAGTATATACAGTACTCAATTTTAATTACAATTTTAGTGCTTTGTAAATAACTTAATGAAATAAATTAAATGTAACTGATTATTGCAAAAAATGTAACTAAATTTATTAATGCAATTAAATTAAAAATGTAAATTTCAATTTAAATTAAGATATTAAAATAGGTATAAAATAACACCGTATAAAATCTGGTTCTATAAATAGTAATTCAATTTATAACTGGTCTTTTTCCGGTGTACTTTTCTCAAAATAGACATTATTCGATTTTAATAACGATTCAAATACATTAATTTTGTTTTTATGTACCATAGTTCTATTTCTTTCATTTTTTAGTTAAACTTAAAACTTCATAATTATACAGTATTTTAAAATTATTAACACCTTACTTACTTCTCCTACACATTTGCTTTTTACTTTCTCTTGCCTATATGAATATATAGGAAGGAAAGTATTGTTTTCATGTCGATTTTTCGAAATCGAGTTTTCACCGGATCTATACATTTTCAGACCCCCTGAACCCAAAAAACATGTTTTTAGCGATTGGTCTCTGTGTGTGTGTGTGTGTGTATGTGTGTGTGTGTGTGTGTGTGTGTGTGTGCGTGCGTGTGTGTGTGTGTGTGTGTGTGTGTGTGTGTGTGTGTGTGTGCGCGCGTGCGTGTGTGTGTGTACGTGTGTGTGTGTGTGTGCGCGCGCGCGCGTGTGTGTGTGTGTGTGTGTGTGTGTGTGTGTGTGTGTGTGTGTGTGTGTGTGTGCGAAATATCTCAAGAACGAAACATCGTACGAACTTGAAACTTAAAACTTAAGTTACATACCACTACCGGACCCGACACGAACATTTTCATCAAAATCGGTCAACCGGAAGTAGTAGTTTATTCGTGTAATTTTTCACTTTTTTGCAATTTTCTCAAAAACTTATCCTACGATTTTTTTTAAAAATCGCCCGATTTACTAATTTTTTTATTCTCTACAAGATAAGGTAAGCGCCATGTTTGCTGAAATTCTCGGTGAAGCCGTTTTCACGTAAAGAAATTGTTTTTTTAGTTTACGGCTTTAATATGCATTTTAGCGCAAAAATTTATATAATAAAAGTTATAGAGAATTTAAAATCCTACAACTTTTAATTCAAACATTTTTTCGTATAACGCTTAGTTTAGCGGTAATTAGCAATTTTCTGTTTTTTTCTCACGATAACGTGTGAAAAATTGATTTTTTTAAGATTTCGGCCTTGGTATGCATTTTACGACAAAAGTGTATATAATAAAATTAATAGGAAATTAAAAGATCTACAACTTTTATTGAAATCGTTTTTCTCTACAGAACCTAGTTTAGCGTGAAAGAGTGATTTTCCGTATTTTGAAGCCAAACAGGTCGATTTTCATTTTCCGTCTTTCACTCATGATTAAAATAAGGTTATGTTTTTTGAGGTTAGTTTTTTGTTTATTTTTAATGTTTTATTACTAATGTTAGATTAAACTGTTTAAATTACTTGCATTGGCAAGAGAAAGTTGTGTGAGTGTTTTACACAAGATTTTTTGTTTTCAGATTATTTGAAAGCCACTTCATGTTGAATATATTTTTAAGGTTAACCTTCGAGCGCTCGCATGGAGGGAAAATTGGCCGCTTTTTCCAAAAGCCGACATTATAAAGGGTGTATTTATGACGGGGCTTTAGGTATTCACTGATTACATATTTTCCATCAAAAAACGTTCGAATCATTTCTACTGAACGTCTGTGTCGACAGCAGTTTAGTCTCAAATTTGTTATTGTTGTGAACGTTACGTAGCGCCGGCCAAACAACCGCCTTGCGAGTTTTTGTGTTCTTCTTTATGAACATAATCTTTGACTATGTGAGTACATATTGGTGCCTTCCCAAAGAAATTTACGCTTTTTGGATAACTACAGGAAAAGACCAGTGGTAACCGCAGCATCTACAACGAAAAACCGACCTATTTGCTACTGCTGCGGGTCTAAACAAAATAACAGAACTCGACTTATTTCCAATAAATGCAAAAAGCATGTGTGTAAAAATCATTTACAGCAAGAAGTAACCTGTAATCCTTGCCGGGAAAATATGGATATTTCACATGAAAATATGGAGTAGTTTTTGAGAAAATCGATTTTATAAAATTTAATCATAAATTTAAAGGTAAAGTTTTTACAATTCAAAAATACTATTTTCTTAATTAATTTTAATATTTAATAATGTTTTCTGCTAGTTTTAAGTTATATACGTTTTGTAAAATAATAAATAAAGTCTTTCTTAACAAAAATGAACAATTGTATAATAATTTGTGTTCATTTGCATTGATTAAAAAATTTAATAAACCAGCAAGAAACGGAATAAAACAAAGGTATAGGATAGCGGCCACTTTACCGCTTTGCGAGCGCTTGTGGGACACTTAATATCGCGAGCGCTCGAAGGTTAATAGTTTTAACTTTTCCCAAAACTCACTAATTATTTCCGAAAAATATTTACCTCTTCAGAATTAAGGGCCCCGGTGTACAAAAAAAATGAAGAAAATATAAATTTTTAGATTTCAGTAGCTACTAATGTACATTGTGGAATTCTCTCCCTAAAATGCTGGCAATACTGTGAGAAAACTGACGCTATTGAAAATCTGCATACTATCTATAAAACAATAATTTTTTTTGGTGTAACATGCTACGACGTACGCGACTACGGAATGTAAAATTAGAATAACTTACTATATTCACATAAGCAGGATGTAATTTATATTTAAAATAAACAAAATAAAAAGTTCCAAATGGCGTGGTTCTAGAAATTTACCTTTTTATAAAATGTGAATGATTTTATTAAAGTTTCAAAATTACAAAATATATAGTGACAACCTTTTTTAAAAAGATAAAATCTCTTTAAATTGTGATTATAAAATGTGTCCATTGATTTGAAACACTACTGTAACTCTGTTCAACACACACACTGTAATCTTAATTTAGCAGTTAAAAATTTTTCAATATAAATAAATTAGTTGAGTCGTTGACCGATAATAACTTGAAATATCTTTCATTCACAAGCTCAGAGTGAACAATATCTGTAAATATGTATAGAATGTTTCTATCAACAAAAAGATGTATTCCCGTCATTTTTTACGTTGTCATAACATTCTTTATGCTAAAAAAATTAATCCATGCGTTCAATGAAAACAGTTAGGCTATTAAAAAGACACCCTGGACACGCGGTTCTAGGTTGTTTTTTTTAAGCTAGGCTAACTATAGATGCCCTTAACAGGCAGCTGGAGTGTTAAATTATTTGCACTCGATCTGCTAGTTAAAGGGCTATGAAAATAGTTCTGTTTCTTATCACATGGTCAGTCAATTATATTATGTGACAGATACATTTAAGAACAGAAGAGGTGTAAAAGATACTAGTCAGAGTTATCTCCTCTGAGAGTAATGAATTGATCATCATACAGCCAGATCCTGTGGAGAATGAAGTGAAGGTGTCATTTGCAGGTGGAAAGTAGATGCTTTTCAAAGGGCTTGGCATGCTGATAAGCATACTGTTCCCCTCAGTGAGTAAGGCAATGGTAAACCAACTCACTCCTCGTTTTACTTAGTAAAATCTCTAGAGGTTCAAACCAGCCTTTCGGCTGATGACCTAAACAACAACATAACTATAAATTATTTTAAATGGAACAAAATTAGATTAGGTCAGCCGCACTGGCGTAGTTGTTAACGTGCTCGCCTCTCATCATACGGTCTTGGGTTCGAATACCACTCACGGACGGCATTTTCATACTTTACAAAAACATCATTTCATCATTCACAGTTACAACCAACGTCATCGCTAATGACCACATTAGTTGATACGACGTTAAATAAAACAAAAAAAATTAGATTGAAAATTATATTAAAAAATGAATCGTTACAATGCTTCTTGAATTTTTTATTGCATATGTAATGTTTTAATTTTTATTTCCGTGATATTTGACAAGTATTTTGTTAATCTTTTATAGATATTCTTAATATTATTCGTGTACATGTATCTGTCAATGTGATTATATACTTTGTCATGAAAAAAATACGGCTGATATCTTATTGTCCAGGGGTGTGGTATTTTGTTCTTTCCAACAAAATCTTTTATTTTTTTAAATTTTAACAAATTATAACAAAAAAATTTTTTAATCATAGACTTTCCGCTTAGTGTGAAAAAAACAGCGTAAGTTCATGAGAATATAATGATTTTATTTTCCAAGAAAATAAAAGTACATTAATGTTATTTTCGTCATTAATACAAGAAATGGTGATTTAACTACTAGTATTCTTGCTATCCAGGACAGTGCATTTTCCGGTCATCACAGTTGAGCGGAAGCTTGGTATTCTTTGTTCGGTGGTTGGCCTGAACAAGTAATTGAGTTTGACTGCGGGAGGGAAGAGGTAATCGGTTACAACTTTATGTAGGACTTATCACAGCTTACAGTTATAAATAAAACTGTTAAAAATAGCACCTGTCCACCAGCCCACATTGAAAATTACATGGTGCACATTAGACCTTAAATAAAATGCATCCGACTATGTACGCTGACTGAACTCGTAAAATAGACAACAGCGAGTTTTTTAAAACAATCCCTTTTTAATTCCGATAAATCGTTCTATGGAACAAGCAATATTTTGTTTCATAACAATAACAAAAATCTGGTGTGAAACACTCACACGACTTTCTCTTGTCAATGCAAATAATTAACACTACAACCTAACATCAGTAATAAAACATCAGAAATAAACAAAAAAATAACCATATTTAATCATGGGTGAGAGCCGCAAAATGAAAATCAACCTCAGTTTGGCTTAAAAATACGGAAAATCACTCTCTATAAACTAGGCTCTGTAGAGAAAAATGCTCAAAATAAAAGTTGTAGATCTTTTAATTTCCTATAAATTTGATATACACTTTTGTCGTAAAATGCATATTAAGGTTGAAATCTTTAAAAAAAATTAAATTTTTTTTTAACGTTTTCGTGAAGAAAACAGAAAATCGCTAATTACCGCTAAACTAAGCTCTATACAAAAAATTGTTTGAAGAAAAAGATATATAAATTTTCTACAACTTTTATTAAATATACTTTTGCGCTAAAATACATATTAAAGCTGCAATCTTAAAAAAACAATTTTTTACGAGAAAACAGCCTTTCTAAGAATTTTCCCAGACATGGCGCCTAGCCTAACCCTTCTCTTATCTTGCGAACATAAAAAATTTAGTACATGAGGCGAATAAAAAAAAATTGTATGAGCCGTTTTTGAGAAAATCGCAAAGTAAAAAAATTACACGAATAAACTACTACTTCTGGTTGACCGATTTTGATTAAAATGTTCCTGTCGGTATTTTAAACTGTTAGATTCACTTGGGGTTGTCCGGAATTTGTGATTAACGTCCATGCTGTTTTCCTAAAATTTATTTTATCAATATAAATTTTATTTTTCTAAAAAATTTTTAACATTCTTTAAATTATAAATTAAGATTTTATATTTTGATTACCTTAAGAAATATAGTTGCATTACATGTTTGTACCTACCACATATAAAACTGGTCATTAAAAATAAATAAATAAAAGGATAAAGTATTATGTAATTTACATTAATTGATGGAGAGTAATCTTTTGAATGAAATCGTTTAGTTACCGCTTAAATGACGGGATTAATGTACGAGTACAATTGTAAACAGGCGATTTAATCACCTAGGCATTTACCCAATTTATTACAAAACAAAGCCTGCGTAGGCCTCCACTTAAATCTACCTATACATTTTGTCTTAGCATATAAATCATGACAAAACTATTTCTTGTTTACTTTGTTTTAATTATAATTATATTTTAATATTATTAATTTTTAGCGTTTTAATTGGGTTTTTAAATTTTAATAATTTATTTCCATGTTTATACTCAAATTACGACTTCAATAAATATTTTAAATTGTACTTCAATTAACCATAACAGCCAGGTGGAGTGTTAATTTGCACTCGATCTGCTAGTTGCAGGGCTATAAACAAAGCTCTGTTTCTTATCATGTGGTCAGCCAATTATATGACTAATGGATTTAAGAACAGAAGAGGTAAAAGAGTAAAAGACACTAGGCAGAGTTATCTCCTCTATGAGTAATGAATTTCATTAAATAGCCAGACCCTGTAGTGAATGAAGTGAAGGTGTCATTTGCAGGGTGCAGAGTAAATGCTTTTTTGAGGGCTTGGCATGATGATGAGATATTTTTCCATTCAGTAAGGAAGGCAATTGTAAACCACCTCAATTCTCGTTTTACTCAGTAAAGCCTCTATACGTTCAAACCAGCCTTTTGGCTGATAACCTAAACAACAAAAACTTCAATAAAATTAATTGGAGTACAGTGAATGACGTTTTAAATTTTTAAAATTCTATCAGAGAAAAGTTTATGCTAACGATCTTTGCTGTTTATTAGTGCGTAGAATTTAATTCTAATTTATTTCTATTCACGGTTAAGTTCTAAACGTTTTGTACTCAGGTAATGTTTTCAAGTTAGTCGCCTGTCAGGTCTTAAGAAATAAGGTAAAACATTAACATTTATATAGGAAATTGGACTAACCTTAAGTAATAATATACTCGTACATAATTTATTTAATTTTTTGAGTTACAAGTAAAAAAATATAATTAATCATGATAGCGTTTATCAGACAAATCAGGCCGTTATACTTCGGACCCAATAGTACCTACCGTAAAACCGCAAATGTAATGCGCCATCGATTTCTAATACGCAGCATGATTTTCTACGTCTAACATTTAAAATGTCATGTAATTATAGTACTTTAAGAATTTAATAAAAAATATAACTTTAAAAATTCTTTGATGTAACTAAATAAAGACAGAGATAAACATTTAAAAAAGAATTATATAGTAATAAAACTAAAGCCAGTATTTTTATTTTACTTATTTTAAATTCGCAGGAACTAAAAACAAAAATAGTAATTCAGGACATCCAGTTTCTCCATAGAAAGTTATGTAAACCTTAAAAAATCAAAAAGATCGTCCATTATTTTTTTTCTAAATCTTATAATAATACTAACAAAGGGTAGGCCTATAACAAACTTATAATAAGAACAAAGGGTTGCAGTCGTAAGGACCTATTAAATGAGGACATTAGAAGCGACCTGGATGTTTACAACCTGAATGGGAAGTTTGCAGAATATCGAAATCGATGGAGGGAGCACGTAGTGAGAATGCCTGAGGGAAGTATCCCCCTTAGTGTTTTACAATACAAACCGGTGGAGAGGAGAGATGTTGGGAGGCCACGCAAAAGATGGCAATAATTCAATAGCTTTTCGCTGTTGTGAGTCGTAACAGGCTCTCAAGGGCCTAATCCTTGATTGTAAGAAGAAGAAGAAGATAATTATAATTCGCACACATATTTGTAAAGCACATTTATCACATATCTATTGATATAAATAATATCCCTGGTTTTTTTTATACTAATTGTTTTCATTTTTAAAATCGTTATTTGGGTTTCAAAGTTTAAGGTTAAGTAAGAAGTTAAACGATTTATAGTTTGCCGTGAAGCGTAGCGAGCGGTAGTAGTTCCAAGTAATTTACATAGAAGTTGAATTATCGACACAAATCTCCTGTAGTATTTTTTTAATTCTTTAGCTAGAATAAACACATCATTGGAAAACAAATGGTGAGTTAAATTTCTTTTAAAAACAAGAAAAAACACTACTACCATCGTTTATTTTTATGGTCAGTTGGCATAGTAAATTTTTCGTTTCAGACAATCAATAAAATTCTGTAGACTAAACCTAACTGAATTGTAGACAGATCTTTTACGATATTGCAATGTATACATAAATATAAATCTTCGATATTCTCATAAAGTGTCTTAAAAATCATTCTCGTTTTTTATTACTCATAACTTTATTACCTACTTTTTCATTATACGAGTTCAAATGTAAAGAAACAACTCTTTGTCTTTAGTCTGTAACAGGTGGGTGGTCTTGTTTATGAACGTACCAGCTACTGGTACTGCGCCATAATAGTGTACCTTCAACTTTTATAATTTCAGTTGGTCACGATGTCAATAAAAATAAATAAAATATTTGTAAACGTAGCATTGAAAATGTAGATGTACTAGTACAATAAAATAATATAGTATTTTCATTTTGACATTAAATATAATATGTAAGAAACTTTAACACATTTCTCCATAAGTTCTCATGTAAATCAAAATAATTATTGTTTTGTAACATTTCCATTTAGTATCTGTCCTAGGTATTTAGTTTGTATTTATTTATTTATGTAGTATTATGTATCTATTATGTAGTACTATGTATTTAGTATCTTTATGTACCCATAAAGACAGGTGAAGTATTGAATTATTTGCACTCGATCTGTTAGTTCCAGGACTACAAAAAAATAGGTCTGTTGTTTATCACATGGTCAGCAAATTATACAACTAAAGCATTTAAGAATGGAAGAGGTAGAGGTGTAAAAGACACTATTCAGAGTTATCTCCTCTGAGAGTAATGAATTTTATCAGTATACAGCCAGACCCTGTGGTGAATGAAGTAAAGGTGTCATTTACAGGGTGGAAAGTAGATGCTTTTCAGAGAACCTGGCAGGCTGATAAACATATTTTTCCATTCAGTGAGGAAGGCATTGGTAAATTACCTCACTCCTCAATTTACTTACTAAAGCCTTTAGAGGTTCAAACCAGCCTTTCAGCAGATGACTTAAACAACATCTGTTAATACAGTCAAATTTCTATAACTCGAATCCTAAAAAAGGATGGGGAAAATTTGAGTAACAACAAATCAGTTATTCAAAAATAACAATAATAAAATATTCCAAGTAGGCTTATACATTAGCCTACAATATTTTAAATATGTAGTTCTACCTGCCCATGCGTAATTTCGTAGTACAGTACTGTAGGCCTACGTTGAATTTAGCTCAGCTATTCGCTACAGTATTAAGCACAGTACATTCCTGTATACAGTTTCCCAAAATTACACTATTTTAAGTACGCAGAGTATGTATAGAGTACATTGTACCAACCGACTATGGTTTTATTGTTTTGAGGTCGACCAAAGATTCATCGATTCAAAGTAATTCATTGTTTAGGTTTACGCCTGTTAGGTTCTATAAAGGCAACCAGATGACTTTGAGGATCTGTCCCCTTTTATGGTCAAACATTACCTCTTCAGATGAAAGAAGGAGCACTATACTTATATTTTTCAAAAGCGCTAATTTGAGAACCATGTTCTTATTTTTATCAAAAGGGACGAAATAAATAGTTCTACTTGATATGATTTCTACTTGATAAAAGGTGGAATTCGAGTTATAGATTGATTTTTACATGGTAAATGCATGGAAGGTTGAAGTGAACTGAAATTCATTTCGAGATATAGAAAATTTTAATTAAAGAAGTTCGACATAACTTTATAATAATTACTAAATTTGACGCTAATGACTCATAAACTCCATTTACTTATTGGAGCTTTCAGACACAACTATAGTTCTATTGGCTCTTTCCAAGAAGATCCATGGATCAGAGACATAATTTAAACATCCATACTGAGTATCCGGTATCGTCCTAGTCTACAAGTTTTGTACGAGACGATTTTCATGAAACTCAAATTTCATCTACATGTTTGATTTTTTGTCACGTCGGTTGCGTATGGCAATTGTAAGTTTTTGCGTAGAATTAGGTTTGTGACATAAAAGAAGCATTGTGTTATCAGACGTAAAATCTTGTTTGTATCGCATGTATACGTTTCGAGTGTATAGGTTTAGCAGATCCCTAGTGGATGTTAATTAATGGATATTAACCCATTTAATATTTGGGAATAAAAATCGACTCCCTTTGCAGGGATAAGCAATTATATTTTAAAACTTTGCCAAACAACTAATCTTTACATATTTCCAAAAATTTAAGAGGAGATCAAGAATACTTGAACAAAGATCATTAAAAACTATATACTTTTCCGCTGTCCAATTAGTAAATCAGTTACGAAATACTGCGATGAAAGAGTACTTGTCAATGTCATTTAAAAAAACTTGGAGAAAGTACAAAAGTTCATTTTGGGAGTAATGAACAAAATCCACTTGCTCTATCCTTCTGAGCAATTTTTTCGAGTAGTTTCAAGTACACTAGATGCTAGTCGACTTTGTACCCGCAAATTAACTTATTAAACATGCAATAAAAAAGGCAGAAAACTTCCCGAAACGAATTCACAAACAACTATAGTACCTACAAGAAACAAGCATTTGATTGCTTTGCATAAAACTAAAAATTAAAAAAAAACACCATTCCAAAGACATTTAGTTGTGTGGCCCCAAAAAGTACAACCTGCTTCCTCAAAATTATAAAAGGAGAATACGAAACCTCATACCATTTAAAGCTGAATTAATTAAAGAAATGGCTATCTAACATCGGTAGGCAGTATTTAACAGCCGAACGTTGAACCAAAAAAATAAATAAATAAATAAATAAATAAAAACGAATGAAATTATTACACCTGCAGTTCTCAAAATTTCTATTTCGAGCCCCTCCTGTATGGTTTAACTGTAAGCCACACACCCCTTTATATAGATAATTGTGGATTTTTCAGTAAAAGTTTTACTGGTAATTCTTATTTAAGTTTCATGTTTAAAGGCTATTCCTATTGGGACAATGGGTTCAATGTTGAAGTAATTAAAAACATAATTACAAATAGATCAGGACATGTATTTTTAATAAGTAATTGTAGTTTAGGCCATCAGCTGAAAGGCTGGTTTGAACCTTTTGAAGCTTTACTATGTAAAACGAGGAGTGAGTTCGTTTATCTTTCTCACTGAGTGGAAAAATGCGCTTATGAGCATGCCAGGCCCTCAAAAAAGCACCTACTTTCCACCCTGTAAATGAGATCTTCACTTCATACAGGGCTAGCTGTATATTCATTACTCTCAGAGTACAAGAAAAAAAAATTACTGGCGTGGCAAAAAACCAAACATGCAGATGACTAGTGTCTTTCACACCTCTACCTTATCTGTTCATCAGCTTCAGTCATGTAATTGCCTGATCATGTGATAAGAAACAGAACTATTATTTGTAGCTCTGGAACTAACAGATCAAGTGCAAAAAATTGAACACTCCTCCTGCCTGTTGTGGGTAAAACGTAATATATACATATTAATAAGTAAGTAATAAAACACTAATATTAATAAGTACATATTACTAAAAATATAAGTCAAAACAAAAATTAAGACTACTGATGTAATTTTTTAACTTTGTTTATAACGAACAATTCCAAATTAAAAACTTTTTCCAATGTTAGAAAAATAAAGAATATTTCACTTCATTTACTTGATCTACACAAAATTTCATTTATTTTTTTAAACAAAGCTTTACGCTCCTCCCAAACCTTTCATCGCACCCCAAACTTTGAGAACCAATGTATTACACCATTAAATCTGTGAGGTTTCATCCAGATATTTTGATTCTGGACGGCATAGTTTCAAAAATAGGCACTCAATTAATCCCTATCTTAGGACGTAAGAAATCATAGTTGGATAGGTTAATTCCCCACAAAAGACATACATTTAATAGGTAGTAGAGAAGTGTACCTATATGTAGTTTAAGGTTATTTGTATGTAAAAAAGTAGTTTTTTCAGAGCAATATATAAAAAAAATCCTTCTATTTAACACGTGCATAAGATAGGTTTCTAACAACATTTAAAATAATAAGGCTGTAACTTTTATACGGTAGTTATAGAAAAATGTACCTAAGCTAACATTACGGAAGACCGATGAAACTTACTGCGTTGTATTTGCTATTGAAGCATAATTATTTGTACAAACAGAGATAATGCCGATTTAGTACTAACCATAAAAAGATAAGCATTTTATTTGCATTACAAATCAACTGCAGTTAATTTTCTTGTTTTAGGTACTGAACCCGGCAGAAGACCAGGGTAGTCATGCCGAGCGTAATATTTTTACTTTCTCTTGCCTATATGAATGTATAGGAAGGAAAGTATTGTTTTCACATCGATTTGTTTTTAATTTTTTGAAATTGAGTTTTCACCCGATATACACGTTTTCAGTCACCCTGAACCCAAAAATCATGTTTTTAGCAATTGGTCTAAGTGTGTGCGTGTGTGTGTGTAAGTGTGTAAACAGAATATCGGAACATCGTACGAACTTGAAACTTTAAACTTAAGTTAGATACTACTACTGGACCCGACACGAACATTTTCATTAAAATCGGTCAACCGGAAGTAGTATTTTATTCGTGTAATTTTTCACTTTTTTGCGATTTTCTCAAAAACGGCTCCTACAATTTTTTATAAATCGCCTCATTCACTAAATTTTGTATGGTCTACAAGATAAGGTAGGCGCCATGTCTACTGAAATTCTTGGAGAGACTGTTTTCTCGTAAAATATTGTTTTTTTTAAGATTACGGCTATAATATACATTTTAGTGCAAAAATTTATATAATAAAAGTTGTAGAGACTTTAAAATCCTGCTACTTTTATGCCAACATTTTTTTAATATAACGCTTAGTTTAGCGGTAATTAGCGATTTTCTGTGTTTTTTCATGAAAAGATTTCTCAGATTATTTTCACAGATGTGAAAATAATCTGAGAAAGTCGTGTGAGTATTTCACACTTGATTATTTTTGTTGATAATACATTGCAATGTATAACATTTTCTGGTGTTTTGTTATCTTTTTTTATGTAGTTTGCTAAAAAAAGGTTATAAAGACATGTACATTTTTCTTATTTGTAAATTAAGGCGCTATTATAATTATTATTATGAACATTAAGGAAGTTAGGAATAAGGGCTTCACTTAAGTAATGTAATAAAAATTAGTTTTTCGAATATTTTATTACAATTTTTATAAAGTCTATTTAAAATATCTATGTGAAACATATTTTTTAGTGTTATACCGATTTTACAAATGTATATACTTTTTTGTAGAAAGGCAAAGGAGAACGTTTGTTCTTAAGTGATTCCCCTCACCTTTTGAATTCATAACCACAGTTAATAGAATGACAGTGTATGTAGGCCTGTAGGCCTGCCTACAGGTGAGCCTAACCCTACGATTCGTGTGGTTGATGACGATGTTCATCATAAGATAGGAATGGAGGCAGGTAGCATGCATCACACCGGCGGCGCGCATAACTTAGCGAAGGACCGTAGCGGAGCATTACACCATGCCTTTCACGTTAGCCTACTTACTAGAACAGAACCGTTATTACTCTTTATTGTCAAGCGGCTTTATTGTAACCGGCGACGACGTCGGCCGATAAACCATATACTCAGCTCAAACTATATCTCATTTATCACTGGGTGTAGGACTACAAAAAAAACATTTTTTTAGTATTTAATTACAATTAACAATTGCAAAATTAATCCAACCGGGATTAACCAATATTTTATTTTCTTTAAAACAAACCTCATCCTGACTTACTGAACACGAAACCATAAAAGACAACCTTATTTTTTAAATAAAAAAGAGATTTTTGGTACAAAATCTGAACGTGCAACTTTTATTTGGTTGAAATTTTAGTTTAACTAATTTTTTTAAAAGTACGATTTTCTGGCGTTAAAATATGAAAGAAAATATTGTTATGTGTTACTTTACAAATTGTGACAATTTGTAAAATATTTTACAATTGTAAAAATAGCATTCATAATTACCCCACAAAAATTGCATTCAGAATTTTTACTAGAATCTAAAAAATATATGACATAAAATATATAAGTTACAAAGATTAAATTTTTGGTGAAAAGTGTTCGAAAATGAAACTTTTGATAGAAACAAAATCCACAATAATATTATATATAATAAAAAAAATTGAAACCACGATATTAAATTACACAATAATAAAACTTGTAAATAATTTAAAAACCTGCAACTATTATTTCTAACATGTTTATATAACGCTTATTTTAGCGGTAATTAGTGATTTTCTGTTTTGTCTTGAAAATCTGTAAAAAATTAACTTTTTAAGATTTCGGCCTTATTATGGATTTTATGACAAAAAAAGAATAAATGAAGTTTATAGAAAATTAAAAGATCTACAACTTTTATTTTAAGCTTTTTTCTCCACAGAGCTTAGTTTAGCGGGAAAGATTGATTATCCGTATTGTTAAGCTGAACTGAGATTGATTTTCATTTTGCATTATTCACTCATGATTAAAATAAGGTTATGTTTTTTGCGGTTAGGTTTTGTTTATTTCTAATGTTTTATTATTAATGTATATTGTTAATTATTTCCATTGGGAAAAGAAAGTCGTGTGAGTGTTTCATACAACATTTTTTTCATATAATTACTTTTATATGTTTTTTATTAATTAAAGTTCAAATGGATCATTAATAATTTGGATTGTGAATATAAGCATTGTATACACTATTAAGAATTAATTTGTTTCCAATTAGTTTTAGTAATATTTGGCTGCCTTGGTCACAGTTTTTTCACAGTTTTTCTTGGCCACTTCAAGTAAATGCCTGTCCAGTCTCCTCTTTGTCTTCTGTGCAGTAGTATAATCTTCCAATTCACTATCGCTATCATTTTGAATGGCATTTAAATTGACATTCAATACTTATAAAATGACATTTTTACTTATAATTAACTATAATGCATATTTTTAATTACGTATAATTCATATAAAGTTTATTTATTTTATTATTTTACATCACATATCTTAATCACACCAAAAACAATAAGGAAACGTTTGTTTGTTTGTATGCTAAAATTCAAAGGACCAGTAAACTAATTACTGTCAAATTTTGGAAGTAGTTTATTATTTTCTTTGGAGTATCAAAAGCTGTATGAATATAGCGAGGTTTCCAAAGTGCGGAGACACCTAGTTAGACCAGAACTAGGTTTGACGTAATGTAAAATTTTTGAATAGAGTTTGGGAAGGTTATTCGACCGCATAGAACGTAAGAAGGGGCTGACCAGGAATTCACCTGGAGTAGTCAAGGGGAACTGTATAAAACCTTGACCAGAACGACCATCTCTATTACTAATTTATTATAAAAAATTCTTTTTTTTAGGAAATGTTCATTTTCACACTTCATCTATTAGAACTGTTTATAGATTCTTATAGATTAGTTAACAGTTTTAAAATATCAGAAACAACATAATAATAACTAATTAAGAATAATCTACGCAGTACATAAAGACATTTACTAATGGATACAAAATAAATAACAGGTTATGCGTAAAATACGAAACAAAAACCATAGAACCATAGAGAGCTCACATCCGTGATAATTTTTTTTTTTTTTTTTTTTTTTTGGTTTAACGTCCGGCTGTTCTGCAATTACTGCTAATGCAGACGGTGAAGGATGAAATGATTTTTTGTAACGTATGAAAATATGCCGTGCCTGAGTGGGATTCGAACCCAGGACCGCATGATGAGAGGCGAGCACGTATAAACATGTACATATAATTTTTATATATGTAAATGTAGGCTATAATTTTTAAAAATGATTTAATAGATATACGAAATGTACAATAAATTGGAATATTTGTTTGGTTTTATTATTTTTTATCCAGAAGATCTTGGTAAACTTGGAGTACACTAAATTAAACAAGTAGACTATCGCAAGGAATGAGGTATGTGCCTAAAACCAGCAAAGCAAACAAACATAGAATTAAACGAAGAAGCATAACACCACGACTAGAGGAGTACGTACGAATGCGGTCAAACGCACCTTGACCTAAACCTTCTCACAGGTAACGGTAAAACAGTTGTAATAATAGTAAGAATAATAATAATATGCTGTGCTGCAGTGCCGTGCGCCACCCTGCCAGCCTACCCGCCTTCCGTCTTCATCCTTCTTCACATACCACCATCCTCACCATGGTTCTTCCTTCCTGCAGCCACCGGTCCAACTTCCTACCATCAAATCAATCCTAAAAGGCAATTTCCATCGAGAAATAGATTTGATAGGAAATTCAAACAAAATCAATAACTTGCTTTAAATAACCGGTTGATAAATTATAATATCTCTCCCGGTTTCTCGAATATATTTTTGAGATAAATAGCAAGAATTTAATGTGTTTTCATTTCATAAATTAAATATTATATTTGCTTTTAAATATGATTCTTACAATGGTCTCATCAATACTGAATTCATTCGTCTTTAAATCATCAGGAAATCTCATCGAAGGTTTAGGATCAACTAATTTGAGTTATCATTGAAAAATATATTTCTTCATCATCATCATCATCATCATCCATCATGGACTAGGCTTCTAGAGCCTGTTCCAATGTCCATCGTTTTCTCGGCCTTCCAATGTCTCTTCTTCCATCCTGCCTCAATTCCTGCATAGTCAATACCTGCAGAGGAAGACGATCTGGAAACATACGGAGCAGGTGATTCCCCATCTCGCCCTAGACTGCTTGATCACATTGGCAAGTGGTTGGATATTACATTACCTCCGAATGATCTCATTTCTTATATGATCCAGCCGCATATATCCCTGAACGCTGCGTAAAAATCTCATTTCTGCAGCTTGGATGCGCGAGTCATCGTTTTTTTTTGTTTTTATCCATACCTCACTTCCATAAGTCAGCAAAGGAATAGCCATCTTCTGGTAGAGTTTTATCTCCGTTGCCTTTCTGGCTTTACCCTCCAAAGCACGGTGGATAGTGTTACAAATCATGCTGAATTTAGCTATCTTATGAGATATTTCACATTCTTGATGAAAGAACACGTCACAACCAGGATATTTTAAGTTATTCACCTGCTCCGTAATGACATTGTTGATTACAAAAACAACCCGTGGGTGTTGCTGGATCTGCTATCGGGGTAAGCAGGGCTATTCATGCCCTGCAAGATCTTCAGACATTACAGCCTATTACTTTTTATTGTAAGGTTAAGTAAAAGAACTTGTTCTTTTATTATAAACATACTCAGATAAGCTCAAAAATAGGGTCAAACTGATTTAAATTTCGTGGAAAAATATACGTTTAGACGCATTTAGATTGGCTATCATTTTAATGTATCCGTGGAGCAGAGACATAAATAAATTAATTGTAGTTCTTTGAAACTTAGTCATTATTTCTGAAACATGTAGGTTACAAAGAAAAATAGTATGTTAAAGTATCTTACAATACATCATTCAAAAAACCGTTAGCCTGTAAAAGATCTAAAAAATATTAAATACAAATATTTTTAAACTTTACTAATTCAATTTTATAATTATTACGTCAGTTTTTATAAATATGTACAGTCTGATTTCATTAATTTAAACGATATAATTTAAAAATTTTACTAATTCAAAGGAATTCTTTCTCATGTCATTTTCATATATCCTACAATGCAAAATATATCTTCCCAATCAAAAATTAGAGATATAGCATGTTATTTTGTTTGATTCGTCAAAGTGTCCGGTAACAAGACCATGTAAATATTTTATTACCTTCTGATACAAGATTCTCTACAAGATAGGGCTTTCGTTGAAAAAATGGATTTTGTTTTAGAATGCGGCGTTAATATTAGAGCAAATAATTTTAGGGCAAAAAGTATATAATAAAAGTTGTAAAAATTTTAAAAACCTACAACTTTTATTTCAACATTTATTTTTATAACGCTTAGTTTATCGGTAATTAGTGATATTCTGTTTTTTTTTCAAAATCTGTAAAAATATGGATTTTTTTAAGATTTCGGCCTTAGTAAGCATGCAATGAAATAATATCTTTACCTTCACAAAACGTTGTATGTAAAGTTATGTAAGCTCATAGAATCACTCTTAAAATGCCTACATTTTAATAAAAACAAAAGTGTATGTAATCAAATTTATAGGAAATTAAAAGATCTACAACTTTTATTTTAAACAATTTTCTCTACAGAGCCTAGTTTAGCGGCAACGAGTGATTTCCCGTATTATTAAGCCAAACTGAGGTTGGTTTCAATTTTGCATCATTTACTCATGAATAACAAAAGGTTATGTTTTTTGAGGTTAGTTTTTTGTTTATTTCTAATGTTTTATTATTAATGTTAGATTTATTGTTCATTATTTGCATTGGCAAGAGAAAGTTGTGTGATTGTTTCACACCAGATTTTTAGATTCATCATTCGAGGTAGTTTAATTTTTCAACTAATAAATCAAGATATTATTGCAGATAAAAGACAAACAAATTTAAATACTAATGAGATTTAGCTAACTGTTTTCAAGAAAGCATACTTTTTTATTATAAAATAGTAATATAAAACAACCGTAATAAATTTAAAGAGATATTTATTTAAAAATATTCTGCAATAGAAATTTATTCATTTCCGTATATGGAATAAACAATAGAAATTTACAGTAAAAAATGAACAATGGAAATTCATTTAATTAAAATTAATGTTTTACTTATTTGAGTAGGAATTTATTCCATTCATTAACAGTATCTTCTAAGTAGGCGTAAATATAGGATAAAATATTGCATTGTTTGAACTGTTTTTTTTAATGTTCAATTGCGCCTAATTTAAGTTCGGAGGATGACGTACAATGTGGTCAATGAGTCTTACTTTTAATCATTGTTACACCATTTCATTTGTGATGTAAACCATAAAGATTGAACTCAAGTTGGTGTCACGAATTTCTTTTTTAGGTTACCAGAAATAAAAACTCTGGTGTGAAACACTCATACAACTTTCTCTTTCCAATGCAAATAATGAACAATAAAACATTAGTAATAAAACATTAGAAATAAACTAAAAAACATAACCTAATTATAATCACAAGGGAATGATGCAAAATGAAAGCCAACCTTAGTTTGGGCTAATAATGCGGAAAATCACTCTTTGACGCTAAACTAGAATCTGTAAAGTCTAGTTTATAATATGATTCTTTTTGCTTGGCATAAAAGTTGTAGATCTTTTACCTTCCTATAAAATTGATTATACAATTTTGTCATAAAATTAAGGCCGAAATCTTAAAAAATTCACCTTTTTACAAATTCTCATAAAAAAAACAGAAAATCACTAATTACCGCTTAACTAAGTGTTATACAAAGAAATTTTTGGAATAAAAGTTGTAGGGTTTTAAATTTTCTACAACTTTAATCGCCTATATACTTTTTTACCCTAAATTGTATATTAAGACCGCAATCTTTAAAAAATATTTTTTTCTACTAGAGCACAGCCTCCCTAAGAATTTCACCAGACAATGACCGGTTGACAAAAAAAATTTAAGACACAGTTGACTTAAAGATTCGGATAAACGGTTTAAAGAAGTCAGAAGGGATATTGAGAAAACCGGAATAAACTGAGAAAACGTAACAAACCGAACCGAATTCAGACAACTAATTACGTACTTTAAGGGATTCCATTAAGAGCAAAGACAGAACACCGGGTGAACAGAAGAAATGAGAAAAGTCTACAGTGAGCAAATACTGAGAATGTGAGCTGCAAAAGAAGCTTTCAGTAACGTATAAAGTCACCTCACGTGGTCTAAAATTAACCCCATAACGAGAAACAAATTAAAAGCTATTAAAACTATCAGTTTAATTGAAAATTATTGAAAAAAACATAAAAGAGACAAGAGACGAGCTAAATTCTACGGAAACATGGTTAGAATGAACGAAGACAGACTTAACAAACAGATCTTTGATCATATAAGTGCAATTAAGACCACACAAGGGATCCTAAAAGAAACAGGAAGAAGAAATCAATAGACTGGGAATCAAAAAGGAAATTCTTAGACAGAACTGAATTTTAAAAAAACAATTTTTGAACTTAAAAAACACACAAAATAAATAAAATCAAACTCTTGAAAATAGAGAGAGCAATAAGATCTGAAAGTATGAAAAGAAGATGGGGGCAAGCTAAAAGAGAAGGCAAAAATGACAAGGAAAAAGATGTCGCTTATTTTAAAAAATTCATAGTCTCCATTGCGTTTCTACAATAAAAAAGTTTCGTTTTGTCACTTTAAACGAATACTTTTTCAATCACCTACGTTAAGGAGCAAAACCTTCCTTTTCTCTATTCAAAAATTAAATGTGTACACTACTACTTCTATTTTACACGACAACAAATTTTTTAATTTATTATTACCTTCATCCAAATCAAAATAGGTGGTCTAGAGGTATGTTCCTGTTTAGCATTAACAAACCCTCGACCAGTTTTTGTACTTGTCTTTCTCTTTAATACCCTCAGAACCAACGATTAAGATGATAAAGGCCTATCTTTCAAGAAAAGTTAACTTTCTGTGTTTTACACAAAAATAATTCAATACTTCATAGATGTTTTTTTATTAATTAACTAGGTTTATTAAACATTTAAAAGAATTATCCGTGTTCTTATTTTTTTCGAATATATCTTCATTATATTGTAAAAAATTAATCATATTTTGAAGCAAAATGGTTTCCTGTGAATAGTACAAATAATAATATACTAGCAACCCCCGCTCGCTTCGCTTCACAGCAGCTAGTGTAGGCCTCATTAAATTATTTTAAAACCTCTCTATATACAATGTTTGTGGTTTTGTTGCCCTGTGGCAGCAAAATAAATTTTTTTCTGCACTTCCAGCTCTAGAAAGTCCGATATAAAGTTGTCCATGAGTAAAACACTCTTGTCTCAAATCGATGCTAACCGTTTTAAATGTTTGACCCTGCGATTTAACATAATTGAATAGGATGCATAGAAAAATACTGATGGAAAAGAAAGAGACAGTTTATATGTGGCTGAGATAAGGGACAGTAAAAACGTCGGTGCAGTATGCAGAGTAACTGGAAATAATATATGACTCATTCACTTACTGTCGAATGAAAACAAATACATAAAATACGGTACAAAACAAAAATTTGAATATATCCGAATTTTAAATGTTTTTGAAATTGAATGTTATTCTTCATGTTTTCCTATGAAATATAAAAGTTGAATCGTGCTTCTAGCCCAAAAATACACCATCCAGAGGACTTAGAAAAAAATAAAGTGCTATGCACCCGATGGGCTAAAATATGCGACATTGTCACAGATTAAGTTGCTTAACTCACTTAATTAAAGTTTCTTAAAGTTGCAAAACACCCTATATTGATCAGGAAGCTCTAAGCTATGCAACAATA
Source organism: Catonia carolina (assembly GCA_035578175.1). NCBI lineage: Eukaryota > Metazoa > Arthropoda > Insecta > Hemiptera > Achilidae > Catonia > Catonia carolina. The sequence continues at coordinate 49,366,262 of JAQMRL010000007.1, forward strand.
AAAGATTTTTTAAAATCAGTTCAGTAGTTTCTGAGATTACCTCATACAAACGAACAAACAAACAGACGTTTCTTCTTTATTATATTAGTATAGATTATTTTTTTGTTAAAGTTATCTAAGCTCATAAAACAAAATATTTGTTCAGATAGTATGTATAAATTAAATAAACAAAATAGAAAACAATAAGACTTTAAAGATTATTAGAAAATTTTAATAAATTTTCACAATTTCTTTGTAAGGAAAACTATTAGTTTTGCTGAAAAACGATTCAATATAAATCAATCATGAGTAAAATAAAATACATAAAAGGAAAACAGTGTGCTTGTTTTCCAGTGAACTGTATTCATAAAATGAAAAGAGCTGAATATTGTTTATTTTATAAGAAAGTCTCTTAAGCAGACAGATGTTTCTTAAATGCATATCATTGATACAATATATGATATAGATGTAATTATGATTAATGTTAGAAAATATGAATGAAATGAATGAACGTGTTCATGATGCTAATCTCAGTAATAATAATAATAATAATAATTTCGGTTGCTAGGATACAAATTATTTACATTGTAACTGATTTATAATATTATATTATATTATTATATTATATTGAGTTATAATATAGACCAGGTGGACTGTAAATTGATATGTAAGTAAAACTGCGTATAAATTTAACAATAGCTGAAAAAGGATAAAATTTATTTAATAAACGGTCAGAGCGCAACTGGACGTAATAGAGTGTTTTAAACAATTTTTCTTCGTAAACTAAAAGCTTTCTGGTATTTTACAACAACCTGTGCTTGTGTGTATCAGCACAATTTATATTTTTATCAAACTTCAGTTGTTTTTTAATGCATTTATTTAGATATTACTTAAATAACAATAATAACATTGCAAAAAAAACTTAAATTTTTATTAACGTACTCTTTTTAGCCGGATTACCCTTGATATTGTTGAATACTACTTCTGTGAAGAGTTTTTTTAAATGTCGCTGTTACGACAGAAAGGTTTGAAGGCCAATGAACATACTGTACACACTTGATTCAATTGTTTCACACTTGATAATAGCATTATTGAAGCATATAAACTTTCGTTTGATAGGTTCTTAATAGTTGAACATTAATAGCCACACATAAAAACGATTAATATGCACTGTAGTAAAACATGTATTCCAGACAAAGTTAATTATATGATTGGAGAATTAGTATTGTAAATCAAGGTAGGGAATTTCTACATAGAATGTAGGGGCATTTTGTTGTATTTAAAGCAATCACATATAAATTATATTTAAAAGATAACTTGGAAAAAATTAAAGAAAAACATAACACAAAATCAAAGGTTCGCTCAAACCGAATTATGATCTAATTATAGTTTCTTTTTTTAAAATATGTTGTTTGTGTTGTTAGATAGTACAAAAAAGTGTTGTAAAAACACAAACTTTTTTGTAGCAATTTTTAAAATTTATAATTTATCATTATTATTTGTCCGTCCGTCTGTCACACCCAGATGTTAGAAACTAAAAGAGATAACAAACGGTTTTTGTATTCGTAATCTACAAAAATCGTTTTTGTTTAAATTTTGTTTGAAGTTCCGGTTTCGACCAAAAGTTACCGAAAATCGAGGAAATCAAAGTCAGAACCTACAAGAGACACCAACAACGGTTTTCGGATTCGTAATCACCAGCGTTTCATATACTCTTAATATCAGTGTGCATAGTGTTGTAATGCTCTACGTACTGCAGTACTTATACTGCATCGTAATGTGAAATAAGCCGCTCTGTGTTACATATTTCAACAAATTGGATTAATTTTTCTTATTATGCACATTTTTTTTGGATAATTCAATTAGGTTTACGGTCACAATTAATTCAAATTAGCGGTGTTATTATGTATCAGTTTTTTCGATACAGCTTTGCCGACCAGTCCATTAGGGTGGATAGTCACACAGAAAGATAAAACCTAAAAGAACCAATGAGCTGTATAAAATAATCACCTCGTGATTCCCAGGTTGTTGTAATGAAGAAAAAAATTGTCTCTTAAATTAAAGAATAAATTTCTGTTAGGTTACCTGGCGTAAAAAGTAATTTGCTGTTGAAAAGCGAGGACGCAGTTACCGTGGCGGTTGTGGCTGTGACAGCGGCTGCGGCGGCGACAGCGACGGCGGCATTCGTGAGACAGATCCAGCCATACAGTGATAACCCGATTGCTGTCGCCGCTGGTAATATCACACCAGCCATATTTAAAAACTACCGCGTCGTCGATTGCAACTGCACCATCTGGAAATCGGTAAAAATAACGGCAATATTAATAAATAAAGAAACATTCACATATGCTCTCTCTTTCTTTCACACAGTACTGATTTGACCGTTATTAACAAATCTACAAAATTATGATGTAAAACACTTACACGACTTTCTCTCACCAGTGTAAATAATGAAAAATATAACCTATGTTTAATCATTAGTAAGCAATGTAAAATATAAAACATAACCTAATTTTAATCATGAGTGAATGACGCAAAATTAAAATCAACCTCTATAGGACATAATGTTAAAAAAATTTGTTTTTAAGTCTTTTACTGTTTCAATGTTAATTTGTTGTGACAGTTGACAAAATGTCTTTTAATCTGTTCATGAGGTACCTTTTTTACTTTCTCTTGCCTATATGAATATATAGGAAGGAAAGTATTGTTTTCATGTCGATTTTTCGAAATCGAGTTTTCACCGGATCTATACGTTTTCAGACCCCCTGAATCCAAAAAACATGTTTTTAGCGATTGGTCTGTGTGTGTGTCTGTGTGTCTGTGTGTCTGTGTGTGTGTCTGTGTGTCTGTGTGTCTGTGTGTCTGTGTGTGTGTGTGTGAACAGAATATCTCCAGAACGGAACGTCGTACGAACTTGAAACTTGAAACTTAAGTTACATACCACTACCGGACGCGACACGAACATTTTCATCAAAATCGGTCAACCGGAAGTAGTAGTTTATTCGTATAATTTTTCAGTTTTTTGCGATTTTCTCAAAAACTGGTCCTACGATTTTTTTTAAAATCGCCTATTTTACTCAATTTTTTATTCTCTACAAGATAGGGTAGGCGCCATGTCTGCTGAAATTCTCGGTGAGGCTCTTTTCACGTAAAAACGTTGTTTTTTTAAGATTACGGCTTTAATATAAATTTTAGCGCAAAAACTTATATAATAAAAGTTGTAGAGAATTTAAAAACCTACAACTTATGTTTCAAACATTTTTTTGTATGACGCTTAGTTTAGCGGTAATTTGCGATTTTCTGTTTTTTTCTCACGAAAACGTGAGAAAAATCGATTTTTTTAACATTTCGGTCTAAGTATGCATTTTACGACAAAAGTGTATATAATAAAAGTTATAGAAAATTAAAAGATCTACAACTTTTGTTTAGAGCATTTTTCTCTACAGAGCCTAGTTTAGCGTGAAAGTGTGATTTTCCGTTTTTTTTAAGCCAAATTGAGTTCGATTTTCATTTTGCGTCTTCCACTCATGATTAAAATAAGGTTATGTTTTTGAGGTTAGTTTTTGTTCATTTCTAATGTTTTAATACTAATGTTAGGTTTATTGTTAATTATTTGCATTGGCAAGAGAAAGTTGTGTGAGTGTTTCACACCAGATTTTTTAAAGTAGACTGTTACTGAGGTTAATTGCTTTTGGAGCTTATGTATATGTGTCATTACGCGCTATTGAAAATTTTAAAATGTTTTGGTTTTTGGTTAATTTTTAAATGTTATTAAATTGTTGAACTGATACTATGACGGCATAATAAAAGCAGTGGTTTTTCAAATATAGGGGTTAATAATTAACAGTGTTTTTTTTTAGTTTGCGCATTCATTTATCATTTATCTGATAGAATCTCTTAATCTCTTTATCTTATCTCTTCTACGGAGCGTTTCTGTTTATGTACAACAGTCCTGTTGATGAATAAAGGCTTTTTGACTGTAATTTTGCGTCGTGCTGTATTGTAGTATTACTGTGATGGTACGCCACTGTTTTCGTTTTGACTAAAGAATAATTTGCGCATAAACGATGACTACTATTTTACTTATACTATATCAATATTTATTAATAAGGACGATCAATTTTATTGTTGTTTTATGTTGATTTATCCTTTATAATATTGAATATACTGATATGATAATATACTGATAACAAACGGAGATTTGGAAATGTGGTAATGATTATAATGATGACAATTTAAGAAGGAAGAGAGAGCAAAAAAATATCTACAAGAAAAAAAATTAAAAAGTCTGGCGCTGGTAGTCTAAATTGAAAAAAACAAAAATACTATCTTGCGAGGAATGCAAATTGAGAACCACTGCACTTGTCTTTAATTAAGTTGTACTAAGATTGCAATTTATATTGCGGACTATAATTTTCAATGTAACAATTGCGCAAAAAAGCGTAGATCAATGACGATACCCCGATTAAAACTATTAACAGGGTGGTAATTGAATCGATCATTTGAGAAAATCAATAAAGTAACTTTAGACTTACGTTGTTCATAACGTAAAAATAAGTAAAATGCTGTATTATTTTGTTTCTGTATGAGATACGCTGCTATTATCCACAAGAAAATTTTTTATGCAATATTTATTTATTTATTACACTAGTTTACATTTGCCACTTTAACATTTTCACTATAATAAAAATTAAAATTCTTGACTTTCAAAAAGAAAAATTGGCCATCCGAAAAATTTACGTTTTTTGTCATCATCAACTATATAAAATAGTAATTATCTCCCACAAAAAGATTTTCACAAAACCGTTCTTTCTCTAAACTGCAGGACTTCACCTTCAAAGGAGGTCTATCACCAATTTTATTTTTGACTAGAAAAAAGGCTTCGGGATAAGCTCTTAGAATTATATTAGTAGGCTAAAAGAAAGCTGGACTTATGTGATTCCTGACGGAATGGTATTTTTACATTCAATCAACCCGAAATTTTACTATATCAAAAAGTGCCAAAATTTTTATTTATGGGTATTCTGAAATGACTGATTCAATTGATAATAATTAACCAAATGATGACATCGTAGATGACTACAGTGTTTACAATATACCATCAGGCAAAAACAATGCACGTGAGACGAACGCCTTCCATGAAGAGCAAAAACAGAACACCGGGTGGACAAAAGAAAGGAGAAAAGCATGCAGTGAAAGAATCCTGAGAATATGAGCTCCAAAAAGAGCTTCTAAATACGTCTAAAATTTCTGACCATGGTCTAAATTTCCCCCTATACAAGGAAAAAGAAATGTAATAATAATGAACTGGTAAATGTATGTGTGTGCTCGCGAAGTGTCTTAAATTTCAGTCATGAGAATGCTGTTTACTTTCTTTATTTCGTTTCCATGTTCCTATAAAATGAAAAAATTTAGGTTAAATGTTTACCACCAGTGATGAGGTGATCGACTGAGAAACCTTATCAGATCACAATTGTAACTAATACCGTATACTGGTTAATAATGTAATTATGTTAAGTGAAAAAAAATCTCTTGCATACGTTAAATTTATCTCAGAGAGATTGATTAAAACGAAGTATTTATAAAATGTAAATAATAAAGAACATTTTGAATTGAATTATTATTATTTATGTAGGCTTCGTGTCATGGAGTTAATAACAAAGCAAAATATTATTATCATAAAGGACACTCTCTAAAAAATAATGTACGTTAAATTTATCGGTTTGGTCATATTCATTTTAGAATTATTTAGAGCAATGTGTGGGTATTCCATGTAGTAATATGTTCTGTGAATAAGATAAAGTATGTATAGCCCACTTTTGAAATCACTTTCCGCGTATCACTTAAACTAGGCATTCAGTTAAATAGTTATGCGAACTGAACGCATGCAGTACCGGGAAATGACTACGGACTGTTTGACACACATTCATCTGAACAGTACATATCCGTTTATCAACCTACAGCTTGCGGCCCGCCCCCGCTACGCTTTATTCCAGCCTGTTCATCAACACACTAGGATCTATGTGACCCAATGTAGATACAGGCAATCAATTCAATATATAGATAATGGGTAGTGTACATTTTTGAGATTAGAGTTTTATTCAAATGTAATACAGGTGATTTTTTAGTCCTGTTACCCAATTGTTAATGTCTGGTAATTTTTTTCTAAAAAAGGGATATTTTGTTTTGTGACACAAAGTTGGTAGCCCTACTCAACCGGTATAGATACGACAGTTTGAGTTGATTCTCCTTGAGTTGCGTAAAATTTTGTGCTGTTTCCAGTTGTGTTACGAACAGAATTTCTTTTACCCTAGAACAACGGGTTTTCATTCTTGAACAATATTTTGCCACAAAATCGTATGCGAGTGTAAAAGAATCATTTCAAATTAAATTTTTTGGTGTTCCTCCACTCTATTCTAGTCAATTTCTAGGCTAACTAACTGATTTTTAGAGGCAGGTATTGTTTGCAGCAGAAAACGTAGTGGTCGACCAACTCTCTTGACAGATGACGTTAAGAGAATGTGAAAACAAGATTGCTCAATTCTCCATGGAAAAGTTTACAAAAACTTTCCTCGCATGTTGATTTGTCATGTTCGAGTGCTCAGAAAGCTGCTAAAAATTGAAATTGTATCCGTATCACATACGATTAGTTCTAGAGCTTCAGCCTCCAGATTTAAACAAGAGATTGTTTTAGGATAAAAGACATTCTGTTCGTAGCACGACCGGAAATGGCACAAAATTTTACATAGCTCAAGGAGAATCAACTCACACTGCCATATCCATACTGGCTGAGTAGGGCTACCAACTTAGTGTCACAAAAGAAATTTATTTTTTTTAGAAAAATATTACCAGACATTAACAATTGGGTAACAGGACTAAAAAATCACTCTGTAGAAAAAAATTTAGTGTAAAATAATCATACGATTTTCTCCTTCCAATCTAAATATTGAAACGTATAACTTATATTTAATTATTAGTAAATATTGTAAAATTAAAAACATAACCTAATTTTAATCTTGATTGAATAACGCAAAATGAAAATCAACCGCTGTTCGACTTTAAAATATGGGAAATCACTAATTGACGCTAACCTAGGCTCTGCAGAAAAAATACTTGAAATAAAAATTGTAGATTTTTGAATTTTCTATGACTTTGATTATACGAGGTGTGGCTATTAAATAACGAGACTGACGTTGTGAAAAATTTTATTTTTATTTTTTACATAATCACTTATTGTCACCTTCAGTATACACTCCTTCTCTATCCCTACAACGCTCCATGCGAATTTTCCATTGTTGGAAACAGTGCTGGAAGTCATCTTCTGTCAGCTCAGGACATGTGCCGCTTTCTCTTTTACAGCTTCCACAGACTCAAATCTTGTCCCTTTTAATGCAGATTTTACCTAAGGAAACAGGTAGAAGATAATGACATGTGATGATACGTGGTTTTTTACTTATGATCCGGAAACGAAGCGCCAATCCATGAACTGGAAGAGCCGAACTTCACCAAGAGCCAAAAAAGCTCGAATGAGCAAGTCAAAATTTAAAGCAATGATGACTGTTTTTTTATATCCATGGGATTGTGTTCCTTCACTGGATTCCTGAAGGTCAAACAATTAATCAATATTACTACCTTGAAGTACTTTCTAAACTACGTCAAAGATTAAGGAAAAAACGCCCCCGAAATGTGGAAGGACAAATCATGGGTTCTCCACCAAAACAATGCGCCAGCTCATTCCGCATTATCTGTCAAGAGGTTCCTAGCCAAGTACAATATCTCAGTGTTAGAACAGCCACCTTATTCACCAGATCATGCACCATGTGACTTCTACCTGTTCTTTAAGGTGAAATCTGCATTAAAATGGACAAGATGAGTCTGTGGAAGCTGTAAAAGAGAAAGCGGCACGTGTCCTGAAGGAGCTGACAGAAAATGACTTCCAGCACTGTTTCCAACAAAGGCAAATTCGCATGGAGCGTTGTAAAGATAGAGAAAGAGTGTATATTGAAGGTGACAATAAGTGATTATGTATAAAATAAAAATAACATTTTTTATAACGTCAGTCTCGTTATTTAATACCCACACCTCGTATGTCCACTTAAACAATCATTATTGATACTGCACTATTTAAGAAAATTCAATGCGTAATATTTTTGGTAGGAATTCAACCGATGAATGGTAAGAACAAAAACTTTTTCTTGTGTGTGTGTGTGTGTATATACATATAGGCATATGTGTTGTAGCCAATAGATGATAAGGGTTGCAGTGACTTTATGACAATGGCATTGATATTGAGTGAGATTGACATGCGGAAGTTGTTAAATGGTGAGTAGATACAGGTATTCTAGTCAAGGGCGTCGTCAGTCATAATTAGTTGGTATCTTCGTGTGATATACGATCAGTCTAAATGTGTCTAGACTGGATTTCCGAGTCATAAAATGAATTAGGCCTAACCCACCAATAACTGCCTACATGATCAAATAACTGTATTGACAACACTACTTCCGCACCAAATTCATCAGTTTTGTTTGTGTAGTTATTTAATATAGAATTTTTATACTATAACTGTTATTGTTTTTAATTTCTCTTGTCTATATGAATATATAGGAAGGAAAGTATTGTTTTCATGTTAATTTTTTGAAATTGAGTTTTCACGTGATATACACGTTTTCAGACCCCCTTAACCCAAAAAATATGCTTAGCGATTGGTCTGTGTGTATGTGTATGTGTGTGTGAGAATGGAATATCTCAAGAACAAAACATCGTACGAACTTGAAACTTGAAACTTTTGCTAGACACTACTACCAAACCGACATGAACATTTTCATCGAAATCGGTCAACCGGAAGTAGTAGTTTATTCGTGCCATTTTTCACTTTTCTGCAATTTTCTTAAAAACGGGTCGTACGATTTTTTTAAAAATCGCCTCATTTTCTAAATTTTTTATGCTCTACAAGATAGGATAGGCGCCATGTCTCCTGAAATTTTTGGAAAGGTTGTTTTCTAGTAGAAAAAAATGGTTTTTTTAAATTGCAGCCTTAATATGCATTTTAGAGCAAAAGTGTAAATTAAAGTTGTAGAAAATTTGAAAATCTACAACTTTTATTTCAAACATTTTTTTGTATAACGCTTAGTTTAGCGGTAAATATTGATTTTCTGTTTTGTTTTTTCATTAAATCTGTAAAAGAAATAGATTTTTTAAGATTTCAGCCTTAGTATGTCTTTTACGACAAAAGTTTATATAAATAAATTTTTAGGAAATTAAGTGATCTACAACTTTTATTCACAGCATTTTTCTTTACAGAACCTAATTTAGCGTGAAAGAGTGATTTTTCGTATTTTTAAACCAAACTGAGGTTGATTTTCATTCTGCATCATTCACTCATGATTAAAATAAGGTTATGTTTTTGAGGTTAGTTTTTTGTTTATTTCTAATGTTTTATTACTAATGTTAGGTTATATTGTTAATTATTTTCATTGGCAAGAGAAAGTTGCGTAAGCGTTTTACACCAAATGTTTTTTTTATTCTAACATTTGTAAAGTATTTATAAGCCAAAGTTAAGATGGCTATTGTGATGGATAAAATAATGAGTTGCCCATAACAGGCAGGTGGAGTGTTATATTGTTTGCACTTGGTCTGCTAGTTCCAAGGCTACAAAAAATAGTTCTGTTTCTTAAGATATAGTCAGCCAAACCATAATAATTATATGACTGAAGCATTTAAGAACAAAAAGAGGTAGAGCTATAAAAGATACGAGTCAAAGTTATCTTCTCTGAGAGAATGAATTTCATTATACATCCAGACCCTTTGGTGAATGAAGTGAAGGTGTCATTGGCAGGGTGGAAAGTAGATGCTTTTTAGAGGGTCTAGTATGCTGATAAGCATATTTTTCCACTCAGTGAGGAAGACAATGGTAAACCACCTCACTCCTCGTTATACTTAGTGAAGTCTTAAGAGGTTTAATCAGCCTTTCGGCTGATGACAAAAACATCAAAATAATCAAATAACAATTATATTTAAATAATGATTAAGAGGAAATTTGACTGTCATGGTTACGGTTTTTGCATTTTCCTTTGAGAGAAGATAATGCCTGATCAGTCCTCTTTTTTGGGTTCTGTGAAGTAGTATAATTAGTATAGTATAGTTTATTGAATATTATAGTTGTATTCCCTATTCAAAAAGTTTGACAAGACAATTTTTTTAACGATAAAAATGGGTTAACAGAATACAGAGGACATACCTGACAATAGATAAAGGATGAAAATTTTCCACTTCTCTGTATTGCTTTTTTGGTTTAGAAACATAAACCATTGTCAAAGACATCAAGTAAAAAGTTATAGCTTTTAAGATGTAATTCAGGATATTAAGAGTATTCTGAAAAAACTGTACAATTGAGAAGATTCTTGAACGGTTAAAATATAAACTCTTATATTAGTAAAAGATATACATAATACTAAGGAGATATCATATGACATGAGTACAGACACCAACTACTGCGAATATTACTGCAACGGAAGACGCTCGGAAAGAATTATGTGGAAAAAAACTGTAGCTAAAATCTTAAAAATTGGTTCCTCATGATTATGACACATCTATTTAAAATTTAATATAAATTCTAATTAGAGGCATAAAAACAGATTACAGACCATAGACCACAACTACAAGTCACCTAATACTTTCGCAATGTGAAAATGGCTCTTTATTTTTTTTCAGCGTCCCCACGGCTATTTGACACCCAAAATGTTTAATTTTCTCCCTTTGCGCGTTATAAAATTAGAGGATAGGTTTATTTAAAAGCAGAGAACATGAATGGATAATCAATGTAGAGACAATATACAAGCGTAACTTTCAAAATAAAGTTTTTCGGCTCACTTATTATTTTGTTCATCAGATTATATTGTTTGGTTTATAGATTTTATTACAATTTCAGATTGTAGTTTTTCTTAAATTATTGTATAATTTTTAACTTTGTTTATTTTCTTACAAAATAACGGGGTTTTAAAACTATTTCATAATATGATAATTAATGCAAATCGAAATGTTTCTCTTGTTAAATAAATCCTTAGTTTGGTGAAATTTTGTTTTAATTTTACTGTTCGGTATTTCATAGCCTTTTTACCAAGTACATCATTTTGTATCATTCCACCCACATATTTAAATTGAGAAACATAATTAAGTTTCCCATATTTTGTTAATTTTTTTGTGTTGTCCTGGTTGTCAATTGTCATTATTTTTGGTTTTGTTTTTATGAAACTTATATTATTTATAAATTAACCTCTTTAACATTTTACTGCTAACAAATTTTTGTGAAGAAGTTTTATTTATTTTTTAGATTGTTTATTGTTCCTACATTTATTCATAATTATCCAATACAATATTGAAGAGAAATTGGTGATTAACCAAAATTGTGAAGAAATTACCTGAATCTTTATTTATAAAGTTTTTTTTACCTCGTTTAGGACCAATTTTAGATCACGTGAGGTGACTTAAAACGTTTCTGAAAGCTGTTTTTGCCGCCAACATTCTCATCGTAGGCTTTCCTCCTTTCTTCTGTCCAATCAATGTTCTGTTTTTGCTCTTAATGGATTTAATGGCCTTTTAAGTCCGTAGCTATTTGTCTGAGTTTGGTTTGGTTTATTTAATTTTTTCGATTTATTCTGTTTTTCTCAATACCCTTTATGGCTTATTTAAACCATTTATCCGACAACTTAGATCATTGTTTAGTGTCGTTAAAATTTGTTTTGTCAACCAGTTGTCATAGTAAAGGTGTCCGGAGAATTTTAGTCTTTCTTTTTCTATTTCTATTTCTAATATAAAGTATTAAAATAATTGTTACTATAAATAAACTATCAATTACATTCAATTAAAGTAAGAATAAAATGGTAAATACACTGAATTATATACACTGAAGATACTGTATCTTCCTCTCCTTGCTGATTGATCTTCAACTTATAAATAGGTAAGAACTAAACTAATCATATTATTAAAAAAAAAATGAAATGAGAATTACATTTTCTTAAAAACAGGAAAATGTTCTGGAGCTTCAGTAGTTGATATACTGGAAGATTATTAAAATTCCTTTGTTTTTCACCTGTTTAAGTCTTTTACCAGTTGAACTTAATTTTAAATAAAATAAAAATAAGATGTGAATTACTAACGTCACCTTCACATGAACTCTTTTTTATATTCTCAGCCAATCAATTAGATTTGTTTAATATATAAATTAAGATATGACAATTAGATTTATTAGTCACAACACATCAACTGGTGTGGATAATGATATTACCAGGAAATTAAAATTCCTGTATGCAAAACCGGAATCTCTCAGCGAAGCCCTACTTTACGCGTCCAAACGGAAAACAACGAATGTGAATTTTCACAATAGGCCTGTACGCCTGCTGCGATCTTGAACTCTTTGCCCTTTCATTTCTTTACTTCACGCTTGGCGCTTCTTTAAAGGGCTCTGACCTACGATTGTGGAACCGTTGTCTTCTCCGTTCATCACTCCGTCACCATTTCATTTCAACTAACTTCTCTGCTAACAGCTCCCACACAACTTTCCCTTATTCCTAAAGCTATTAAAAGTTTTACAACTGCGCATTACATTTAGATTCAGACTGTACATTAAAATTTATTCTATTATTTTAATTTTTATGGTACAATTTGATATGTTCCACATAAAAACACAATTTTTATTTTCTTAAACTGCATATTTTCGTTTACATAAGTATTAAACCATTTACTAAGAAAAACTGAGTTAGGACACCTAAACGGAGTAAAACTATTAAAATTTCAAGAAGTTTTAATATTATTTGACAATTTGAAAGTGTCTAAATTAAATTACAAAAAACATTTTTTAATATCTGGTTAAAGTATAAGATGAACAAATTTTGCACGTTTTTTTAATAGGTAAAAAGAGGTACAGGATTGTATAAATTATAAGTTTTTTAACAGAATCAGTGGAATTGAAAAACGTTAATCCAGTTTTATTGTTAATAACTGGAATAACCGCAGATCAACCTCTTTAGCGGTTTTTCATAAATAGACCTTTATGTTAACTTCCATTCTTAAAATTAATATTCCATGTTAGGAAATCAAGTTAAACAAGTAAGAAATGGCATGTCCTACTGCAATTTATAATTTATGCAGAAAAATTAAAATTATTATTTTCATTAATTCAGACTATAGACATTCCTTCAGTAAAAATTGACTTAATAGTAAATGAATTGTAAATTTATAAATGTTTATCAATAATTATATTTATACCATTTTCAAAGAAATTTTGGCATGTTGGGAGGACATTTTTTAGTTTAATGAAATAATTTATAACTTGATTTAATTACAGTATAATTATAATAAAATTTCATCTAAAGATACTTAAAAATTGTTTCTTTCAACAATATTTCACCACACAAAAGTTTCCTAAAACAAAAACTAAATATTTTATTGTCTTTTAGCCAATGGTGAGATTCTAATAAAGAAACTATAATTTAACTAATCCTGTTTTAATCATAGGTTATTAATTGATAAAAGATAATTAAATAATTCTAATTAATAAAAGTAACCCTATAGCAAGAATTATAAAGCATTTATCAAATTATTCACAGAGAAATAAATTAGCCAATCAGCGACCGGAGGGTGGTGCTAGAAAATTGAGTTGGAATTGGAATGGGAACCCACTAAAAGTTATTTCTCCCTACTGTCACTGCTTGGTTAAATTTTTCATGTAACTTCCTAATGTTTCGTATATTATCTTTCTTTAATTAAAATCTAACTGTTTTTCATTCCGCAACTAGTAAGATATGAACTTTAGTTCATGTTCCATTAGGTTTGTTTTTAAAAACTGCCACAAAACCTAAATAAAACAAAATTTAAGGTAGGACAGGTGAAAATATGATCATGTTTGCTAAAACAATTTGTATTGTGAATTTTATATACGTATTTATAGATTCCAAAAAACTTACATTTACATCCTTACGCCCAAAATTAGCTGTGTGTTGACGTTGTAGAACAGTTATACATTTGGGGTTTTGAGTTTGTACCGCACTGTTTGAAGTAAAACTCAACATTGAATCTTGATTTACATTGTTTCATTAGGATCGGAATTTATATTATTTTTCACTACATTGGTACCATTTATTAATAATTAATTCTATAGATAGTGCTTTAATGTTGGGTTCGTTCAGAAACGCTTTTTCATATATAAATAAAATGTGAACCTTTACACACCAATCTTGTATAAAATATCATAATAAAACTTTATTTAGTGTTATTATGACACGTACCTACTTTCCCAAAAATGTTTCAATCAGTCTGAAATTTTTCCTGCAGGTTCATGAACCTATAAACAGGTTATCATAATCTAGTATTGAATTCAGTACAACACAAACAGTTTTCTTCGTAAAGTAAATTTTGTCACAAGGTAAGGCAAGAAATAAAACAACTTTAAAATTAATTTAATTTACTGAACTTATCGTTTTTTTTTAGTTGTCGGTATATTTAAATTTACAAATTTATATTAAAGTAGTAATTTTTTAGGTCATCAGCCAAAAGGCTGGTTTGAACCTCTAGAAACTTTACTAAGTAAAAACGAGGAGTGAGGTGATTTACCAATGCCTTCCTCACTGAGTGAAAAAGTATGCTCATCAGCATGCCAGGCTCTCTGAAAAACATCTACTTTCCACCCTGCAAATGACACCTTCACTTCATTCACCACAGGGTCTGGCTGTAAAATGAAATTTATTACTCTCAGAGGAGATAACTCTGACTAGTGTCTTTTACGCCTCTACCTCTTCTGTTCTTAAATGCTTCTTCAGTCATGTAAATGGCTGACCATGTGATAAGAAATAGAAATTTTTTTTAGCCCTGGAACTAGCAGATCGAGTGCAAATAAATTTTACACTCCACTTGCCTGTTATGGGCAAATTAAAGTAGTTTATATTAAATTTAGGCAGTTTATATACGAGTAAATATGAGTTACTTGGAGAATTTTTTTGAATACCTGAACTGATATTGAATGAGTACTTTGTACACTTTGGTACAAAAAAATTACGCAATATTTTTTTACATTATTGATTATGTTCAAAATAATTGAGATAAAAAGCTGAAATTTTCAGGAAATCGTAAATCTTTATTAGGTTGGTAAAAAGACAATGCATTATAGGCCTAGTTATAGGAATATTATTACAAAAGTTGATAAATTCACCTTACTCCTCTCATAATGGGGACGAAAAACGTTATAGGTTTATAATAATTGTTTTTAATTTATACCTTAAATATTAAATTTAACTTAAAAATAACGATCGACTACATGCAGAAGAAATGCGTTGGAAATATTTGAAAAAGTATCATCTGTAAAATGAGAACATGCGCAATAAAACCGGTGGAAGTTAAAGAAAAATATACATACAAATAGACCCAGTTAAAGTATAACCTATTTGTGTATATATTCTGTATATTTCGATTTCATACTCAGTCGTATGTATTGTTTTGCTGCTGAACCGGTCCAATATTTTTGAGATTCATCCGGTCAGCATCAATTAATTTTCTTCTTATTTGTTCATGAGCTAAGGACTACTGAAGAAATGCACCGAGTCATTAAAGTGGTTGTGACGTTACTTTTCATAACGAAGTAATTATCCTGTACGAAATACGTAGTTTACCAAAAAGTGTCAAAAAACTTGTTTAAAATTGGAAACAGTTATACAAGAAGGAACCAATCTCCAAAACCGGGAATTTAAATGTTTTATTAGAATTACTCTTACAAGACTCTTATTTATACAATTGGGATAAAGTTTCTTGTGTACTTAGTGCTGTTATTTTATTAAATAATTTTAAACGAACTATCATCTAATGAATGTTCTACTTTACATTTTCTAATTTAGAGCCAGAAGTTTCATTAGCTGCCTCGTTTCTACAAAGACAAAATGTGTTTTCCATTAGGAAACCAAGTGAGTTTTCTAGTGGTGGGCTCTTGTTTAAAAAAAACGTTTAGTAAATTTCTGAGTAACGTTTTACGTTTTTGGAACGTTTTGAGTAACTTGACTTGACTTGACTGAATTTATCTGTTGGTTCTGCCTTTAGCGGGCAGAATCGCAATATTAAAAACCACAACCAATGTAATTTGATATTGATTGTTATTTGTAATCTATAAATTACAACACGGACAAGCTCTTAACAAACTTCTTGATATAAATGAATGGTTTAATAATAAATAGAAAATTCTCTTCAAAGAATATGCCTCAGTGGATAATTCAAAGATTGAATTCATTAAAATAATGTTTTTCTTTACAGAAAAATATTATCTTTACTTCATGTTGGTCAATTGTATAAAATTTCTTATCAGATGGCTAACTCACATGTTAACCGATATTTCAGATTGCAATACAGTACCAACTAACAATTTTTTTTTAATAAGCATTAATTTAAGATGTATAAGCATGTTTTAAAAGAAAATTGTCTTAGGTCATAAATCACTGTGAATATACAGAAATTTGCATGTATTCAGTCAAAAAAATTTGGTATGAAACACTCACACAACTTTATCTTGCCAATGCAAATAATTAACAATATACCCTAACGTTAGTAATAAAATATTAGAAATAAACAAAAAAACTAACCTCAAAAAAAACCTTATTTTACTCATGTGTGAATGATGCAAAATGAAAATCAACCTCAGTTTGGCTTAAAAATACGGAAAATCACTCTTTCACGCTAAACTAGGCTCTGTAGAAAAAAATTCTGTAAATAAAATTTTGTAGATCATTTAATTTCCTATAAATTTGATTATATACACTTTTGTCGTAAAATCCATACTAAGGCTGAAATCTTAAAAAATCGATTTTTACACTTTTTCATAAAAAAAAACAGAAAAATCACTAATTACCACTAAGCTAAGCCTTATACAAAGTAATGTTTGAAATTAAATTTTTAAGATTTTAAATTCTCTTTAACCTTTATTGTATTCATTTTTGCGCTAAAATACATATTGAAACAGCAATCTTAAAAAAACAATTTTTTACAAGAAAACAGCGTTCCCAAGAATTTCAGCAGACATGGCGCCTACCCTATCTTGTAGAGCATAAAAAATTTAGATTGGCTAATGTTGTGGTAGAATTTTTAAATTTTGAAAAATAGACTGGACCATGCGGGGGCTTGGGCGCTATTATCAGGTATTAAGTCCAACAGGTGTCATGTATACAAAGTGACAACATGATAGTAGCACCCATCCCTTGCATGGCCCAGTCTATTTAAAAAATTTTTAAATTTCTGCCACAACACTGACCCATCAATATTTGTAGTAATATGTAGTAGTAGTAGTAAATGTTATTGTTTTTATTTTCATTTCTTCTACAATGTTCCGCTAGAATGGAGAAAATGTTCGAAGTGTTTAGATTAACTAGCATACTGCAGGTATAAAACAGTTAGGGCCTTTGTAGTCAGCCTGTTTCTACTCAAATTGTGAATGGAAAGTGTATCGGGTCGTTCTAAACAGTATCGTCACGGGTCCGGTTTTGTATTACATCAGTAGTACGCGTTCATACGGGTAGTGGCAAGTAGTTGTGAACAGGTAAATCGATTGTATGATTGTTTGTCTTAAATTAATGTTAGTCAAATTTAGTTTAAGCTTTAGTTTAAGTTTAGGTTTTTAAACTTTAAAATTTAGTTTGTTTAAAAATTGATTTAATTTATGTAATCTAATAATTAGATTACAACAAATACAATTATTGTATTTGTTAGTAGGCTAAGTTAAATCATTAATTGTAATTATTAATTGTGTAAATAAATAATTAATTGTTATAAGTTTAAAGTAAGTCTATTTATTATTCATCATACCCAAATACCAAACGAACCTAGGCTTCCTAATTATATATTTAATTAAATTTTATTTTCCGTTCTATGGTAGGGAGTCTGCCTTGGATAAATGAAATAAGTCGGTTTTCAAATTTGAACTGTCCGTCGAACACATTTTGTAGTGCGTGTTTTCCAATGGTACCAGAATTACGTTTTAAAAAACTAGAAATTTTTTTCCTTTTATTAAAAAATAAGGTCATGTGATTCTCCTAATTTTGTGAACAAAAACCACTATATTTTTCAATTTAATGTTTGCTCGTTTTCCAAAAATAACATTTCTCAAATCAATTATGGCCAGTTAATACTATTACACTGTTGTTACTAAATTTACAGAATTGTTTAAAATGTTAAATATTAGTTGATTATGAATGGAGATTGAAGAGTATATGCATCCTTTTTGAGAAAAAGGATTTTTGTGTTTTTCTAGGGAATTTTAGTTATTTGAGGAATTTCTTTAAAATCCCTGCTCCCATTTCAATCAATAAATGCCCACTTAAGGAACTAAGAAATGACAGATCTAATAAACAAAATGAAGAAGTCCTATAGTTTTTAGGTGAAATTTGGCAAAAAGTTACTATTGAGTTGTCAAATTAAATCACACAACAAACAAGCGAGTGATAAAGGGGACAATATTTCAAAATATCAGATCCGCTTGAAACTTGTGTAAACTTTACCAAATTTTGTGTATACTGATATACTAAAAAATATACAAAAATGTGTAGTCAATAGTATCTCGGAAATGTGGAATAGTTTTGACAAGACTAACAAAGATGTATTAAAGAAGTCATTTAGAAAATTATAAAAATGTAAATTTTAGCCACAGGTTGTATTTGTAATTTTCATATTTAACTATACTGGTAACTGCGTTACATGGATTTACAAGACACGATCAGCAATATTAATTCATCTCAGTCGTAGGCAGGAATTTGCCTGGGGTACTTTGCAGATTATTATCTCACCTTTTCCCAACTAAACTTTCCCACAGTAGTTTCAACGAACAAAATATTTTTGCACATCAGGTATTTTTATTTATAATCTACCCGATTTAAACTATTATATTGCTTTATTTGTGTAATTTTATTATTTTTGCTGCGGCTCCAATTCAAACAATATCTTTAGGTATCAACATCCTTGTATCCTATGAACTCATGTCTGAAAAAGAAATTCTTAAAAAGAAATGTCTTAAAGGAATTCATTCAATGAATTCATTCAATACAGGAACATTTATTGAACTTAGAACTCAGTATAAATACTGTGCTACTACTCTCTATTCTATCGTCTGGTATATTCTGTTCACAAGGAAGGTCGGTACACTTTTGAGTCTCTTGTATGTGAGAAACGTATTTTTAAAACATTTCTTAAGCTTTACGTGTTTTGTGTTTCTTTGAGCGACTTCCAGTAATTTTCTATATCCTTTTGAAAATTATTCTACTAATTTTAACAATTGTACTTTTTTTACTGCTACATCATTTCTAAAACTACGCGTTAACTGTTACATTTTTATATTTTATATTTTTCTTTAACAACTGTGTGTTTATATTGTAAATTTAACTTTGAAAAATGTATCATAAAAAATAAATTACACTTCCTAAAAATTATAGAGCAATTTTTTAAATTTTATAGAAAATTACTGGAGAGTTCTACAAAAGAAACTTAATAAATATATTATATATACACCGCGCTCTGCACGCTGCATTGTATTCTGATCACAAATATATACTGCGCTTCACGCCGAATATGTTACAAGATTTTTTTGTCACAATTTGATAGTTACTATTATTGCTGAATAAGTAAGAGTTAAGAAATAATTGAAACCTAGTAAAAAGAATTGAGTTATTCAAATGCCAGAAAAAATGGGTACAGAAATGTAAAAATGAGTAAAATCAAATCAGTGAGTAAAATGAGTAAAAATGGGTACAGACTCAACTGGAGTAGTCATCCGGAACGCATGAAGGGAAGCCGTTTGCTTAGATTGGCTATGAATTGTAAGCCAAATGGTCGATATTATGTTGTTCATCCGAGGGGAAGGTGGTTTCCGGAACAAACAGTACTCCTTAATCCGTAAAGCAAAGAAGAAGAGAAGAAGAAATGCCAGAAAATATAAATAAAATATTTTTGTTACAAAAGCTTTAAGAAAACACACAACCAAAAAATACTTTTTTGCAAACACTTCATTATTTGAACTTACATTTTATCACAAACCGAATGCAGTAATATTAAGCAGCATTATAAAAGTTAATTTATTTTAGAAATTTTTTGTTAATTACATCCACAAAGCAGAAATTGAAACCTACAGAATATTACACAAAAATTTTAATGGATAAAATAATACAAATAAAAGTATGTTAACTTATATGTTATAGGACAAGAGTTGTGTACACAAAAAATATTTATAAACAGTCGATATAATTTAAAATTAATTTGATCATTACATCCAGATGAACTGACAAGACTTTTTGTAAATACCATCTTCTCATTTATAGGGCCTATATAAAAGTAACAATACCCAAAAGTAGAAATAGATAAACTAAAATCAAAATTTTATCAAAAACAACCAAAAAATAAATAATAAATAAATATTCTCATTCCAAATTCAGCTGGTGCAAAATTTCCCAAATTGCTAGATTGTGTAATATTTATGTTGGTAATTCGCATGCAATCTCTAATGACATGCTGAATTTTCGCAAAATATATTCGAAATGTGTTTCAAGACAGTTGACTCAAGCCCATAAAAGCACACGCTGGGAGAACGAGAGAAACGTTCGATAAGTTGGGTTGGGAGGTGTTGCGAAATCCTCCTAACTGCCCAGCCTTCGCTTCATCCGATTTTCATTTTTCGGTTCACAAAAAGATTTTTTACGTACCAAGAAGTTCAATGACACGAAGCGGTCAAAAATCGGTATACTAACAATCAAACAGCCAGGTAAAGACTTCTACGCTGCGGGAATCAGAAAACGCCCAGTATAGTGCGAAATGCGTCTAAATGTTGTTAGAGACTGTTGAGAAGTTTTAAGTATCATTGTAATTGAATAAATAATTTTTTTCTCTACATTAATCAATCTCGCTAATTGTTGAACATTGTACCACACAAGAGTTTCTAATCCTGATAAGTCTATTCACAGACGTATATTTCTTCACCCTTTCCCATTCTCTCGTATCTCTTTATACTGTTTGCCAAGTAGCTCCTCCATAAACTTTCTACTAAATTCTGCGTCCATCTGTATGCCGGTATTCCCTTATTCACTTGGATACAAATTCAATACCTTCAGTGGCTACTTTTCAACTTTTGTCTTGACTATGTGGCCGACCCAATTAATTTTTTTGTGTTTTTCTTGCGTCTTTAAATTTTTGTTTTCTTCTCTGTCCTTCTTTTAGTTTTCCTCTCCATTCTAGAAATTTCGGCAATGCTTATAGTTATTTTACTCTCTCTGAGTTACTTTTATTCTCTGTGCAATATTTTTAACGGCATCTAGGTTTCACATCCATAAATCATTACTGGCAGTACACTCATGTTACTCCATTTTCATAAAAATTAGTAAATAAGACAACACCTTACTGATCCATATTAACTCGGACCCGTAATCGGAATCCGTTTGGATTCCGTAATTTTAAGGTTATAACAAAAATCTGCATAGTAAAAAAATCCAAAATAGTTAAATTTAATACAACGCGCGCATTATTGGAGTGGTGTTGGTCAACGTGTATAATTAAGTGAGATCACAACACAAAAGTACACGTAACCTTCGAGCACGTAAAAGTACACGTATCCTTTAGTTTATCGATAAGAACAAATTTCCATAATCATGCCAAACTCTGGTGAAGATCCTGAAGAAACTAATGAAATATGTAACACAAAGCGGCTTCTTCCACGTTCAGAAGCAGCAAAATTAATGAAAATAGCACTGCAGTACGTCATCACTACACACACAGACGAAATATTTATGAGGAGCTGGCAAAATATTACGTATAAAGGTTTTCAGCATTACGACAACAAGAAGTTAATGATTTTATTGAGCCAGACAGTACTAAAATGTAAATTTTTGTTGTAATTGCAAAAATAAAATATAAATAACATAAAAATAAATAATTTACATTCCAAGTACATGTATCAAGAACTTCCAATTCAACATTTCATTTTCCATTTTCAACTACAGTGTTTATAATTTTTCTACATTTAATTTTGATGTTTAGAAGCCGCTTAAAAATATATTGACATAATATTACTTGGTTTTTATTTTAAAACACGTTTAATGAGTAAAATCAGGTTAAAAATTATAAACAAGTTTAGATTGTTCAAAATTTTGGATTAGCAAAGTTGTTGTAAAATTTAAAAAAATTTATAAACAACTAAATTCGGATTAAGTTTTATAATATCGAAATATATATATAAGATTATGGGTCGAAAATTATTAATTTTGTTAGTAAATTTAAGATTAAATGATGGAAATGTTTGTAAAATTATTGTTAATGTCTTTCACGCTCAGATAATAAAAATGGAAAAAGAGTTGTTCCAATACTGAAGATATTGTCGGATGGACCGGTGTTTAATTCGTTTTTGAAATATCTAGATAGTGCATACAACATGCGCAAAATAACTTATGTACAATCCCTTAATGGTATTAATAGTTCATAGATTGATTTTAATGTGCTGCTTTGAAACTGGAAATCGTGAGAGGCTCCGTCGGACGAGGTCCACGGATCTGTCGGCAACGGCAACTATAGGTCTACACTTGCACGTCAGGTTGTGGTCGACCGGTCATGGCCATGCCTCACTGACCACTGTGTATCTTTACACGCAATACAAACACTTTATAAAAGAATTAGTATCTTGGTAATTCTGTCCAAATAAAAATGTAATTTTAAGAAAGTTTCATCCCCTTTTACCGTTATAATTTCTTTGAATGTATTTTATTTAATACGTGTAGTAAAAATATTTAAATTTTTATAATAAATAAAAATGTTGATAACTATTCTAATTAAAAATATATTTTCCGTAATAAATTTTTATAATGTTACTATTAAATTGTCAACCGTAAAAAGTAACACAGTAATGTAGAATAGGTAACTTTGTCCTACGAAAATGGAAATTCTGAAAGTAAAACATATTTTAAAAAACTACAGCCAATAAAAAATATTTATTGAGTCAACTGTAATTATGTATACTAATATTTTTATCGATATTGTTAAAAAGTCCACCATTATTCTCTACAAACTCCATACAGTAGCTTAAAATTGATTCGTAATTACTCGACAATAACTGTTTATCTTTATTAACGATAAAATGCATTTTCAATTGATATTTTCAGTTTAATAAGGTTTTACGGTTTCGAAGAAAACATTAATTTCTTAATAGAGTAAAATCGCGTGGAGTTAAGTATAACGACCGTGGCGTCAATCGATTTTGCCTTGGTGACCAATCAATTCAACCGTTTGAATTGGACGTAAAAACAATTTCTATCTTTTATTAAAAAAGGGATGGGGCCAATTTTGATAACAGATGAGCTATTAAAAATTATAGCCTAAACGAAATTGTTTTCAAGTTCTGGCAACAAAAAAATTTAATACGTATTGCTGCTAATTTATCGAAAACATACTATTGCATGGGGAAATTAAAACATGTCCTATTTGAACCCTAATTAAAAATCTTATCATAAAGTTTATATTAAAATACGTTTTATCTTAAAATTACAAAACCAATCAATTTTAGTCAAAAATAACTGTTAGCTAATAATTAATAATTTATAATAGAAAAAACTGCCCATAACAAGCAGGTGGAGTGTTAAATTATTTGCTTTCGATCTACTACTTCCAGGGCTACAAAAATAGTTCTCTTTCTTATCACATGGTCAGCCAATTATATGACATAAGCATTCAAGAAAAGAAGAGGTAGAGGTGTAAAAGACACTAGTCAGAGTTATCTCTTCTGAGAGTAATGAATTTCATTATACAGTCAGACCCTGTGGTGAATGAAGTGAAGGTGTCATTTGCAGGGTGGAAAATATGTGTTTTTCAGACGGACATGGCATGCTGATAAGCATACTTTTCCACTCAGTGAGGCAGACAATTGTAATCCACCTCACTCCTCGTTTTACCTAGTAAAGCCTCAAGAGGCTATTAAACCAGCCTTTCAGCTGGTTTATTAAGGCTGGTTTAATAACCTATAACAACAGCAATAGAAAAAGTAATTCTTCAAAAATCTTTCAAACCGTTTGTTTTTCTTTTAAGTTTATACTGTTATAATATATCTTATAATCTGTTCTTTATCTTGCAAAAGCAACCCCCCGCTCATTGTGCTTCACGCAAACTAAAGATAAATCTTTAACTCCTCACACAACCTTACAAGTTGAAAGCAAAGTCGCGATTGTAAAAATAAATACAAATTAGTACTGGAAACAGGAGGAATTTTGTTGATATCTGTATAATTCACCAGTGGAATGTGATACAACCTGAGAAGAACTGCAATAATGTCTTGTGAGAAAAGGTAGGAAGAGTGCAACTGTTAAAATAAGTGTACGATGTATGGCAATTTAAATAACCGTACTGGAGTTAGGAAACACCTTACTGACCATCAATTATATTACTAAGATAATCCATTTTAATGTATTCCCCGTGCCGATCCCTACAATGATCAATACAAATTTATCATCCTTGAAAGCAGTGCTGGAAGTTCGCTTCTGTTGTCTTGTTGAGAACCTCCGTCGTTTGCTTTCACTGCTTCCTCATTGTCAAATTTTGTTCCCTCAAGCTTCGATTTTACCTTAGAAAATAAAAAATGTCACGGGGGCCAGGTTGGGCGATTACGTAAAGTGGTCCAACACGGTAATGACGTATTTTTCAAAAAACGCCTTGACGGACAAGATGGAATGGTCTGGCGCATTGTCTTTGTGAAGCATCCAAAATAACTCTTCCACAAATCGGGTCTTCATCTTTTCACTCTTTATGAAGGCTAATCAGAATCTCGAAAATGATATCAGTAAGAGCTCGGACTCTCAGACGAAGATTTCGGGGGATGAATTTACCAACTTTCTGAAAGTTATCCTCCGTTTTTGATGTTACGAATCGTCTAAAGTCGTTTTACGTCCCTTCTTAAAACTTTTAAACAACTCAAAAATTTGTGTACGGGATAAACCTTCTGTACATTTCCATTAACATGGCATGAGCTTCTGTAGCGATTTTTCCCAGTTTTAGAAGAAACTTGAGGTTAACTATTGCTCCATCTGAACACTACGTTTATTCGACAATATGCTAGCGCACGGACTTGAACGGACAATATTGCTACAGTAGACTGAGCGGCGTACAATCGTAGGCCTACTCATCGAACTCAGGTCGGGAAAGCATCAACAGACACTAACATTTTAAAATCTGCTGTAGCGTGCTCACTGTTTGCCGGTAGCAACAACAATCCGGTTATTTAACTCTCACACCTCGTACAACCTGTTAGATTTTGGAAGGTTTACATAAATTTCTATGTATAAATCGGATGTGACATTAATTTTTGGATACTGTTCGTAAATAATTTTCAAGAATTTTGATAAAAGGAAAGAGAATATGATGTCATATTGTAGGGCGGTACTGTACCGTACCTGATACCTGCCTGCATAATACATATGTATACAATGTATACAGATGGTAAAATAAAATGGAATAATGTATAAATTTATGGAAGAACTAATCTTCCCAATTGACTTTACAAAACAAATAAAGATAAAATACAACTTTATTTTATCAATCACAATGGTTTTTAAATTAATTTATTATTATTATTATTATTATTATTATTATATGTGACAAGTTCGTTTTATATGTGAGAATTGAAGGGTACGAAAAAGAGGCTGCTGTAAGAAAAGGTGTACAACAAGGATGTTCATTGTGACCACTACTTTTAAACTTGTTTATAGAAGCGGCTACAAATGAAGTGAAGGAAAAATTTGACGCAGAAATAAAAATTCAAGGAGAAACAATAAAAATGCCGATTCGCCGATGATATAGTATTATCAGCTGAGACAAAGAAAGAACTAAAGGATATCTTAAATGGAATGGATGAGATAATGAGAAAGGATTACTTCATGAAAATTAATAAGAACAAAACGAAAGTGTTGTGCAGCAGTAGAGTGGTTTAGAAGAGATGAAAAATTTTAAAGTAGGTAACGAAAACATACAGTTTTTATATAGTTTACATATAGTTGTGGAATTCTGCTATCTATGGAGTAAAATAACGAAGGATGGTAGAAGCACGAGTGATATCAAAAATAGAATTGCTCAAGCTAGAAAAGCCTTTGAAATGAAAAACAGCTTACTGACTACAAACATTGACTACAGATTAGAAAAAATTTCTTAAAACACTATGTTTGGAGTGTAGCATTATACGGGAGTGAAACGTGGTACATAAGGGCTGTAGAAAGGAAAAGGATAGAAGCTTTTGAAATGTAGTGTTATTGGAAAATGTTAAAGATTAGGTTGGTGGACAAAATAAGTAATTTAGAGGTTCTTAGGCGAATAGATTTTTTTTTTATTGTTTGTGTTATAATATTTAGTGACACCATCTGAATTAAATTCCGCACTTCAGTCGGACGTTAAACAAAAAAAAAAATGGTACTTAAATTTAGTAAATTTAGGGGTTTTTTCTTATGTGTAAGTCTTGACTCCCCTTAGTCTGCGATAGGTGTGCAGCAGTTAAGGATTTCTATCTCTTCAGCTGCCTTTGTTCCACTAAGTAGGTCCGTCTCGCTTCCCTGTTTGTATTTTTTTATTGCTTTTGGAGGCTAGGGATAGCTATAAGGGGTGATGTGGAAGCCATAAAAATTATTTTTATTATTATTATTATTATTATTATTATTATTATTATTATTATTATTATTATTATTATTATTATTATTATTATTATTATTATTATTATTGCATAATGTCAAATAGCTTATGTTAAAATACTAAGAAAACCTTTCCAAAAATAAAAAAAAATATTGAAATTGGTTGACTATTTTCTGAGATCACCTCGTACAAACAAACAAATTTTTCTTCATAATAATATTAGTATAAATTGAAGAGCTGAGTGGATGAAGGAACTATAAAACATTTTTTCGAAAACTAAGTTTTTGAGATTGATGAACATGTTGTATTACAAATCTGCAAAATTAATATCGAATAATAATAATATAATTAACAATATCGAATGCTCTGTTTCTACAGTTTAAAAAAATCATAGTGGAGGTAGAAGGATACGAGAATGTATTAGTGAATAAAACTGTTTAAGCATCTTTTTAGAATAGTATCAACTGCGGTAATTTACACTTACCTTCATTGACAAAAACTGTTTCAAAAATTTTTAAAAACTTTTTACTCAAAACCTTTCTCTTTTATTATTGAAATACCTTCCATCCAAAAAATAAATTGTCAAAAAATAAAGTGTGCGAGTACATCGGACACTTTTAGTGTTATATGCATAAGAAAGTGGTAAAAAATAATACTGAAAAGTAAAGTGTGAACAACATTTAATTTGCATTACATAAACTTTCATAGAGGGTTAAGATTAGGTACCAAAATTAAAAAATACTAGAAAACTCACACAAAAATGGGAGCCATAAAACTTCGTTCAAATATTTTTGTTACATAGTGCCTTCATCCAATTGACTTTTCAATTATAATTCTGCTTTTAACTAAACCCGAGGTAAACCAAAATTTGAGTAATTATCTGTATATAGTCAATTATTTTTAAAACGTTTAAATATTAAAAAATAATGTTAAATCCTTAAGTACGATGCCTAAAAATGTAAATTTTGAATTTTTTCAAGCAGGAATTTATGAGAAACTAAATATGTAGCTAATAAAATCTGGTTAAGTTACTCTTTTTCTTAGACATTAATTCTCAAAAAATGTAAACAATCCTCTTACATAGTGATTTGAATATTATTCTTCTATTCAAACGAAATGTTTTATAATCTTTAAATTTTAAGCTATAATTAATATCCAGTATATTATAGTTCACTAAATTTAAAAACGTCTTTTAGAGATATTTCATAAGATCTATTTGAAAAGATTAGTTTGAACACTTACCAACTAGAAGTCAAACCCGCTAAACGCTGTCCCTATTACTGCTAATATTTTATTAAACCACCTCAAGACTACAAGTTCAAGGTTACTACGAAACACAATAAACGCATTGAGCTGCAGTCACAACGGATACACGACTGTTCCTTCCACTTTATTTCATAACTATAAAATGTTATCGAATAATTGATTTTTAATTTTAGTCACATATTATTGTACTAATTATTTAATTTTTATTATACTTCACACTTGCTAATAACTATTGAAATTACCTGATTTTTATATTTTAATTAACTTATTATCGCTTATAATTACAAGCAATAAAACTCATGCGTTTAATTTTTCTTGTTCGTTTTGTTTAATGCAAATTTTTTAACAAAGGAACTACAGCCTAATATATTTTTTACTTTCTCTTGCCCTATATGAATACATAGGAAAAGAAAGTAGGTATTGTTTTCATATAGATTTTTCGAAATCGAATTTTCACCAGAAATGCACTTTTATAGACTCCTTGAACCAAAAAAAAAACATGTTTTCAGCGATTGGTCTGTGTCTCTGTGGTGAACAAAATTTTTCAAGATCGGAATAGTGCACGAAGTTGAAAATTTTGAACTCAACATAAGTTCAGTACCACTCAGGGACCCGACACAAACATTTTCATTAAAATCGGTCGAATGAAGGTAATAAATATTCTTGCAATTTTTCACTTTTTTCGATTTTCTCATAAACGAATCCTAAGATTTTAAATGCCCTCATTTTCTACATTTTTTGTCTACAAGATAAGTTAAGGCGCCATGTCTGCAGAAATTCTTGGAAAGTCTGAGCACTCGTCATAAAAAATTATTATTTTTATTACCTTAACATTCATTTTAGGTTAATTTTTTTTTTTTTTTTTTTTTTTTTGGTTTAACGTACGACTATTTTGCAATTACTGCTAATACAGACGGTGAAGGATGAAATAATTTTTTGTAACGTATGAAAAAATGCCATGCCTGAATGGGATTCGAACCCAAGACCGCATGATGAAAGGCGAGCACACTACGGCAATGCGGCCGTAGTGCAGCAACATAATTTTTATAGTTATGTTGCAATAATTTAAATGTAGAACAATTTAAAACCTATATTTATTTCATACATTTTTTGTATAACGCTTAGTTTAGTGTTAATTAGCGACTTTCTGTATTTTTCATAAAAATCGGTAAAAAATGGGATTTTTTTAATATTGCGATCTCAGTATGCATTTTGCAACAAATGTGTAATTTTAATAAAGTTGTAGAAAATTAAAAATCGATAACTTTTATTTGCCGCATTTTCATCTACAAAGCCCAGTTAAGCGTCAATTAGTGACCTTTCTGTATTTTTTCATCAAAATCGGTAAAAAACAAGATTTTTTAACATCGTGACCTCAGTATGCATTTTACAACGAATGTTTAATTATTGAAGTCAAAGAAAAATAAAAATCTATATCTTTCATTTGCAGTATTTTCATCTACAAAGCCTAGTTTAGCGTCAATTAGTGATTTTTCGAATTTCTAGGCCAGAGGTTGATTCATTTTACACCATTCACTCATGATTAAAATCAGATTATGTTTTTCATTTTACATTGTTTACTCATGATTAAACGTAGGTTATATGTTTTATTATTTTCATTGGCAAGAGAAAGTCGTGTGTCTGTTTCAGACCAGATTTTATAAAATAATTATTCCTAAATCTTAAGCTATTGTTTATAATTTTAATATTTACATTAACATCAGTAAAATAAATTGACCTATATAAACAACCTATATAAAAATTTGATGTAAAACACTCACACGAATTTCTCTTACCAATGTAAATAAAGAAACATCCACGTTTAATCATGAGTAGTAAGCTATGTGAAATTAAAAACCAATGGCTAACCTAATTTTAATCCTGAGCGAGTTTTGAAAAACGAAAATCAACCTCTGCAGTATTTAAAAGTACGAAAAATCACTAACTGCCGCTAAACTAGTATTTGTAGAAAATAAATGCTAGAAATAAAAGTTGTAGATTTTTTAATTTCTATAAAATTGATTTTGTACACTTTAGTCATAAAATATATAGGCCAACTAAGGCTGCAATCTTAAAAAATACAACTTTTTTACCGATTTCAATGAGAAAAACTTTAAAGAAACCCACTAATTGACAATAAACATTGTAGAAAAATGTATGAAATAAAATTATGTTAGTTTTTTATTTTCTATTACTTTTATTATACACTTTTGCCATCAAATGCATATTAAGGCCGTAATTTTTAAAAACAAATATATTTTTTTTACTACAAAAGCACATCCCCCAAGAATTTCAATAAACATAACGCTTACCCTTTCTTGTAGAACATAAAAAATGTATTAAATGAAGTGATTTTTAAAAAAATCGTAGGAGCCGTTTTAGAGAAAACCGCAAAAAGTGAAAAATTTCACGAATAAGCTATTACTTCCGGTTGACCGATTGTGATAAAAATTTTCATGTGTAATGGTACTACAAGGGAATTCTCTTGTGGTATCTAATTTAAGTTTCAAGTTTCAACTTTGTACGCTATTCCGTTCTTGAGATATGTTTTTTTTCACACACAGATAAAGCGTTTAAAAGTTTTCAAAAACTTTTTAAGTTAAATACTAAAGGCCTTAATATATTTTGAATTTCAGCAAAGAAAAATGAAATTAATGTAGAAGTTAATCGCCTCAAATTTAAACCTTAAACCCCTTGTTAGCATTTTATTTTCACCTATAATTTTCGCTGAAAGCCTCAATGTATTAAGGCGTAACGGTTATCATTTGTACTTCCTCTTGCCTTTTTGAATAAATAAGAAAAAATTATTGTTTTCATATCGTTTTTTCGAAATCGAGTTTCCACCGGATCTACACGTTTCCAAACCCCTTGATCCCAAAAAAACATGTTTTAGCGGTTGGTGTGTGTGTGTGTGTGTGTGCGTCTGTGTGTGTGCGCGCGTTTGCGTGTGTGCGTCTGTGTGTGTGTGTGTGTGTGCGTGCGTGCGCGCGCGCGTGTGTGTGTGTGTATAAACAAAATATTTCAAAATGAAATATTATATGCACTTTTGTGGGTTGCTAACCCACAAAGGTGAGTGTACAAAATAAGTAATATAGAGGATCTTAGACGAGTGGATGAAAGAAGAAGTATATAGTAAAAACTCATGTTTATAGTAAAATTTATAGTAAAATGTTATTATAGTAAAAATCATGTTTGGTAACAAACATGATAATATTTAAGTATTATCTTTATTAATTTATTTTTTTTATAAAAACTACATGAGAAATAACTAACAAAAGTTGGTTCTAGTAGTAGTGACGGAGAACACTTGTCAATGAATAAAGTTATTTAAAAGTTAATTTGATAATAATTAAACACAATAACCTGTCATAAGTTACCAAGGGCAGTATTTTCAACTCTGCAAGTCCTGTTTAGTAAGAATTTTTTTTTTTT
Organism: Catonia carolina; assembly: GCA_035578175.1. Lineage (NCBI taxonomy): Eukaryota > Metazoa > Arthropoda > Insecta > Hemiptera > Achilidae > Catonia > Catonia carolina. The sequence goes on from JAQMRL010000007.1 coordinate 49,397,597, forward strand.
TTTTTTTGGTTTAACGTCCGACTGTTTTGCAAATTGCTGCTAATGCAGACGGTGAAGGATGAAATGAATTTTTTGTAACGTATGAAAAAATGCCATGCCCGAGTGGGATTCGAACCCAAGTTTAGTAAGAAGTGGTTATCATGACCGTATAACAGATACTGCTGAAAAAACCCTACACTGCTTAAATGTAAATAAAATTGTTAATATTAGTATATTTTTAACGATTCTTTTTTATTTTGGTTGAAATTTGTTTCTTCATTTATGATATATTATGAAAAATATTTAAATAGGGTTTTTTCAATATAAGGTTAAATTTAAGTTCCTGTGAAATACTATCATGAAATAAATATTTTATTTTTTTATTTTATAAAAATAATGTATTTTAACCACACGTGCATTAGTACTTTTTTCAAGTTTCTGTTTAGTGTGTACCAATTGTTTTATAACACTTCAATCATTATTTAAAAAAAATATTAAATACTCGAATTAAATAATCTCGATATAAAAGTGAATAAAAAATAAATTTAAATTTAATCTTTAACTAAGTCAACGACAAAAGATTTTAATTCCACAAAAATCACAACCTTAGAAAATATTATATTCTTTGGCAATTCTACAAACTCTTTAAATTTCCTTAAAAACGGGATTTAGTCTTTTAGTATGTACTAGCACAAAACTGCTGAGGACGAAAGGTTTAAAACAAAGTAATACACTGCAGCAACTTAATATGTAAGCCTGTAAAATATTGAAATTGGTGAAGCACGTTTTTTCACATTTAATTAAATGGTATTTTTGTACTTTTATGTTTTATATTGTATCACATGTAATATTCTGTACGTACTAAACACTAAAAAGCGTAGATCGTAGCAGGCGCAGCCTATTTAGGCCTATTGCCTTCGGACATGGTATGTTTTGGAGAAGGTGTTCTTGGATCGCGTGTACTCCAATCAAATAGTACGAGTGTTGTATCCTTATAATAGTGTATTTACGAAGCGCTAACAGGAGGCTTTGGCCTCGGCCGCGGCCTCGCTGATATTCGTGGCATCATTTCACACAAACCAACACACATGTACACACAGATAATATTAGACGATCATCCGTCAGGAAGAAACATATTTTATATGACTAGAATACTCGGTGGTAATATTTTCAAATATTTTAAGTCAAAAAATCTACCCTGAGACAACCCCACCTGAAAACTTGTTAGAATTCCTTAATATACTGATCAATATTAAATAGTTTATTAGTTACTTCTTACAGTAATTTTACATATAATTAGGATGAAAAAATTCATGGTTTTCAATAAAAATACATTTTCATCTTAATTTATGCTCAAGAAAACAATTTCTTGAAACATTGAATTATATCTTTAACTTTTATCTGATAAAATTAAACCATCAAATACCTATTAGTAACTTACTTAAAATAGTTAAATTTACAAATTAGTTGACCCATTCGCACGACGATCAAAATGAAAAACAAAATTTTAATTGTTTATCCAATCAAAAATTAAAATTAACTGATCATAGATTTTAAAAAAGTAGCAGATTTGTGTACTTTTCAAGTACTTTTATATGAAAAAATCTTTATTCATCTAACTAAACAGAAGACAATTTTTTCAAATAAATTATTACATTTATACGTACATTAGGAATTCATAAGGTGTATATTATATAAGGGAGATATATTATGACAGTGTACTAGTATTTTACTTGTGTGCAGTATATGTCTCTTAATTACGTTTTTTGTTTTACGTTCGACTGTTCTGCAGTTACTGCTAATGCAGATGATGAGAAGGGTGATTGATGAAAGTGAGTGAAGAAAAATTCCAGTCTTGACCCGAAATCGAACCAGGGACCTCTGGCATAAAAGCCAGGTGTACTGACCACTACACCACGAGCCATCCAATCTGAACAGCATATTTTCAATAATAAGGAAAGTAGAATCAACTTAATCATAATATATTCGTATAAATTGTCGAACACTCCAATGTAATTAAAGGGTAAAGCGGACAATGGAAGAACTTAAAACTGTAGAATGGGTTGTTGTCGGATTCGAAGAACTAAAAAGAGAAGACGACAAGATAAATGACAACAATATCAAATCAGAGTACTGGATAACCCTTTTGTGTCACTATTTTCATTTAAAAAATTAAACTCTACAATTTTACAAAATATTACCACGGAAATAGTCGAATTACTTTAGACAAGTTTTGTTATTTTATTTTAATTTTTGTTCAAAATTTCTTATCTATTTGTAGAGGCAAAAATTTTGTGTGAAACAATCACACAACTTTCTCTTGCCAATGAAAATAACGAAACATAAACCCATGTTTAATAATGAGTAACCAATATAAAATTAAAAACGTAACCTAATATTAATCAAGAGTGAATGACCCAAAATTAAAGTCAACCTTTGTTGAACTTAACAATCATGAAAGTCACTATTTAACGCTAAACTAAGCATTGTAGGAACAAATTATTTTAAATAAAAGTTGTAGATTTTTTAAATTTTTTACAAATTTAATTATATGTAGTGCACTTTTGCCCTAAAATGCACATAAAGGCCAAAATCTTAAAACCCTATTTTTACTATACTAGAACACAGCCAGCCAAGATTTTCAGCTGCCGTGATATGTAGAACACAAAAGATGTAGTAAATACGACAATTTAAAAAATAATAGAAGACGCCGTTTTGAGAAAATCGCAAAAATTTAAAACACCGCACAAAAATAAACTACACTTTGGTTGACTTATGTCGATAAAAATGTTATGCTGGGTCCTTTAGTAGTACCATACATAAGTTCCAAGTTTCAACTTCGTACAAAATTCCTTCGTACAAAATATGTGTGTGCGTGCGCACGCACACACATCAATCGCTAAAAACATCTTTTTTGAATTCAGATCGTTTTATTACGGATATTTCCGGTGATAACTGGAATTCGAAAAATCAACATGAAAACAATTATTTCATTCCCTGTATATTCACACAGGGTAAGAGAAAGTAAAATGATTAATTAAAGAGGCTTAGCCGATGTTTTTTTTAATAATTTACTTAATGCAATTATAAGAGTCAGTTAAAGGAGACTGTAATATCAATATTTATTGGTTAAATATACACAACATATATACGTTTAAAATATTACTCAATGTAGTGTAATAGTGTTAAACGTTTTTGTGTATATAGCCTAATAAGACAAAAATATAATAACATAAAATGCTTCAGGGAAGAGAAATGAACATCTAGTAAGAAAACTAACTCAGTATTATAGAACCAACATGAATAATTAAACTGCCAAATTTGAATAAAAGTTACAGACTGCCGTCGTAACAAAATCTTTTATTAACTAGTTTTTATATACATCTAATATGCTTTACAAATTATTTGAGACACGTTGTGGAAATTATTGGGACATTTTTCCTCTTCAGTAACTTTTAAACTGTAAAACACCCGATGAAACAAGTATTTTGGGGGTTTTTCACAACAAATTACCCAGGCAGTTTATTTCTTGTTCAAGGTATGATGAATTTAAAAAAGTTTATAGAAATATTACGATGTAAAATTGTTCCGTTCATGCAAACTTTTGGAGGGAAATTTCAACATAACTTGGCTTCTTTCCATAAATCGAAATGGGTCAAGACTTTCATGCTGGAAAATCAAATTAATGTGCTTGATTGGTCTAGGAATTCACCAGATATAAATCGCATTGAGAACTTGTGGAATATTTTAAAGAAATGTTTAGGTAAGATGGATTATACACAAAATAACGCATGAAAATTAATGCTATAAAAGTATCGTTCCACGATGTTGAAGTTAAGAAAATGTCTTTTAACCTGATAGAGTCAAAGCCAAAACGTATTAAAGAGGTCATTCTGCTAAAGGAGTACATACTTTGTACTGACACAGGTATTTATCAATGTATTTATTGTCATCAGTCTCTCGACTGGCTTGATACAGTTCTCCAAGCTGTTCTCCAACGCAAGTCGTTTCATATCTACATATCTGTAACATCCTACATCTTTTTGTAATTTGCTTTAAATATTCCAACCTTTGCCTCCCCCTACAATTCACTCCTTCAATATACCCCCCATTACTGATAGACCAATACCTGGATGTCTTAAGATATGCCACACTAGCCTATCCATTATTCTGCTAAGATAATTCTGTATACACTTTTTTCATCCACTCGCCTAAGAACCTCTAAATTATTTATTATGTCCACCCACCTAATCTTTAAAATTTTCCTATAACTACACATTTCAAAAGCTTCTATCCTTTTCCTTTCTACAGCCCCTATCACCCACGTTTACTTCCGTATATTGCTACACTCCAAACATAGTGTTTTAAGAAATTTTTCATAATCTGTAAGTCAATTTTTGTAGTCAGTAAGCTGTATATCAATGTACGTATCCAACGCAAAGAATGAATAAAAGCATAGTTTCTTAAAAAAGTGTTTTTTTCTTTGTTCAAATTAATTTGCACAGTATAGTACAATAAATAATTTCCCATTTTTTTTAACACCATAAGATTAAGTACTGATGGTTTGATTTAAAAGTAAACCAAATCAATACTATTTCTAGAAATAAATTTTTCTAGAAATCATCGGTTAAAAGTTAATTAATTTTATGCGAGGTCTAAAATTTAAATGGACGGCTTTCATAAACACGATTACATGCTAACTATTTTGTTTTATAAGTTCCCGAATTTAAAACTAGCTTTTATTGCTCATAATTTACAAAAAGAACCGTACTTGGTTCACACAGACTCAACATTTTTCAAGAAAGAAAGAAATCAATATTACCAATTCGTGAAAAAATAATTATTGAATTTTCTCTCTCAAATGGCTAGGTAACCTAACCACCAACATTATCAGAAAGTTTTTAATTTTGTAGATAGTTTACTCTAGCATCAGAGGATCTACTCTAATTTATACAATATTATTATTGTTAAGGTCATCAGCCGAAAGGCAGGTTTAAACCTCTAGAGGCTTTACTAGGTAAAACGAGAAGTGAGGTGGTTTACAATTGCCTTCCTCACTAAACTAACAAACCAATAAGGTTTTTATAAATAAAAAAATCCCTTTCATGAGACGACGCGTCTCATGGCTGGTGGCAGTTTTTAAAAAGGCTTACATTTGGACTTATGGCAAAAACCGTTAGTGATTTCTCTATATACTCTTTAAGAGGAATTGAATGACACTATTTTTTTCCCAAATTCCAACTTTGATTTCTTGACTTCCGGTTTTGGGCGACTTCCGGTCGAAACCCGAACTTCAAACAAATCTAGGCCCTCTAATTTTTTGTGTAGATTACTAATCTGAAAACAGTTTGTTGCTATCCCTTGTAGTTTCTGATATCTGGGTGTGACAGACGGCCAAAACAAAATGATAGATGACAATTAAAAAATGATTGCCACCAATAATTCAAAAAGATCTTATTATTTTAGATATTATAAGCAGCATTGAACAGTAGAAATTATTTAGAGTAATATATTTTTTTGGATAAATTTTACACAATATGAGAATGTATCATAATAATAAGGTAGCTTATATAATTATGTTGTACTCGAAATTCTGACTAAAAGGTTAGGAGGTGTATTTTTATCGAAAATGTCGATTTACACGAGATAACTTTCCAAGTTGTCAGTTGTTACTTAAAAGTATTTTATTGTTACAAAACTACATTTATTATAACCCTGTTTATTTCATAATTTTGGGCACGTTTAATTGTTTTTCAAAAGTTTCAAATTGTTCTCAATTTCTAAGTTTAGATCCACCAAAATTTCCTTTAAAAATTATTATTCATAAGGCTTTATAAAATACATTTTAACATATTTAGCAGTAAGTTTAGAGAAAGTTCTTGCGCATTATGATGGGTTCGAAGATACTAGATGGACAGTTCAGGTTACGAGGAAGAGGAAAACTGTACAAGAAACCGAACGGTTAGTAGAGTTAATCAGAAAACGAATAAAATTCTACGAACACTATCTGTATAGGTGGCAAAAGGTTGAAAAAATACATTTTATAAATACTAAACAATAGACTTAAGTTATCAGATAAGCGGCTTAAAGAAGTCAGAAAAGATATTGAGGAAACAGGAATAAACCGAGAAAATATAAAGGGAATAACCAAATGTAGACACTTGGTAACCAAGTTCAAGGGCTTCCACAAATAACCAAAGCAGAACACCCGATGGATGAAAGAAAGGATTAACTCGTCGATAAACTTATACAGGAAACTGGTATAAACTGATAAAACATAATGGACCTAACCAAGTTCAGACAACTGATTAGTGACTCTTCCAGTAAGTGCAAAATAAAACACATGATGAATGGAAGAAAGGAGAAAAGCCTATAGTAAATCAGTTCTGACAGTATCGACTAGTCTGACCCTGTGGTGAATAAAGTGAAGGTGGAATTTCCAGGATGGAAAGTAGATACATTTCAGAGACCCTGGCTTCCTGAGCATACTTTTCTATTCTGAGAAGAAGGTAATGGTAAACCACCTGACTCCTCGTTTTACTCAGTAAAGCTTCAACAGGTTCAAACAAACCGAGCTTCCAGAAATATCTAAAGTTAGGCCTGCTTTAAGTAGTCTAAAATTGGCTCTATACGAAAAAAATTAATAACGTTTAATCAAGCAGAATTATTATGTTAGCTTCATTTTGTTAAAGATTTTAATGGATATAATGAATAAAAAAATACGATAACTAATTGCTAAAATGTAAAAAGTTTTGCTTAATTTTCTACTAAATTTCCTGTGAACATGTCACATGTAATATAAATTTTACAAAACAATAATTTCTGAAAATTTTATGAAATTAAAATTAAGTACCTATATAAATTTGTTAATAGTTTTAATTTTTGTGTAATGCGAGAAACTACGTACACTAAAAAATACGGCACAGTTTGATATTGAGCAAAAATGGAGACCTTATAACATTACCTAATAAAAATAATTGACTGATTATTTGAACAAACTGACATATTACAATCAAATAAGTTACGGAGTCTTTTCAATTACAATTTTTAACATGATTCCGTATCACATTTAATATTTTTAATAACTATAAATATTTCAATAAGTCCTTAATATCATATAAATATTTGTTTCAATTACATTTTTTACTTTCTCTTGCCTATATGAATGGAGGAAGGAAAGTATTGTTTTCATGTCGATTTTTCGAAATCGAGTTATCACCAGATGTACCCGTTTTCAGACCCCTGAACCCAAAACATGTTTTTAGCGATTGATCTGTGTTTGCGTGTGTGTATGAACAGAATTTCTCAAGAACGGAACATCGAACGGAACATTGAAACTTGAAACTTAAGTTAGATACCACTAGCAGATCCAAAACAAACATTTTCATCAAAATCGGTCAACCGGAAGTAGCAGTTTATACGTGTCATTTTTCGCTTTTTTCGATTTTCTCAAAAACGGCTATTATGATTTCTTTTTAAATCGCCTCATTTACTAAATTTTTTATGTTCTACAAGATAGAGTAGGCGATATGTCTGCTAAAATTCTTGAGAAGGTTGTTTTCGCGTAAAAAATTGTTTTGTTTAAGATTGCGACTTGAATATCCATTTTAGCACAAAAATTTATAATAAAAGTTGTAGAGAATTTAAAATCCTACAACTTTTATTTCCAACTTTTATAATGCTTATTTTTTTTAATTAGCGATTTTCTGTTTGCTTCTCACGAAAACGTGTAAAGTATTGATTTTTTAAGATTTAAGCCTTAGTATGCATTTTACGACAAAAATGTATTATCAAATTTATAGAAAATTAAAAGAACTACCACTTTTATATTGAACATTTTTCTCTATAGAGCCTAGTTTAGCATGAAAGAGTGATTTTACGTATTTTTAAGCCAAACTGAGGTTAATTTTCATTTTGCGTCTTTCACTCATGATTAAAATAAGGTTATGGTTTTGAGGTTAGTTTCTTTGTTTATTTCTAATGTTTTATTACTAAAGTTAGGTTATATTGTTCATTATTGCATTGGCAAGAGAAAGTTGTGTGAGTGTTTCACACCAGATTTTTGTTTTATTAATACAGTTCCAATCTACAAATTTACGCAATGTGTTAAAGTAACAAATTTGATAACGAGTTGTAGCTATATAGAAAAAAGCCTATCGATGTATTGTGTGTTATAAAATGCATTGGATGGCCAGTACAGTTCAGGAGAAACAGAAGAACTGTATAAAGAAAATAAAACATTGATGAAGACAATCAGGAAACGAAGACAAAAATTCAACGAAACATATATACAGAACGGATAAGAAGTGATTGACCAAACACATTTTTGGTGCAACAGTACATACTAAGATGTCTGATAGTGGTTTAAGGATGTCATGAAAGACCTTGAATGGATCGGAGTACAACAAAATTATACTTTGGACTGAAAAACGCTTTAACGTAGAACAAAAACAAAACGGCGGATGAACAGAAAAAGAAGAAAGCCGACAGTGAAAGAATAATTTAAATATTAGTTGAAAAATTACTTCTAAAAATGTTTAAACTTGTTTGACATGATTTGTAATAAACCAAAATGATGAAAACTCACATCGAATTTTACTAAGACATTCATAAAACAGAAAAACACATATAGATATATAATTTGTTTAAATTCAACCAACTATTTATAAAAAAAATAACGAACAATATCGAAAATGTTTTCTGGAAGAAAGGCGTTCAAAGATTCAAGTAAAACAGTTCATTTATTTGTTTTTTCGATATCTAAGAAAAATATTAAACAATATTTTATGTAATTATTTACAAGTATTTATCTAGCATATCTTTGAAAATTTATTGTTTAAAATTATTAGCGGTTGTTATTTCTTGACCTGCCCATAATAGACAGGTGGAGTGTCAAATTAGTTACACTCAATCTGTTCGTTACAGGGCTAAAATAAATAGTTCTGTTTCTTATCACATGGTCAGCCAATTAAATGACTGAATCATTTAAGAACAGAAGAGGTAGAGGTGTAAAAGACACTAATCAGAGTTATCTCCTCTGAAAGTAATGGATTTCATTATACAGCCAGACCCTGTGGTGAATGAAGTGAAGTGTCATTTGCAGAGTGGAAAATATATGCTTTTCAGAGGGCCCGGCATGCTGATAAGTGTTCTTTTCCACTCAGTGATGAAAGCAATGGTAAATCACCTCATTCCTTATTTTACTTAGTAAAACCTATACAGGTTCAAACCAGCCTTTTGGCTGATGACCTAAACAACAACAACATTTCTTGACATCCATCAAACATATTATAAAAACCACATCCATTTAGAAACTAATAAAATATGTTTTTGTTTGCATCAATCCTTAATAAAATAAACCACTGATAAATAAAAATTAAATACAAATAAGTCTATATTATAAAAATAGATTTTCGATTTTATCCAGAAATTTTAAACAAAAATCTGGCGCGAAACACTTACACGACTTTCTCTTGCCAATGTAAATAATAAACAATATAACCTAACATTAGAAATAAACAAAAAACTAACCTCAGAAAACATAACCTTATTTTAATCATGAGTGAATGATGCAAAATGAAAATCAACCTAAGTTTGGCTTAAAAATACGAAAAATCGTTTTTTGACGCTAAACTAGGTTCTGTTGAGAAAAATGCTAGGCGTAAAGATTGTAGATCTTTCAATTTCCTATAGCTTTTATTATATACACTTTTGTCGTAAAGCGGCCAAAATCTTAAAAAAATCAATTTTTTTACAGATTTTCAAAAAAAAACAGAAAATCACTAATTACCGCTAAACTATGAAATAAATAAATACAAAGAAATGGTTAAAATAAACATTATAGGTTTTTAAATTGTCTACAACTTTTATTATATACAATTTTGTGCTAAAATGCATATTAAAGCCGCAATCTTAAAAATACCATATTTTCTACGAGAGCACAGACTCCCAAAGAATTTCAGTAGACATGGTGCCTACTCTATCTTGTAGAGTATAAAAACGTAGTAAATGAGGCGATTTTTAAAAAAGTCGTAGGAGCCGTTTTTGAGAAAATTGCAAAAAAGTGAAAAATGACACGAATAAACTACTACTTCCGGTGTACCGATTTGATAAAAATGTTCGTGACGGGTTCAGTATTTAATTTTAAAGTTTCAAGTTCGTACGAAGTTCCGTTCTTGAGATTTTTTACACAAACACACACACAACACACACACATACACACAGACCAATCGCTAAAAACATGTTTTTGGGTTCAGGAGGCCTGAAAAGTGTAGATCCGGTGAAAACTCGATTTCGAAAAATCGACATAAAACAATACTTTCCTTCCTTCATATAGGCAAAAGAAAGTAAAAACATATTAAAAATCCCTTTCAATTTCAATCAACGCTAAGTTTCTAAGTTTTCTTTGTACATAATCAAACAAAAATATTAATTTTGAAAACAAAGTTTATCTTATTTAGATAATGATTGTATGGCAACCAATTCTTAAATTTGAGTTCAAATTTACCTCCAATTAGATTAAAATAAATTATTACTACAATTTTAGTGATTGAAATTTATTACATAAATGATTTTTGTTTAGTTTTTTAATCGAGCCAAAAATTAAGGTATGTAACTATGTAGTTAACTATGTAGTTAAGAAAATTATATTATAAATAAAATATTAAAATTTTCTTTAAATACCTTTTTGAATATTTTCAGATGCAAAAATTTGGTCATGTTCTTTATAGAAAGAGATCGTATAACTAAATATAGTACATTGTCATCTACAAAATGAATTTGAAAACTATATTTTTCGGATTATTATGTAAAACATTTTACTTTTATTTGATGAAAAGATATTTAAAATCTAAAATGTACTTTAAATCGATAAAATCTTAATAAATTTTATAATGGCTAAATAATAGAGGTCGAGGAACGAGTAAATGGTAACTTGATTTTTTGTAAATAATAGAAATCTCAAGAGAAAGATGTGTATAACAATAGTCAAACATCTAGAAACTATAAACGAAACAACTATGACTGGGCTAATTGTTTGTTATACAAACGAAAAATGGTTTAGGCCTAACGGGATCTGTGCTTCTTTCTGTGTACGCGAAGTCTGTCCTTATACAGCGTAAAATGTTTTTAAGAAAAACCCGTTATTCAGCTACGGTATCGACCAGATATTTCTAATACGAGACAATAAACAAATATTAAACGGTAAAAAATCCACATTTTTAAAAATATTTCTTTATTGAATATTATTAAATAGTGATGGATTTAATACTACTCGGTAGCAACGAACTAAGCTCAGTTGTTGTATTTAAATAAGACCGGTCCAGTAAATAACGGTCAGTCAACTGGATAATTTACTCGCATCCAAAGCAGTTACAAAATTAATGTTGAAACAGCTTAAGTATTTTAATCTTTAAAAAAATATGTAATTATTTGAGTGACTGTTTTAAATTTTAAAGTACAAGCGGAATGAGTTAGCGTTATTTTTATAGCTTATAATTAATTATCAGAAATATTGGTAGGCTTTCTTCCTGATGTTTATAAATATATCATGTGTATTATCGATTCACCAATTTTTTATTATTTATTAATACTTATGTCAAATAATAGATTACAGTTAATTTTGAAACTAATAGAACAAGTTTCTTGACACTTTTTGGGTGATACCCCCGTTTTTAATTTATAAGTTGTGGTTCGCGATCGAATTTATTTTTTTAGGCGTACCTGTTGCGCATGCAGTGATGATAGTACAGTCGACCTCTGTTAATATCGGCCGATATCCCAGAATTAGCGTAACCGACTCTGTAAATCCGTCCACAACTTACTTGGTAAAATTCGTCGATCCCAGACACAGGCTACAAGGCGATCGTATTTTCTTCACTGGAGTGTCGGACATAGATTGATACGGAATCCATGGTAGGAGACACTGTCGTCCTTGAAATCAGCTGATCATTAACATCAGCACCTGCGCATTCAGCGGCAACAACAACAACAACTACAACAACAACAGCAGCTGATGACTGCCAGGAAGCACAACCACTACTCGACTGACGACCGACTGGATCTAAGACAGAAGACGACGGCCCGCGATGCCAATGAACTTAGCGGTCGGTTCAATGTTGACGCTCCACGGGAATTATTTCAATCGACCGGGAAGTTTCCTTCTGCATCACTGTTCTTGTATCTATTTATTACACCTTTGTTCGCATAGCAGTGAAAGTGCTCTATAACAATTAAATAGTTTTAATGAATCCTTCGATAACTATACGGACACGAGCCACTCAACGCATTCGATTAATCGACTTTGTCACTATTTATTTTTTATTTATTTATTTATTTCCTTTATTACAAATCCAAAATAGCAAAGCCCGTGCTTGGAGGAGGATTACTCTAATTACAAAAATACAGAGCACAAAAATAAAACTACAATACAACAATAATAGCACTGATAAAAAAAAACAAAAAGAAAAAACAGTTAATACCAATAAATCACTTATTACATAAAAATATAAGTCGCACAAAAGATAAAATGATCAAATAACATTAAAAAATACGTTAGTATAAAACAAAAATAAAAAAACAGACAGAATACATAGGCCTGTAAATAAAAATTAAAACTTATGATAAAACTAAAATGTTAATATTTAACATTTTTATTTATTATCCAGTCTGTATATTACTGTACCATTACCAATACATAACTAAATTACGTAATCGGAAACATAGATTTGGATAATCGACCGAAATCGTTAAATAAACAAATGAATAAGTCATTTCAGAAAGCCCATAAGTTAAATTTTTTTTTTTTTTTTAGTACATTTTAGAACTAACTGAATGTAAACACACGATCCCTACAAAAATTACATAAGTCTGGATTTTCTTTAGTAATATTAAGAAAAGAAAACCCTTCTAATTAAAAAATGAAAGTGGATGTTCTTTTGAAGTTTAAGCTCTACTTTCTTGTGAAAGAGGCCATACGAAGAATCTATGCAAAAAAAATTTTAAGGTGTATAACTACTGTTATGACAACGATGAAGAACGTGAATAACCCTGAAAATCAATATTTTTCTTTCTTAAAGTTAAGAATTGCATTTTTTTTATTTCAGAAAGCTATTTTAAGTCATAATGTAAACTACTGAAATAAATAAATGAATACTATTGTTCAGCACAATTGTATTCTGATCTAACAATGTATTTTACAGAAAACAACGTAAGTTAACATTTTACTCCTATTTATTTCAAAAATACCTCAAGTTTAAATTTTCAATTTTTTTTAAACAAGTGCCTTGTCTTTAAAAAGATAAAAACATATTTTATATTAACGAAACAAGCCCTCTGTACAATTTATGTTTTTTAAATTTATTTAATTGAAACATAATAAGTTTTTTAACTTTTCCAAAAGTTAGTTTTTTTGACTTACAGGCTTCCTGAAATGACTGATTCAAATAAAGTAAAAATAAAGATTGCTATAAAAGTTTTATTTAAGTATTATAATTTTTTTGTGGTTCAATTGTTACCGTTTCAGACGCTAAGTCTTGGGTTTGATTTCCAACTGAGTTTGTATTCAAACCAACGACTGAAAGATATAAAAAAATATCTCACACGTTGTAGAACGTGTGAGATTAGTGACTTAGAAGTGCACTTCTTTTTAGTGACTTAGAAGTGCACTTTCAAAATGACTTTATGATATTTTTTTTTAAATAAATGACTAATTTTGAACTGAATTTAATAAAGGAACCAGATATTTTGCGCTCTCAAGCGAGACACCTTTTGAAAAAAGGGGTTGGAAGGTATTAGTATTACAAACGCACGTGAATCATGAGAAAAGAATTTATTTTTCAATGTAAAAGTCTTTTTTTATTTAATTTGATTTATAATTCATTATAAAAGTTTTGCACAAATATTTTCAACTATGTAAGTATGAAAAAACAAAGAAAAGAAAATATAAAATACAAGTCTTCTTTGCCAAGAGATTAGAGGGCTAGATAGCGCTGGGCATTGTAAAGTGAAAGGTTCTGGTTTAAATTTCCGGCTAGGGTCTGAAAATAATTACATGATTAACTTCAATAATTCCTTACCAAAACTTACCCGCAAACCAAAACTTACCAAAACCCAGTCGCAAATAACCAAAACTGTCGAACTACTTGAAATCCTTTGTATTGTATGAAAAATATATATCCAGAAAAAGTCAATATTGATTTTTATCCTTTTTACTTCAGTATAATTGTTTTTACAACGCTGAAGAAGATCATGGTGTTAAATGTAACTCCTGGCAAAGACCTAATTCCTTTCTGGGTGTTCAAGAAAGGTGTACTGGTGTAGTGTTTTAGTGGGCGGACTGTAATAGGAGCCCAAAACTTCAGGGAGGTTTTCAAAGTCGTGCATAAATGCACTACACTATCCACCCTTCCCAAAAAAATTCTTTTTTTCTCGTATAGGGACAATTTTAGGCCACATGAGGTGACTTTAGACGTTTCTGGAAGCTCTTTTTGCAGCTCACATTCTCAGCATTCGCTCACTTTTCTCCTTTCTTCTGTCCAGCTGGTGTTCTGTTTTTGCTCTTCATGGAATCCCTTAAAGTCCGTAATTAGTTGTTTGAAATTGATTCGGTTCATAAGTTTTCTCGGTTTATTCCAGTTTTCTCAATATGCTTTCTGACTTCTTTAACCCATTTTATCTGACACCTTACGTTTATTGTTTAGCGTCTTAAAAATTTGTTTTGTCAACCGGTTGCCATCCATTCTATACAGGTGTCCGTAAAATTTTAGCCTTATTTTGTAATTGTTTCCATTAATCGTTTATTTTTCTTGTGCGGTTATTTTCTACCTTGAAACATATTATCCGTCTACTATCGTCTGACCCATTGTCTTGTGGAAGATCCTTCCCTCAAATTTCTCTCCTTCTCTTAGACCATTGGCGTAGTTGGTAAGGTGCTCGCCTCTCATCATGCGGTCTTGGGTTCGAATCCCATTCAGGCACGGCATATTTTCATACGTTACAAAAAAAATCATTTCATCCTTCATCGTCTACATTAGCATTGCAGAACAATCGGACATTAAACTAAAACAATAAATCCCGGTCATTCTAAGGCACTACCTCGCGCACAGACACATAGGTTTTTCAGAGTATTATAATGCCTAATCTTGGAGTGACTGAGAGTGCTTTCTACTTTTACAAATGATGAGTTCCTCGAAGTTCACCGTCCAGTTTACCTCGGCTGTTATTGTCCCTTCATTTTGGCTGGTCATTTATTCTATTATCTCCCCGAGGTACTTGAAACTATCAACTTTCCCAAATTTCCGTATTGAAAATTAAAAGAATAATAATTGCACATTAAGGGTTACACAGAATTTTTATAAGTTATATTTCTAATATTTCAAGTACTTTTATTTTTGAAATATGCTGGGCGATTACCACTCGCAATTTTTGTATACAATGAAAATTTTATTTGAATCAATAATTAGAGTATCTTATTTATTTTTAACTCCTCAATTAATAAGATTCTGAACATCAAATAAATTTTCTTTTCTGCAGTATATCCCTACTTAGAAGTGCGTACAGAAATACAATAAATTAAGCAACTAACTTACAAGTTTTAACTTTAAAAGTTTTGTCTTTAAATATATAGAAAAACTGTCGTTAATTATCGTTAGAGTTTTAGCGTCTTAAAGATCTTACACTTAGATACATATAGGCCTAAGTAATTTAATTACCTGATAACATTAAAAAGTTTAAAAAGTAGCATCGCATTAAAAAATTCTATAGCTTAAGATACACGATTTTTACAACTTAAAACACTAAAATTTGTACCGATTTTTTCATTCGCTTTATCTTCTTTAAACGTGATGTGGTAATCATTTGAATTCTCCTGCCTACATTAATATATAAGAAGGAAAGTATTAGTACGTCGATTTTTTGAAATCGAGTTTTCACCGGATATACGTTTCCAGATCCTTTGAACCCTGTGTGTGTGTGTGTGTGTGTGCGTGCGTGCGCGTGCGTGCGCGTGCGTGTGTGCGCGCGTGTGCGTGTGCATATGTGTGTGTGCGTGTGCATATGTGTGTGTGTGTGTGTGTGTGTGTGTGTGGGAACAAAATATCTCAAGAACGAAACATCGTACGAAGTTGAAACTTGAAACGTTACGTACTACTAGAGAACCTGACATGAATATTTTTACCAAAATCGGTCAACCGGAAGTAGTAGTTTATTTGTGTAATTTTTCACTTTTTTGCTATTTTCTCGAAAACGGCTCCCACAACATTTTAAAAGATCACCTCATTTACTACAGTTTTATATGCTCAACAAGATAGGGTTGGCGCCATGTCGGCTGAAATTCTTGGAAAGGCTGTTCTCTCATAGAAAAAAATGGTTTTTTTAAAGATTGCGGCCTTAATATGCATTTTAGAACAAAAGTGTAAATTAAAATTGTAGAAAATTTAAAAATCTACAACTTTTATTTCAAAAATATTTTTGTATTACGCTTAGTTTAGCGGTAATTAGTGATTTTAAATACTATATTTTCTTCATGAAAATCTGTAAGGAAATGGATTTTTAAGATTTCGGCCTAAGTATGCATTTAATGACAAAAGTGTACAAGTTATAATCAAATTTATAGAAAGTTAAAAGATCTACAACTTTTATTTAAGCTTTTTTCTTTAGAGTCTAGTTTTAGCGTCAAAGAGTGATTTTCCGTATTATTAAGGCGAACTAAGGTTGGTTTTCATTTTCCATCATTCACTCATGATTAAAATAAGATTATGTTTTTTGTTTATTTAAGTACAATTTAAGTATAATAATAATAATAATAATAATAATATAATAAATTTTTTGTTTATTTCTAATGTTTTTTTTAACGTTAGGTTATATTGTTATATATTTTCATTGGCAAGAGAAAGTCGTGTGAGTGTTCACACCAGATTTTTGTATTTTATAAAGAAAGAAACTAGCCTGGATCATATATCTGTCATTTGTAAGTATACCTTTGTATAACAAACAAAAACTTTATTAGCAACCCACATAATATTTTGGTAGTGTCAAAGTTACAACATTTTAAGCACGAATCTTTAATATATTTTAAAACTTTCAAAATTCAGTAAATAAACATTTACTAAACTTCTTTGCTTGTATAACAATTTTATTTGTTTCTACTCGGAGATATCAGAAGAGATTTTTTGAAATATTGATTTCTTTATACTATAGTCTCTTCATGAACGTTTTGAGTAAGTTGATTTACATTTGTCCGCCTCCGTAGCGTCGTGGTTAGCGCACGGCCTGCCACGCGGAGGTCCCGGGTTCGATTCCCGGCCTGGGTCTGGAAATTTTTGTATAAAATCCCAGAGTTAATATTACATAATCCACCGTAGTTGCTAATGACCAAGCAGTTGATGCGACTTGAAATTAATAATAATAATAATAATAATTTACATTTTTCAGCGAGTAAATTCAACTTAACTTTGGCTCGTGGATTCATTGAAGCTCGTTTTAAAAAAATTAACTATAATACATTCTCATAATGGTGATTACCCTACGTCTACAGTCACCAGACGGGAGACTTTAATGTTAGGTTTCACTGATGTTTTACAAAGCTCTTGTTAACAGTTTTAAACATATTTATAAACACATTCCGTTATAAAAATTCATCAAGTTCTGTCTTCCTCACATTTTTAAAATGCAACTTTAATTTTTTACACAAATTTTACATTTTTTCATGCAAATTTTTACATTTGAAATACGTTCTTATTAAACATATATTTTTTGTGATGCAGGAAACTCCAAAAGAAGGTATACAGGACATTTTGAGAATTAATAAGCTTAAATACTACCAAGTTTAGCGTCAAATAGTCATTTTCCATAATTTTATTACTATAGATTGATTTGGCGCCATTCACTCATGATTAAAACTAGGTTGTTTTAATTCAACATTGTTTACTCATGATTATAAGTCTCGTTATTTACACTGGCAAGAAAAAAATCGTTTGAGTGTTTCACACCAGATTTTTCTTATTTATTAGCAACCCTTCGATAAATTAACATCACAAAACTTAAATTATGGCAATAAAAACCAATATCAATCAACACAAGGATTATAAAGTGTACTTACCCTCCTGTTCTGGAAATATTTCTCCATAGAAAAATAAGTTTTGTCAGACAGAAGTTTTACGTTTTTTTGCGACAGTTTTGCTTTCATTTGTAGTATTTTTTATGGATATTATATTTTACAACCTTTTGCGTACTTAGAGCTCTAAAAAATTGTGTATTATTTCTATAGCAATTAATAAAGGCCACGCAGATTATTAAATTTTTTTAGAAAATTAGGTGTGTCTTCAAACCGTATGGTAATATTTTTTTAATGAAAATCAACCAACTCTTTCGTTTCTGTATGTCAACAATCAAAAATTGAATTTTGAATGTATTTTACTGAGTAAAATAAACAATGAGATGGTTTAATTTGAAAAGTCTGACCGCCTGTTGCTGGCGGCCGATAGGATAAAGATCAGAAAATGGTAACCAGCCTTTTAGTCACCCAGTCGGTAGTGGTCATGACACTCGAAGCATAAGTAATAAGAAAACAATGTTTTTTTTCTTAAAATAAACAAAGTTTTTATTTATTAGTGTTGAAACAGATTGTTTTTACCTAAACATAATAAGAAAACAAACTTAAAAGGATGGATAAGGCAATTACATACGAAGAATCACCTGCAAAGAAGAAGAAGAAGAAGAATCATACGAGGAATCACCTGCAATTCGCGTAATTTAATAAAAATTTAATTCTTATAATGTTAAAAATCTGCCCATAACAGACAGGTGGAGTGTCAATTTATTTACACTCAATCTGTTCGTTGCAGGGCTAAAATAAACAGTTCTGTTTCTTATCGTATAGTCATTCAATTAAATGACTGAATCATTTAAGAACAGAAGAGGTAAAGGTGCAAAAGACACTAATCAGAGTTATGTCCTCTGAAAGTAATGAATTTTATTATACAGTCAGACCCTGTGGTAAATGAAGTGAAGGTGTAATTTTTTTGCAGAATGGAAAAAAATGTGCTTTGCAGAAACCCGGCATGCTGATAAGCTTACTTTTTCACACAGTGAGGAAGGTACGGTAAACCACCTCATTCCTCGTTTAAGTTAGTAAAACCTCTACAGGTTCAAACCAGCCTTTCGGCTAATGACCTAAATAACAACAATGTTAAAAACCACTTTTCTTGAGTTATAACGGTTAAAAAATTCGTTTATTAAAAGATAAATTATAGGGAAGAGAAATGTAGCAGAGGTAACATATTTTAGCTTACGAACCTAAAGAGCGTAGTTTAGACCAACGGTTCTAAAACTTTTTTTGGCAACGCAACCCTTTTGGAACTCTAAATATTTTACGGAGCCCTAAAATATAAAAGTCCTGGTTTTATTTTCATTCTATAATATTTTTATCATTTAATTTAAAGAAAATCATACAAAAATAGAATACATTATAGCCCCTACACTATTGATCTCTACAAAAATATACAAAACCACACACAATAATACAATACACCAAAATGCCACTGTAAATTATTGATATAATTGTAGATGTATTGTGTGCGTGTCACCTCATTTTCTGATAGTATGAAATGAGAGAAAAAGAACATTTATAAAAGCAACATTTGTATCATATTATTGTAACAGTTCCTTTTTTCAAAGTGTGTGACAAGACTTTGTTCTTTACGTTGATATTATTTTGGTGAAGTTCTCGCAGAGACCTTGTGAAGCCCCAGGGCTTTGCAGAGCACAGTTTGAGTAACACTGGTTTCAACAAACGTTTTAAAGTTGCGGTGAACCAAGCGGATTGGTTTAATGAATTCTAACCTCCAAGCAAAGATAGAACATCGAGAAGATAAGTCTTGAAACAAAAGTTCCGTTTAATTTCAAATATTTTCGTTCCATTTTGATAGTTTCTTTCGGTACTCATATTCGTGTACGATTCACGCCCAGTAAAAATAGCCGACATGCATGCTTGAATGCAATAGCTTATAACACGCTACAAAATATTAAGCGTATTAGTCGTACCACTGACCGAAGAACACGAGCGTATCTTGCCGCGGTCACTTAACTTCCACCAACTCATTTGGGTTACAGTTATGCATTTAAAGGCCTGTCAATTTTACATTAGGGTGCTGCCTTTACCCGGAATATTCAAGAAGTTCCGTTTCATAACAATTTCATAAAAATATTCTTCTTAAATGTTAATTATCGACTAAGTTAAACATTTAATTTTTCCGGGAAGTGAATATTTTGATTGATAAAGATTTTATGTGCGTATTTTAGTTATGCAGTTTTTAATATAGAATAAACTGTGCCCATAATAGACAGGTGGAGTGTCAAATTATGTACACTCAATCTGTTCATTGCAGGGCTAAAATAAATAGTTCTGTTTCTTATCACATGGTCAGCCAGTTAAATGACTGAATCATTTAAGAACAGAAGAGGTAGAGGTGTAAAAGACACTAATCAGAGTTATCTCCTCTGGAAGTAATGAATTTCATTATACAGCCAGACCCTGTGGTGAATGAAGTGAAGGTGTCATTTGCAGAGTAGAAAATATGTGCTTTTCAGAGGGCCCGGCATGCTGGAAAGCGTACTTTTCCACTCAGTGAGGAAGGCGATGGTAAACCACCTCACTCCCCGTTTTACTTAGTAAAACCTCTACAGGTTCAAACCAGCCTTTCGGCTGATGACCTAAACAACAACATAAAATAAACTATCACTACTATTTATAGGAGTATTAGTGTGAATAGAGGGACTAAAAACTACTTAATTTTATGTTTTGTAGAAGAAAAGTCTGGTGTGAAACACTCACACAACTTTCTCTTGACAATAAAAATAATTAAAAATAAACCTAACATTAGAAATAAACAAAAAAGTAACCTAAAAAAAAATTATTAAAATACGCAAAATTAAAATCGACCTCAGTTTGGCTTAAAAATACGGAAAATCGCCCATTCACGCTAAACTAGACACTGTACAAAAAAATGCTTTATATAAAAGTTGTAGATCTTTTAATTTCCTATAAATATGATTATATACGCTTTTGTCGTAAAATGCATTCTAAGGCCGAAATCTAAAAAAATCGATTTTTCACACGTTTTCGTGAGAAAAAAACAGAAAATTGCTAATTACCGCTAAACTAAGCGTTACACAAAAAAATGTTCGAAATAAAAGTTTTAGAATTTTACATTCTCTACAACTTTTTTCATATAAAATTTTGCGCTAAAATGCATATTAAAGCCGCAATCTTAAAAAGAAAATGTTTTTACGTAAAAACAGCCTCACGCAAAATTTCAGCACACATGGCGCCTACCCTATCTTGTAGAGAATAAAAAAATGAATAAACCCGGCGATTTTTAAAAAAATCGTAGGACCAATTTTTGAGAAAATCGCAAAAAAGTGAAAAATTACACGAATAAACTACTACTTCCGGTTGACCGATTTTGATGAAAATGTTCGTGTCGGATCCGGTAGTTGTATGTAACTTAAGTTTTAAGTTTCAAGTTCGTACAATGTTCCGTTCTTGAGATATTCTGTTCACACTCACACACATACACACACACACACACACAGAGACACACACACAGACCAATCGCTAAAAAAAATTAAAATTAAATTTTAAAAACATTTTCATCAAAATCGGTCGACCGGATGGAGTAGTTTATTCGTGTCATTTTTCACTGTTTTGCGATTTTCTCAAAAACTGTTTTTACGATTTTGTTAAAAATCGCCTCATTTACTACATTTTTTTATATTCTACATGATAGGATAGGCACCATGTCTTCTGAAATTCTTGAAGAGGCTGTGCTCTCGTAGAAAAAAGACGGGTTTTTTTTTTAGATTACGGCCTTAATATACATTTTAGAGCAAAAGTGTATGTAATAAAAGTTGTAGGCAATTTAAAAATCTACAACTTTTATGCAAATTATTTCTTTGTATAACACTTAGTTTAGCGGTATTTTGTGATTTTCTGTATTTTTTCATAAGAATCTGTAAAAAATGGATTTTTTAAGATTTCGGCCTTATACACTTTACGATATAAGTGATTATAATCAAATTTATAGGAAATTAAAAGATCTACAACCTTTATTTGAAGTATTCTTCTGTACAGAGCCTAGTTTAGCGTGAAAGAGTGATTTTCCGTATTATTAAACCAAACTAATGTGATTTTCATTTTTACATCATTCACTCATGATTAAAATGAGGTTATATTTTTTGAAGTTAGTTTTCTTTTTGTTTATTTCGAATGTTTTATTACTAATGTTAAGTTATGTTGATTATTATTTGCCCTAGAAAGAAAAAACCGTGTGAGTGTTCACACCAGATTTTTTTATTAAAGATTGTCTAGACTAGAGGACCTCCTATTTTTACTACCGTTTAAAATCTTCTGTTGCTTATAAATTGTTTTTTATTTTATGGAAGTGTGTGAAAAAATCTGCGACTGGACGTCCTGAAAACCCGGGCTCCAGGAGAGTGTGGAGCTGTCATCAGAGACAACAAGGGTCAGGAAGCAGAAATAGGAAACCACAATAGAACAACAAGAAGTTTTGGTACATTTTGCGAAATCACATAAAATCATAAACAAACTAATCAACGACTTCGAGAGACCATAATGTGTTCTCATTCAGCAGAAA
Organism: Catonia carolina; assembly: GCA_035578175.1. NCBI lineage: Eukaryota > Metazoa > Arthropoda > Insecta > Hemiptera > Achilidae > Catonia > Catonia carolina. The sequence goes on from JAQMRL010000007.1 coordinate 49,420,228, forward strand.
GCAATAATTTTCAACAATCAAACAAAACACCTTTCAATTCTTTAATACATCCGACCTTCTCATTACTCCAAAAGTCAATATCGACGTAGTTCGTTAGTTTGCTGTATCTATTTATCAGTAACAACTCAGGAAACATGTTGGCTCTTCTGATACCTGCTCTAGGCTCACGCAGCCTGATGACGTTATTGAAGTTTAACTTCCAGTTAACATATCTTTGGTACAAAATGTTCTTCGATCTGCAAGCTGAAAAACTCTTTTTGCCTGCTCCAACAGCAATCCTTGATCAGGTGAAATGAATATGTGTTTCAACCTTGTAAAATAAGGAAATCTAAGAAGGGCACGGGGAAGAAGGGAAATGAATATCGGAAAAATTCAATTTTTCGTTTTTTATTGCATTCGATGTGTTATCCTCGACATTTTTTAGTACTGAATTAGTAGGTACTGATTAAGAACGGAAATCGTCAGTAGTTAGCCCGATATATAAAAATAAAATACTCGTACAGGTTAAGAAAGAAGAATTTCAGCAGTGGGTCACTAAGACTAGCTGTAGAATAAGATGTTTTAAAATTAATTTAAGAAATGCAATTTAATCTTTTACTCTATTTCGTAACTTGAATTAAAATTTAAACCTAGGTTTAACATTTCATTAAAAATTTCCATTATTTATTCAAAGTTTAAACTAAACTAAAATCACTATCAAAATATAGATACTAAATGCGGCCATTTAATTTTAGGTTTGATTGATCTTCCAAAGGCTTTTATAACCTTTTTCACCTATCAAGATTTTTCTCATAAACAGCAGCTGAGTATTTCACAAATTTGCCTCGTACTGAGTGAAAACCTTTGTAGTTTTTTTTTTAAATATAGTACTAACTTAAGTAATTTCGTTTAGTAAATTGTATGTTTTCTGTAATATTATAAATTGTAAGATAGTTTTACAACATAAAATGTCAGTGGTTTTGTTTTTGACATTCCTCCTTTTTTACCAGTAAACGTGTACTTTTTTGTATTTTATTACATAATTACAGTAAAACAGCCACGTAAGTTCCTTAAAATTAAAAACTACCCAGTAAACGCCCCAATTTAAGATTTTAATTTTCTAAGAGTCCATATAATAAGAAAAATTATATGTATCTAGGTCTCGTAAACAAAAAAAATCTTTGCTTCTGTAAAATTTATAAAATCTGACATTCCTCCTTCTTCACCTGTACCCTTCTAAATCTTTAAGAAAATCTATATATAAATCGAAACGTGTTCAATCTATAAAAAAACTAATCTCAATGTAGTACTGTGTATCGGAATAAATAATACTTCAATAACTTCAAAAAGGTATCATCATTTCGGCATTGAATTTTGTGTTCACCTACAATATTATTAAATTCGAGTACTGTGAGGTGCGAAAAATAATATTGATTTTCTAACCAAGTTTGCAAATGAAGATATCGCATATTGTAAGAATTTTATAAATAAATATTGAAAGAAGTTATATTTTATAGAGTCAGCTAAATAATGTGTTGTGTGTAGCCGTAATACATACAAAACAGTATGCACAAAAATGTTGTCAGCCGTTAAACAAGCAATGCTACTGATATCATGGTGTTAGCGGTAAAATCCAAGTTCACACGCGAGCCTACTGACAGAGAACTCTTCCTGCCATAACGATCTTTCATACAAATCTTCTCTTTCTTTTTATATCTCTCTCGTTCTCTTTAAATTAAAATATATAAATAAAGATAGATTTTTTACATCTCAATACACTATACAGAGTGATTCACGAAGACATGCGAAACTTTGGGAGTTCATTGTACATGTAAAAATAATGAAAAAGGTGTACCAACATGGGTCCGGAAATGCTTCGTTACCGAGTTACGGCTAGCGAAAGATTTTGCCCGGATTTCCGCTCACCAGGTGAAATGAGGTCTTCCTGATATTCTGGTAAGGTAGATTAAGGGGCGAAATCAATCGTTTCTTATGGTTTTTGACCTTATAAATTGAATAAAACAGGTCCCAGAACTGTAAGTTAAATAGTTTTTTAGAAACCAGTGTCAAATGCAAAAAATGGAGAGAAAAAACACATTTTTTCATCTTTGGGTAACAATAACTTTGTCATTTTACCAAAAAAATAGATAAAAATTTTAAATAAAACTTGTAGAAAATGTTATTCTGAACAAAACGGTGTAAATAAAGTACTCAGAAAGCGAATAGATGTTTGATTAAATGAATTTTTATTCAGTTTTTAGTGTTTTAGAACATATTATGTTCTAAAACACTGATTTCCAAACTTTTCTAGCCCACGAAAAATTATAAAAACAATCGCCATTAACCGCGACACACCTTATTTTATTAGTTTATGACGTGAGCGTTTTTGCCTGAAAAACAACTCTCACAGTAACCAATATTAGGAAAACTAAAACTGCAACATTCTTAACTTATATTTATATTAAATTGATTTTTTAAACAAAAATATTTAAATACAATATAAAAAAGATAGTTTTTTGTCTCTATCTATATTATCACTTCTTCTTCTTCTTCTTCCAAACAAGGATTATACAATAGCCTCTTCCAAACTCACACACTAAATCGTCTATCTCCATCTTTTTCTTGGTCTACCGAGATCCCTTTTAACTTGTGAAGCATACCCGTGCACCTGCTTAGGTATCCTGTGATCTGACATCCTTCCCATGTGGTGCCTCCAACTTTGGTGACAATCCTTTATCGCCAAATTTAAATTACATTATATTATGTTCTATATATAATTATATTGAAACCACCCTCTATTATATGAGATAAAATCTCATAAAATGTAATAAACATTTTTATACTGGTACTGAGGTAATTTTTTCTAATTAGATTTTGTCTAATCTTTAAATGGCTTATCTTCAAATTGAATTTGTATCACTGAGATTAGTTCAATTTGTAAATAATCAATCTGGTATTATTATTTTTGTTCTTAAATGTTTAATGTGACACAATGGAATTGATAGTTTTGAAGTGTCTCCAGCTTCCGTAGTTGTACAACTGACAAGGCTAATCTTCTTCTTCTCCTTCTTTTTGTCGCTCTGCTAATTTGAAGGTGTGACCCATTCTTCGCTTTTATTTGGTTAACTACCGATAAACTTGCCTCACAAATGTAGGATGTTGAAATGGGTAATAATATTTTAAAATTTTTATTCTGGATACTGCGGCACACTTGGCCAGCCTCACCGCATACAGTTTGACAAACCCTGTTCTAACAGGTACAATTATCATAATATATAACCCTAAAGCTACTTATATTTTAAAGATTAGTACATCCCTATAGCTATTCTTATTTCCTATGTCAAATTTACCAAGGTGCAGCAGTATGGCTAATTTTACATACCTATTTATATAATATAATTTTCTAATAACATAATAAATGTTTATATAACATAATTTTCTACAACTTTAAATTTTAAACTTTTGCCTTAGAATGCAAATCAAGGCCGCAATCTTTAAAAAAAAGTACCATGAGAGCACAAGCCCCTTAAGAATCTTAGCAAACCTGGCGTTTACTCTACCTTGCAGAGCATAAAATATGTATAGTAAATAAGCCAATTAAAAAAAAAAAATCATAGTAGCCGTTTTTTGAGAAAATTGCAAAAAAGTGAGAAATTGCACGAATAAACGGCTACTTCCGGTTAACCTATTTTGATAAAAATGTTTTTTTCGGGGATTCTAATGGTCCCTAACTTACGTTTCAAGTTTCAGTTTCGTTCAATATTTCGTTCTTAAGATACTTTGTTCATATACACAAGGATACACACATACACACACACCAATCGTTAGCAACATGGGATTTTGTGATCAGGAGGCCTGAAAACGAGTATATCTGGTGAAAACTCGATTTCGAAAAATCGACATGAAAACAATAATTTATTTCCCAATACATTCATATAGGACAAGAGAAAGTAAAATACAAAAAAATCGTAATAAAAATAAATATAAAATGTAATTACAAAGTAATTGAACATTTTTTTATTAGGATGAGCTACCGTAATACTGTTAGGGGACAAAAACCCTGACGCGAATTCTACCGTTCTGATGCCAAAGTGTTCATGTAGAATACAGATGTAGATGCAGAAATCCGGAAGAGTTAACCGAATGAAGAAGAATAAGAAGAAAGTTGTTCAATAGTACAAAATATTAATAATAAATAATTTTACTGTGCCTATGGTAATTATGTTAAAAGTATAGGAAACTAACAATTGCACCCGCGCTACGCGTGGGGTTAGTGTTAGCCTCAAAAGGGTTGTCTTAAAATTAGGTTTGCAAGCATCACTGAATCAACAAAAATTATAATTTACGTTCTGAGTTTCATAATCGTATCTCTTTTGGAAGGTATAAAGATGTTTAGATGTTTATCTCTTTTGGAAGGTATAAAGATGGTATAAAGATGATGATTACTTTATGATAGATGTAATTTTTACTTCTTAGATGCAATTATCAAAATTAAAAAATGCTTTAATATTTTTTCTTCTACTCCAAAAAAAATGTGTAAAATTTGATTTGTCTAAGTAACTGGGAAGTTATAGATTTAATAATGAGTGAATGAATCAACCAGTGAGCACTTTAGCAATTATATTTTACGATTTTTAATTTACTGCATGATTTGGCAATGTTTATATTGAAATATTTCCGGTGCTAAATTAAGGTGTAGTATAACTAAGACATAAGAATGTAAACTGGAATTATTTCTCTGCAGAAATCGTAAAAGTTTTAGTTCTCTCTGTCAATTCATAAATTTTATTGGTGTAAATCTACCGAAAATTTAAATTTAAAGTAATAAAACGTTGGGTTCATTGCCAGATATCATCACGACAGGTTGTAGCGATAGTTTAGTATACTGAGGCCTCAGGCGACCGCGGATTTCGAAGGTACCAGAGTTTGACAGTGTATATAGAATAATGAAATATTGTAGGGGAATTTTTGTCGATCGAAGGGAAACTAATGGTAATCGGCGGCTGTCATCACTGAACAGAAGTAATTGTAATGGAGAGGAGTGAAATAAGAAAGAGGGGGGATGGCCTACGCAGGCAGGCAAGCAAGCAACTATCCATCCATCCATCCGGTGACCTTACAGGAGGAGGAGAACAAGAAGGAGGAAGAGAAGGAGGATCCGTTATTTCGGATTCCTTACAACCAACATTCCCCGTTAATTGTTCGACAAGTTGGCCAACAGTTACGTCACCATCACTATCATCATAATAGACAGACCACCGGGTGCCTTCTGCCTGCTTCCATCCTTCCTCGTAAAACCATCCCGTACCCACAATACCCGGTTAGATCCTGGCTCGTCTTCCTGATTTACAAACCAAATATAATCCCACTTAATCTTCCTGTAATCTATTTACTAAGTGCTAGTTGAGTTCAATACGTTTAAGTTAATAAAATTAGAAATATAGAACTTGAGAGAAAAATCTGCAATTCTTTTTATTACTTGTTGCGGCTTAATTACAGTATGTTGTTGTTTAGGTCATCAGCCGAAAGGCTGGTTTGAACCTGTACAGGTTTTACTAAGTAAAACGAGGAGTGAGGTGGTTTACCAATGCCTTCCTCACCGAGTGGAAACGCATGCCGGACCCTCTGAAAAGCACATATTTTCCAATCTGCAAATGCCACCTTCACTTCGTACACCTCAGGGTCTGACTGTATAATGAAATTCATTACTTTCAGAGGAGATATCTCTGATTAGTATCTTTTACACCTCTACCTCTTCTGTTCTTAAATTATTCAGTCATTTGATTAGCTGACCATGTGATAAGAAACAGAACTGTTTATTTAAGCCCTGCAAAGAACAGATTGAATTATAGTCTATAAAAACAATAACGAATTGCCATGAAGCAAAATTTTCGATATTTGGTTTTGATTTAATCTTCACGTTTATTTACCCAGTGAAACCAAAAATTTTCTGGAGAAAAAATGACTACACAGATTACGAATGTTTGGAATTAACCATGTAATTCCAACACTAACAGTATTTTACTCTGATGGAAGATAATAAAAAACCAACAGTTTTAATTTGAATGAAACACATGGCATTGGCTTTGTTCCCCTACAAACCCCAGTCAACTGTCTTCAGTCACGTTCTATGATACTACAATACCATTACCACTACAGTTGAATCTTGATAATTAACTGGAAAGCTGTTGGATTACCAAAAATTATGTATTACTAAGGGAACCGTTTAAAACAGTAATGAAAGGCTTCTCGGGGATCGATATAGTACGTAAATTTGAAAAATAATTTTAAAACATGCATTTATTAATAACCACAATTGAATCAGTCATTTCAGAAAGCCCATGAGTCAAAATTTTACATTTTTTCTTTAGTGCATTTTAGAACTAACTGAATGTAAACACACCATCCCTACAAAAATCACATAAGTCTGGCTTTCCTTAAGTAGTAAAACAGTAAGGAAAAGCTTATCCTTAAGGATATAAAGTGCTTCCTTGGTATTAAAAAATGAAAGTGGATAATTTTTTATGCTTAAGCTTTATTTTCTAGTGGAAAAGGCTATACAAAAATCTTTTTCAGGGAGATAACTGCTGTTTGTGACGACGACGATAAACGTGAATAGTCCTGACAACCAACATTTTTCTTTCTTAAAATTACGAATTTCCATATTTATTACTGCAAAAAGCTATTTTAAGTCACTAATGTAAACTAGTTTAATAAATAATTGTATACTATTGTACAACACAATTTTCTTCTGGTCTAACAACGTACTTTACAAAAAAACAACGCAGGTTAAGTCAAAATTATCACCTTTTTTCATTAAGTGGCTTATCTTTAAAAATAAAAAGTATACATTTTATACTAAAGGGGCAGGCCTCTGAAGAAATTATATTTTTTAATACTGTTTTCTTTTATTGAAACGTAGTAAATTACCAGTTTTTTAATTTTTCCAAAAGTTAGAATTTTTGACTTATGGGCTTTCTGAAATGACCGATTCAATTAGCATCAACTTAAAATTAAAATTTATAGTGGACGCACCGGATTGGTCTAGAGGTAAAGTTGTCGCCGTGAGTCAGCTGTTTAAGAGCTGATTTTCGGAGACAAAGGTTACTGGTTCAAATCGTAGTAGACAGTTACTTTTATACGGATTTGAATACTAGACAGTGGTTACCGGTGTACTTTGATAGCTGGTATTCAATTAACCATACTCTCCCAGGAATGATTGGCCTGAGTTTGTTCAAAACTACACCTCATTTACACGTCATACACGTCATCTTTACCTCATTGGGTCATGGGGTTTCTTATTGTTCTAAATTGAACAGATTCTAACGTACACACATAAGAGATAAAAAAATTACAGTACACACACTTTCTCTCGCTCTATCTAATACCGTATTTCTCTTTCGTGCGTCCAGAGGAGACAACAGTAGTGGGAGTGCCTACTGTCTACATTCCATAATCATTAGTTACAGCTGTCGGATTACCAAACGTGTCGAACTAACAAAATGTCGGACTGTCAAGGTTCTACTGTATTTTACTCAGTACTGGTATATTTATCCTTGTGTGCTAACTTTGTCACAAATAAAAGACATTTGCTTCAAAACAAATGTACCATTAATATCTCAAATATAATTAACTGTTTTGTCTTAATCATTATATTAAAAAACATACTCAAGTAATGCATTAAAATTAACAAGCAATTATGTTATGTTATAAATGTAAGCTATGATTTGTGAGTCATTGTTTTGTTTCACACTTAACCACTACTACTGCTAAGAGATGAGATTCTTGGAAACCCTTTTATAAAGAACTGAATATACTAATGTATACATAATATAACGCATATTGTATGTATAACTACGCCCATAACAGGTAACTGGAGTGTTAAATTATTTGCACTCGATCTGCTAGTTTCTGGGCTACAAAAAATAATTCTGTTTCTTATTACATGGTCAGCCAATTATATAACTGAAGCACTTAAGAACAAAATAAGTAGAGGTGTAAAAGACACTAGTCAGAGTTATCTCCTCTAAAAGTAATGAATTTCATTATACAGCCAAACCCTGTGGTGAATGAAGTGAAGTTGTCATTTTCAGAGTGCAGAGTAGATGCTTTTCGGAGGACCTGGCATGCTGATAAGCTTAGGCTACTTTTGTATTCAGTAAGGAAGGCAACTGTAAACCACCTTCCTCCTCGTTGTACTTAGTAAAACCTCTACAGGTTCAAACCAGCCTTTCGGCTGCTGACCTAAACAACATGTATAAGTATACTGATCTATTTAGGTTTAATACACTTACTTTCGGGATCTGGTTATAATAAATGTTAAAAACCCCTTCAATCAGACGAAGTGTCTTATGGCTAGTGACATTTTTTTTAAATGCTTACCTTTGACTCAGGGTAAAAACCATTAGTGATTTCTGTATCTACTCTTTAAGAGAAATCGATTAACCATGCCTTCCTCACTGAGTGGAAAAGTACGCTTATCAGTATGCCGAGCCCTCTGAAAAGCACATATTTTCCACTCTATAAATGACACCTTCACTTCATTCATTACAGGGTCTGGCTGTATAATGAAATTCATTACTTTTAGAGGAGATAACTCTAATTAACGCCTTTTACACCTTTACCTCTTCTGTTCTTAAATGATTCAGTCATTCAATTGGCTGACCATGTGATAAGAAACAGAACTATTTATTTTAGCCCCGTAATGAACAGATTGAGTGTAAATAATTTGACACTTTACCTGTCTGTTATGGGCAGCTACAAAAGTTATGAAATAATTATAAACCTTCATTCGGATCATATGGAATTATTTTCAACATGTACTGTGTTATAAAGTTATTAATAGTAAGTTTCATTGTAATTTGAATATTATTGCATAAAATTATAATAAATGTTTCATAAATTTAATATTTTTGAACTGCATTCATATCAGCTAAAAACGAGTTGCGTAATATGCCTATTAAATTTAAAGCACGCTTCTTTATACTGTAAGATTGGTAGCAAAATGTTTGGATCGGCTAAATATTACTGTAAATTTCGTTTTTTCTTTTCTTAGTATGTAAATATAACAAGTTTTATGTAGTAAATAACTCAATCCCGCCCACAGGTTAAACCTGTGCAGAAATTGGGAATATATTTGTAAATAAATATTATCATCCTTTATTTCTCTTAGAATTCTGCAAAACTTTTATTTCTTTTCTAAATTATTTTTTGACTACTTATATCCTTTGTAATTATTTATATTTTTGCAGATCGTTTTTTGTTTTGTTAGTGTCTTAACATTAATTTTGTTGTTTTCATTTTTTACAATTTTTAACTATAGTCCCATTCCCGAAAAAAAACACCTGTCTTTAAACATCAATACCTTTTGAACCGTTGTATGCAAAAACAATTACGATACATCAAATTAAAGCTTGTTTTATTGTTGATTACAGGATGTACATTAACATTTTCGGAAATTAATAGTGTATTATATACCCTAAACGAATTACGTATACCCTGTTTTTAACCACTTCTCTAGTATAGCCAGTTTCAAGGTACTATTACTTTGTTCACGAGTACTTTAAAATGTATAGGGCTACAAAGTAATCCTGTAACCAACAATAAAACAAGTTTTAATTTTTTTGATGTATCGTAATTGTTTTTACAAACAACGGTTCAAAAGATATTGCTGTTTAAAGACAGGTGTTTTCTTTCGTGAATCATATTATAATCGTATCAAATCTTTCATTCTGAAGATATGGTCATAGGCCTAAATAGGCCAAAATCTTGTCGTTTTCCTCATGGTTGTTGATTCCTCTAATTATTTATAACTACAAATTTCCTTGTTACATTCTCCGTTTATCTCCACAAAATTTTCTACCTCATTTCTAATTTATTTTACATCTAAACTAAGTATAAAGATTTAATTTATTATTGATCGACTATTACAAGAATGTTAACATAGGATTTAATTTATCAGCGCATAAATTGATAATTATTATTTTTTAATAATTACTAAGGTTACAAAGACGTGAAGGAAATGATACACTCATAACCTTCGGGTGCTGACAGAGGTGACTCGTCACCTCAGGGAGGGTTATATTTCCTCAGGGTTTCCGTAATACGGTTTGAATGTGTTTTTAACTCAGCTTTTCTTTACTTAGACCGTTTGCTATGAATTGATATCCTTTAAAGTTGAAATTTAAGGTTTTTGTACTACTGTATGAGAGTGCATGGGGTGACCGTTCACCCCTATTACCATAGTTGTTTGTAAAACTTTTGTAGTATGTGGTTTAAAAAATGGAAATTTTTTGAATTTTCTATTAATTGTTTACCCACTTACTAAATTTCCAATTACATACATTTGAAAAAATTGACACATGAATACAACGTTTCAAGGAGTAGATCACTAGTCACTGGGCGCTTCGCATGTTATACGGCATCTTTGGTCAAGCTGGAATTAACACACTGATTTTTTTTAGAATATAACGATTGGAAAAATTAAAGAAATTATCATACAAAAATCTTTGCAAACCATATTTTTTCAATGTCGCTTCACGTTAAAACAAACTTCCCTCGTCAATTTTCCCAAAATATAATTACCAAATTTTCTTGGGCAAAACGTGGTTTAGCTGATACCGATAGCCATAGTTCTCCTAAAATTCAAAAGCAGTTTAAGTGTTACATTTACATTTAACGGAGGTCAAAAGACAGAAAGATTGAAAACAGCTGCACAAAATGAAGGAAATAAGCACGTGTAGAATATTGGACAAAAATAAGCACAAATCGTTTTAAAAAATTTTCGTATGTTACAAGAACTTATATTTTTTATAAACTTTCTATAACTTATAAATATATCAGAAATTATATTGAGAAAACATGAATAAACCGAGAAAAATTAATACTCGAACCAAATTCAGACAACTAACTACAGACTTTAAGGGCTTCCATTAAGAGCAAAAACAAAACACAGGGTGGACAGAAGAAATGAAAAGTCTACATTTATGCTAAGAATTTGGGCTGCAAAAAGTGCTTCCAAAAAAATCTAAAGTCACGTCACTTGGTCTAAAACTATCCCTAAACGAGAAAAAACTTATAAATACATAAATAACATGATAAAATGCTATTCATAATTTTTTATGATAAAAATATTTTTTCTTGCTCTGAGTTTCATCCATTGTTACCTAACTAATCAGTCAGATTTGAATTTACTGGAACACTAAATTTCTGGGCTCACATCCAGATATTTTGATTCTGGACGACCTGATGTTTGAAAAAGAAGAACTAAAAATTTACCTATCCTAGGACAGGTGAAATCATAGTTGGATAGGTTAATTTCACACTTCGTTCATAAATTTAATAGCAGAGATAATATACACGAATATCTAATGTAAATAATTTATATGTAAAAACAGGTTTTTTTTTAAATAATTTTTTTTTTTTTTTGGGGGGCTCCCAAACTCCCCTACACCCCGCCGTCTCCACCCACTACTATGGCTGGTCGCAAGGATGCGAGGTGGTACAGTAGAACAGCAAGATAATTTCGCCTTAGTATACCGCACCATTACAACTTAACGTAGTCATTCTTTCTTTTCTAAAAAACAGTCAGCCGCTGAGCTTAACATACACCACATAGACACAAATAACACATAAAAATACATAAAATAACATAAAGATCACGCAGTATTTACAGCCTTCCTTCACAGTATCCTGTACAGTTTTTCTTTAAGTTTGCTATCTCTGTGAAATAGATCTACCTCTCCATTTATTTCATTGGCTGTAGCTATACATCTATTGATTGGAGCTATTTTACTTTTTGTAGCTCCAGCAAACAACCTAAAACTTCTTAAAGCTGTGCTAGGTACTCTCAGAAAAATCTTCGAGATATCCGGAACTTCAACTCTTGAGTGCAGAATGTTGTAAATATAAAGTACTTCCATCACTCTACGTCGCGTGCTCAGACTCTGAAGCCCGTAGAATGAGAGGGCATCCGCATAGCCATCAAATTTTCTCCCAGATCTACATTCCAACTTATAAATTAGTCTTTTCTGCACCCTCTCTAGTTCCTTTTCTGTGACGTCCCTTCTATAGTTTCACACCGTAGAACAATACTCGAGGACGGAACGCACAAGGCTCTTATAAAGTCTAAGTACTGTCTTCTCAAATTTGAAATCACGACTAATCCAAGCTATGAGTCCTAAGTTCCTTCGAGCTTTTGCAGCTATTGAAGCTACTTGCTCACGGAATAATAGCTTGGAGTCAAACAACACACCAAGGTCCATGGTGCTGGTCTTTCTTATGATTTCGTTATGGCCAAGAATGTACTTGTGTACATAGCTCATCGTTTTTCTTGAATAAGTTATAACGAAAGTTTTAGCTAAGTTTAAATAGAGCCTGTTTTGCAGTGACCATAGCTGTATTAAATCAATATCTCTCTGAAGTACACTGCACTCAGCTGCGTTATTGGATGTGGCACAAACTTTCAAATCATCTGCGTACATATAAATGTTTGATTTAATATTACAAACAATATCGTTGACGAAACATACAAAAAGTAAAGGACCGAGAATCGAACCCTGAGGAACTCCTGAAGTAGCCAGATGTTCATCCGACACTCTACCTCCAACCTTCACTACAAAACTTTGCTCATGAAGATACGACTGCAACCATTTAAGAAGACTGCTGCCAACACTCATATCCCTTAATTTGTTCAATAAAACATCGTGTGACACTGTGTCAAAAGCTTTTTTAAAGTCAAAGTACACGCAGTCAACCTGGTTAGCCATCTCGACGAGAGGAGCCGCAAAATCCATGATTTGCATTAGATTCGTAGTAGTTGATCTTCCTCTGATGAACCCATGCTGATTAGGCACAATGTTATCTTTTAGCCTACCATAAAGATGACTATGTATAATCCGCTCGAAAACCCTTGAAAAGACGCAAAGTACCGAAATGGGACGATAATTCTTCAGGTCGTGACGATCACCTTCCTTCGGCACTGGTGTTACAAGTGCTCTCTTCCAAAGGTTGGGAAATTCCCCACACGTTAAGCTCCAATTAAACAGCCTAACCAAAACTGGAGCAATTAAGCACGCAATCCCCTTAATAATGAAAGCTGGTATACCATCTACTACAGCAGCAGATCTGGGCTTCATCGTGCCTATCGCAGCAATGACGTCCTCAACTGATATACAAGGAATCTTATGATTTCCCCCTCCGCAATCCTCTTCCAGAATGTCAACGATCGGGGTCGTAGCCGGCTGATAAACCGACTCAAAATATTCTGCAAACCGCTCAGCGATCTCAGGAGCGTCAGTTATTGTCTTGCCATCAACTACAACCGGTCTCACACCTTAATAATAACAATAATAAAAATCCCTTTCATGAGACGACGCGTTTCATGGCTGGTGGCAATTTTTAAAAAGGCATACCTTTGACTTATGACAACACCATTAGTGATTTCATACCTACTCTTTAAGAGGAATCTAATGACACTATTTTTGTTTCCAAATTCCGACTTTTATTTCTTGACTTCCGGTTTTGGGCCACTTCCGGTCAAAATCAAAACTTCAAACCCAATCCAGGTCCACGAACGTTTTTGTGTAGATAACGAATCAAAAAACCGTTTTTTGCTATCTCTTGTAGTTTGACTTTGATTTTTTTGACTTCTGTTTTGGGCCACTTCCGGTCAAAACCGGAACTTCAAACCCAATTCAGGGCCACTAACTTTTTGTGTAGATAACGAATCCGAAAACCGTTTGTTGCTATCTCTTATAGTTTTCGACATCTGGGTGTGACAAACGGACGAAGAAAACAAAATGATAGTGATGACAATTTTAAAAATTGCCACCAATTATTGTTATTACACAAATGACTGTCGCAATTTATAAGAAAATAATTTAAAACTAATTTTAATAAATTTTACAATGAACTGAACTGCCATTGAGATTCCAGGTATATATCAAATAACGGTTTTAAAAACGCTGTACTTAAATGAGATCTATTAGATACACCGTAGTAATAATAATACAACCAGGCAAATTACATTCTTATTTATATTCATCTATCAACGAAAATATTTCAGGAACCGGTATGTGTTGGAATTTATCTGTTTACATCACTGGTGTTGTATAACCAGTAAATATCAAGAGAGTAATTCCTTTTTAATTCTATATTTTATAAATTTAAATAGAATCTCAACTACAGTTTAATTTACTGAAATACAGTTCGAAAATATTCAATACACTATGCGTGTTTTATACAAAGTATTTTTCCTTTATTGGGTTCTTTAAACCAAGTAAAGTAACGTTAAACATTTTTAAAAGATCTTTTTGCAGTATAAACTCCCTGCATTTTTTTATTGTAGGTTATTCTCTTTCTTAAAATCCATCCTGTTCTGATTTTTCTCTTCGAGGGAACGTTTGAAATCAGTAATCAGTTGGTCAGAACTTGGCTTGATCTTAATAAATTTTTTGGGTTTATTCCAAGTTTTTTAATGTATTTTTTGCCTTCTTATATAATTTAATTATATTTTGATAATTTGTTTTGTCATCCATCCTATACAGGTTTCCGTAGAATTTTCGTCTTCGTTTTCATTAATCGTTCGTTTTTCCTGTATAGTTCTTCTCTTCTTTTTAACCATTACCTCTCGAAGGATCTGTCTTTTGAATCTCAGCTTCTTTTAAAACAGTATTCCCGGTCATCTTAAGGTTTTAACAAAATAGTATAATGTCTAATTTTGGTTATCTCAAGAGTGCTTTCATCTTATGTAGGTTGTAAGTTCTACAAAGTTTCTTGGTTGCCGTTGTTCACTTCCTTTGCGCTGATCTTCCACTGTATTATTAATCTAGGCACTAGAACTTACCAATTTTCCTATTTTTCCGTAGTTATATAGGCAAGAGAAAGTAAAAGTAATTATGACAGTTTGGCACATGACGTTGGTCTACATTGAGGTGAGGAATAATTGTAATACGTAAAAATCCCATTTTCGCACTTTGTTGGATAAGCTACTTTGGCCTTAAACCTTCACACCTTGATGTCATATTTTTGAATACATACACACATCATTTTGTACAACCTATTAATTTTGTGATAGCCTACTTAGAGATACTTATTTGTGAGGCGCCCGGTATACGAGAAAGTATGTCATATTTTAGCACGTAGTATTAAAGTATTTCTTTAATTAATTCTTTGTATTTTGGTAGTTTCACAGAAAGAGAATCTGCGAAAGGTCAAGAAATGCTACAGTATTGTAGCGACATTTTAGTTTGGCGGAGGTATTTCAGGAGTGAACCGTTAACGTTAAACGTTACGTCACTTGGTGATCCGCTTTAAGTAAAGCGCCTACTTTTGATACTGTGAAAAGTAGCTGTTATAATAGGCTTAAATATTTGAATATAACCTAAATATATTTAAAAATCTGGTTTGAAACACTCACACAACTTTCTCTTGCCAATGCAAATAATTTACAATATAATTTAACATTAGTAATAAAATATTAGAAATGAACAAAAACTAACCTCAAAAACATAACCTTATTTTAATCATGAGTGAATGACGCAAAATGACAATCGAACTCAGTTTGGCTTAAAAATACGGAAAATCACGCTTTCACGCTAAACTAGGCTCTGTAGAGAAAAATGCTCTAAACAAAAGTTGTAGATCTTTTAATTTTTTATAAATTTAATTATATACACTTTTGTCGTAAAATGCATACTAAGACCGAAATGTTAAAACAATCGATTTTTCTCACGTTTTCGTGAGAAAAAAAACAGAAAATCGCAAATTACCGCTAAACTAAGCGTTATACAAAAAAATGTTTGAAACAGAAGTTGTAGGTTTTTAAATTCTCTACAACTTTTATTATATAAGTTTTTGCGCTAAAATTTATATTAAAGCCGTAATCTTAAAAAAACAACGTTTTTACGTGAAAACAGCCTCACCGAGAATTTCAGCAAACATGGCGCCTACCCTATCTTGTAGAGAATAAAAAATTGAGTAAAATAGGCGATTTTAAAAAAAATCGTAGGACCAGTTTTTGAGAAAATCGCAAAAAACTGAAAAATTATACGAATAAACTACTACTTCCGGTTGACCGATTTTGATGAAAATGTTCGTGTCGCGTCCGGTAGTGGTATGTAACTTAAGTTTCAAGTTTCAAGTTCGTACGATGTTCCGTTCTTGAGATATTCTGTTCACACACAGACACACAGACACACACACACACACAGACACACACACAGACCAATCGCTAAAAACATGTTTTTTGGGTTCAGGGGGTCTGAAAACGTAGGCCTATAGATCCGGTGAAAACTCGATTTCGAAAAATCGACATGAAAACAATACTTTCCTTCCTATATATTCATATAGGCAAGAGAAAGTAAAAATTCAAATCTCACCCATTTTCTCATACTGAATATTTACTTTACGTTTGATACAAGTGAAAATCTGTAAAAAGATTTTTTCTACAACCCTCATCCCCGTTATGTTAAGGTAAAATTCGACGAAATTATAGGCATACGTAGGTATACCTATAATCTATATAGGTATACCTATAATCTTTGAATACAGTTGCATCGTTTTGCTAAACAATCATCTTTTGCTATTTTCAAGGGATAATCTGCGTTGAAAATCACAAAACTGCTTTTTAGCAATTTTCGTTATTTAGCTAAATATGTAACCCAAATTGCTCTGAATGAAATTATATAATTACATTGTTCTTATGCTATTTAAAAGTATAAAAATCTGGTGTGAAACACTCACACAACTTTCTCTTGCCAATATAAATAATTAACAATAAACCTAATATTAGTAATAAAACATTAGACATAAACAAAAAAACTAACCTTAATAAACATAACCTAATTTTAATCATGAGTGAAAGACGCAAAATGAAAATCAACCTCAGTTTGGCTTCAAAATACAGAAAATCACTCTTTCACGCTAAACTAGGCTCTGTAGAGAAAAATGTTTTAAATAAAAGTTGCAGATCTTTTAATTTTCTATAAATTTGATTATATACACTTTTATTATAAAATGCATACTAAGGCCGAAATCTTAAAAAAATCGATTTTTCTCACGTTTTCGTGAGAAAAAAACAGAAAATTGCTAAATACTGCTAAACTAAGCGTTTTACCAAAAAATGTTTGAAATAAAAGTTGTAGGTTTTTAAATTCTCTACAACTTTTATTATATAAATTTTTCGCTAAATTGCATATGAAAGCCGTAATCTTAAAAAAACTTTGTTTTTACGTGAAAACAGCCTCACCCAGAATTTCAGCAAACATGGCGCCTACCCTATCTTGTAGAGAATAAAAAATTGAGTAAATGAGGCGATTTTAAAAAAAATCGTAGGACCAGTTTTTGAGAAAATCGCGAAAAATTACACGAATAAACTACTACTTCCGGTTGACCGATTTTGATGAAAATGTTCGTGTCGGGTCCGGTAGTGGTATGTAACTTAAGTTTCAAGTTTCAAGTTCGTACGATGTTTCGTTCTTGAGATATTCTGTTCACACACAGACACACACACAGACCAATCGCTAAAAACATGTTTTTTGGGTTCAGGGGGTCTGAAAACGTATAGATCCGGTGAAAACTCGATTTCGAAAAATCGACATGAAAACAATACTTTCCTTCCTATATATTCATATAGGCAAGAGAAAGTAAAAATTAATACTAAAGTGTTACAATGCTAATACCCATGATTGTTTTTTACTTTCTCTTGCCTATTTTATGAATATAGGAAGGAAAGTATTGTTTTCATGTCGATTTTTCGAAATCGAGTTTTCACCGGATCTATACGTTTTCAGACCCCCTGAACCCAAAAAACATGTTTTTAGCGATTGGTCTGTGTGTGTGTCTGTGTGTGTGTGTGTGTGTGTGTGTGTGTGTCTGTGTGTGAACAGAATATCTCAAGAACGGAACATCGTACGAACTTGAAACTTGAAACTTAAGTTACATACCACTACCGGACGCGACACGAACATTTTCATCAAAATCGGTCAACCGGAAGTAGTAGTTTATTCGTATAATTTTTCAGTTTTTTGCGATTTTCTCAAAAACTGGTCCTACGATTTTTTTTAAAATCGCCTATTTTACTCAATTTTTTATTCTCTACAAGATAGGGTAGGCGCCATGTTTGCTGAAATTCTCGGTGAGGCTGTTTTCACGTAAAAACGTTGTTTTTTTAAGATTACGGCTTTAATATAAATTTTAGCGCAAAAACTTATATAATAAAAGTTGTAGAGAATTTAAAAACCTACAACTTCTGTTTCAAACATTTTTTTGTATAACGCTTAGTTTAGCGGTAATTTGCGATTTTCTGTTTTTTTCTCACGAAAACGTGAGAAAAATCGATTGTTTTAACATTTCGGTCTTAGTATGCATTTTACGACAAAAGTGTATATAATTAAATTTATAGAAAATTAAAAGATCTACAACTTTTGTTTAGAGCATTTTTCTCTACAGAGCCTAGTTTAGCGTGAAAGCGTGATTTTCCGTATTTTTAAGCCAAACTGAGTTCGATTGCCATTTTGCGTCATTCACTCATGATTAAAATAAGGTTATGTTTTTGAGGTTAGTTTTTGTTCATTTCTAATGTTTTAATACTAATGTTAGGTTTATTGTTAATTATTTGCATTGGCAAGAGAAAGTTGTGTGAGTGCTTCACACCAGATTTTTTTTTAATATAGGGCCTACTATAATGACTCTTCTTTTTTAGAGTTGAGATATTCCTTCGTAATTTTTTCATTCTAAAGCCCGTTTTATTCTTTATTAGTTGTGTTTCTGAATGTACTTTCAGAGCTAGTTATAGTATAGAGCCAGTATTATAGTGCTACTTATTCTCATTACTTTTGTTTTTTTAACATTAGTTTTCATGCCATACTTTATCAAGATTTTGTATTTTAATATAAGTCGATAACTCTTTCAGATTTACAGATTTACAACTCTTCACGGATTACAGTAGTGTTCTATTATACAAAATACCGTTAAATTTTTATAACAAAATTGGAGCGGTACATTTTGAGTTATAGAGAATGTGAAATCTTTATGAGTCAATAAAATACATTTTTTTAAATAACTTTTGGCTTAGCGTTGTCAAAAATGACTTTGGTATACGTACCGCATGGTTCGGTATGAACCAAATTGAGCTAGTAATAGAAAACTGAAGGGTTAAACAGACAAAAACGTACTAATCGTTGTTCTGTATTGAAAATATTTGGACTTTTTTGTACAGATGCGTAAAAATCCAATAATATTTCTAGTTTTAAGTGAACTGTTTTTATGTGTACTAAACGTAAAACTACGAGTAGTCTGTTGGACTTAAAAGATTAACAATAACAACATCGGCCTTTACGGACGTTGCTGTTTCCGTAATCTCTGAAAATTTCTGAAGTTTGTAGCCAATTTTTTAAAATACCACTTTTCGGGTTAGTTATGCTAAAGTGACCCGATGGACAAGTAGCAGTAACACAAGACAGAGTGATCGGATGAAGTTTGACTTCCACCATATCCTCTGACAACTCCAAGTGGCCTGCCGCTACCCCGTACCACTTTTAGTACTTGCGAATACTGATTCCTCTAGTAAATCGAATTACTAAAACTTTTATATGGTGCATTTTTTTCAATAAATGCAGCGGTTTCGTTGTTATTTTGGTTTTAAAACACAAACATCTTTTAGAATTTCTTCTGTAAAAATTTGAATATTTACAAATTATAACATAATTTTTACTTTTATTGTTTAGAGGCAATCTTATGTAAAAAATTTTTTTTAGTTATTTTTGTCTTAATTTGAGATATTTTAAGAGGCTGTAGGTTTTTTGTCTAGCACTACTAAAAAAATTGCCAAACTTGTGCACGAACGCATAGCCACCATCTTTGATCTCTACTTTTAACGATTTCGCTTGTCTTTTATGGGAACATTGAGTATTCTCGTTCAGAAGGGGTAGATGAAAATATTGGTGTACGATACTTTTCGGATGCACAGTAACCCTTCCTGGCCCGTACACTACACCACTACACATTGCTTTGACACTTCTAATATAAATTTTATGTGTAATAGGTCTTTACATAATTATAACTGTGGTGAAAAACTGCAAATTCGTTTGATCCGAAACGGGTCTGGACCCATCGACTTTAAATAAAGAGGTTTCCTTGTATTAAATCCTGATGATGGTATGATTGGCAAAAAAATTGTAAAAATTTGTTCTTACCCAATATAACCGGATAATTTTACATATCTGTTCAAGTGAACCAATAACTTGACAAAGTTTAGAGAATAGGAGTTCATTATACCACCCTCACAGTAAGAAGGAAACCTAGAAAAAAATTATTATGGAATGAACTTCAAGACTCACCCAACCAAAGAATATGTACATAAAACATTTAATGTTTTCCATGAGACGCTCTTCTACAGCTTCATAGACTGAAAATAATCACTCTCTTTACAGTCGAATTTCGATATAACGAAAACCTTGATTATACGAATTTTTTTTATTGCACCGTAAAATTATGATTAAACTATATGTAAATTTATCTCGATTTAACGAATAAGTATCTTGATGTAAAGAAATAGTGTTATGCAATAAGAACGAAGTGGCACGCTGTATTATGATTTCTCTGTGAGTTTTAGGTAGATTCTTTTGATTTCCGTCAATTGGAAAAGTCAGTAACGAAGTTACTCTAGAGAATTTCATCACGGTTGATGAACAGATTATTGTCAGTGATTTTCCGAACGATGACGACATACTTCAAGGTGTTAGTAAGTCCGCTAACCGGGATGATGAAGAAGAAGATGATGATGATGAAAACTGCGAAGACCAGCAGCAGGAAAAAAATCCTACCGACGAGATTTTAGTCATTTATAATAATTAAGCTTGGGCTACAGCTCAAGGATAAAGTGCCTGACAGTATTTTTGAAAATTTAAAATAAATGTGAAACTTTTTTTGAACGTATTGCTTTATTCAAACACACGAAACAACGGGAAATTTCTCACTTTTTTCAAGGCGTATTAACATTTAAAATACTGTAATTAAATATTCTAACCAATACCTGTCAATATCAAAAACTAAAGAATGCATTTAGGATTAGTGTTTTTATAAACGATTTAGATAAAGTGTATTTATCTTTTATGTTAGTGTTTTGAAGAAATATGTACTAAAAATAAAAATACAGTATTAAGCTACGAATGAGTTTCAGATGCTTTTAATTATAGCCAAGATCTATGTACGAGGTAAGTTTCTACTTGAAATCAATACATACTTTTTGTACTATTATTAACCGTAATTACGTAAAACATGATCTATAAAAAAATTAATTTACTAGTTAAGACCTGTCAATTAAAAAAAGTAACTGTATTTAATTCATCACACAACATGAAAAAAATTCGTTAACAAAAGTTAGCTTGGAAATTCTTGTTACTTCGATATAACGAATACCTCGATTTAACGAATTTTCCCAGGATTCTCCATTTCATTATATCGAAGTTCGACTGTTACCAGAAACAATTTTGTTTTTAGACATAATCAATTAATTTCATCGATCAATTTTTGAAGTAAAAGATTTACTTGAATATTCATGTTTTGCTCTTGTGCAGCTATCAGCTGATCAACGTACTAAAGCCCTATTCCCACAATGCAAGTTTACTAGCTACTACTACTAGCAGGACCTACTAGCGCGTTGGAGACTGTTCCCACAGAGCTAGTTAATAAATGCCAGTACTCTGAAAGGCATAGTGAGCTTTGTTGTGTATTGGTATACAAAGTAAAAATGTTATTTAATAAACCATGTCTTCTGTTGGTGTAAATGGTAAAACTTTAAGACAAATTGAAGATGAAAGTACATGAAGCATGCCAGAGAGAGCTAAAAACAAGAAAATTGCAGCAAGTGGGTAAGGAGTGGGTCATTAGAAGAGGAGAGTTTGGGGCTTCTTCAAGACTTGTAAGGGAGCTCGTGTTGGAAGATCGAAAAGGATATAAGAGTTTCTTGCAAATGAGTGACTTAAAATTTTGAAATTAAATCGGAATTACATTTTTCCTGCTCATTTTCCCCCGACAACTTCACCCGCAACACTACACATCTGCTCCTGAAAACAGCTTACTAACTTCACACTGAGCTAGTTTACTAGTGCTAGTCCATCACGTGACCTTTTCTCCCCTATTAGCTGCTAGTGAAATCAAACATTTTCAAAGTCACCAGCGCGCTAGTGAATACTAGCTTTTTAACTCAACTAGCTGCTAGTTGTTCATTCCCATTATACTATTTTGCTAGCTGCTAGTACTAGCATTGTGGGAATAAACACTCAACTATCAAAAGGGTAGCAGGTGACTATGACAGGCACAAACCTGAGGCCAGTGGAGCCGGCGCCCGATCTGACGCATAAAATCGCGCTAGCTCGGATAGCCTATATTATTTCCGAGCAAGGTTAAGTGCCATCTAAAGAGGTCAAGGGGTGAACTGGATGGGAAGTCTAGGAAAGCAGCACAGCCGGTGCTGACTGAATTCCACAGAAATGCCATTTCAGTCTCAAAAATGGCATTTGCTCTGGAAGAAATTCCACACAGTGCATCCAGAACCTCATGCAACTGGCTGGACAAAGCAGGGTTGCTTTGGAGTGGGCGCCAGGTCATAGACAGATAGCAGGTAATTAAAGGGCAAATATTTTAGCTCAACTAGGATCTGTACGACAGTTTACTATACCTGACCCATATCTGGGAGTCAGCAAAGCACTGATACACAGGGCAATCTCTGAGTGTATTACTGCAGTACAACAGAAATATTAGAACGTAATCCTATGGATTCAGGCTCACAAAGTGAATAATAGACATCATATCCCATATTCTTACTCACGAAGCACTTAGTTTAGACAGGAAGAAGCTCAGGATGGCTATGGACCTGTTAAAAGGGCAGGCATTTTATCAAGTGTATATAATATCAGGATCATTGGGGGCAACCCCACGTAATAATTCAGGGGAAGATTATTATCAGAAAGGTCAAGGATGGAGATGCATATCTTGGCTGAACAAATTGAAAACATGGTTCAGGTGCAACTCAACTGATTTATTTACAGCTGTTGAATCAAAAGTCATGGTTGGCAACCTTTTTTTAGAGGAGACTGCACCTAGAGAAGAATGAAGAAGGTGGCGACTCAGTGTGTAGACTGTTTTGAGAGGAGGAAGAATGAATCCAATATTATCTTTGAATGCAACATATTAACTAACATGAGTTATTAAAATTTCAGATATGAACTCATGGGGCAACCGTCAACAGAAAGCCTTGGTAAGTAGTATCTTAAAACTTACATAAAGAAGAGGTGTATCAGCTAAGTGAATAAAGAAGAATGAGACAGTACAATCTCATCCCTCCTGAACAAATAATTATTAACCATCAGTTAATAGGGCAAGATAACAAAATTACAACACAATATTTTTTAACATACTGACATTTTATTGACTATACAAGTATAAAAAGTACAAAGGCTATTGTTGCTGAACAAGAATACAAGAATCATTGATTTATCAGCAAATTACATTGTTGAACATAAAAAATAATTAAAATAATAATCTCAACTACATAAAATATTTATCACATTAATTTAACAAAATTTGAATGAAGCTCCTTCTTGATGTACAAATTTTTTGATATAAAATAATTTAATGAACTTTCTAGCCTGAATGGAAACACATACATACTTTTAAAAAAATCAAATTTATGATAATTACAATGTCTGAACCATGATGAAAGCAACACAATCCTATTTATCCAGACTGTTAAATTAACAAGACCATAAAGATATTGGTACATGTAAACATGTTTTTTATTAACTGCATCCAGGAGACTCCAAAAACGAAGTATAGGACACATCAAGTATAAAAGTATTTTTAAAATAAAAAGCCCTAGATATTTATTTGGATCCCCTAATACATATAATGTTCATGATTTATTTAATTTTACCACTGGCTAGTTTTAAATTAACTTACAAAAAATATACTTCCACAATTTTGATTTGATTTCTGAATTTTAAGTACATACTATTGCGAAATACCACAGAATTTCATAAATACTGAAAATAAGGTTACTTTTACAAAACTGAAATTATCAGTTGGATTTTTCCTTTTTGATTTGAATTAAAAACCTCTGTTGTGTAAATTTTATAAAAGTGACTTTAGTGGGGCAGTACCTGTACTTATAAGTAATACACTAAAACTCATGAAGGAAGCAATTATAAATTTCTTTTAATTATTTTTTACAATCTTGTATAAAATTGTGGTTGGTGCAACTAGCTTCCATGCCAGTGGTCCTCGGTTCGATTCCCGGTCAGAATATGGCTTCTTTATCCATTACCCTTCATCAGTTAGTCCATAACAGCCAGACATAAAAGACTAAAAATTTTCAATAATTATTTTACTGATCAAAAGATTTATGAATTAAGTTTATTAAATACCATATAATGAATCATCTGTCCATGAACTGATTCTATCAAATTGTTTAAGGGGTAAAAAAAAGCATCTTTACAGAAAAAAAATCTGATGTGAAACACTCACACAACTTTCTCTTGCCAGTGCAAATAATTAACAATAAACCTAACATTAGTAATAAAACATAAGAAATAAACAAAAAACTAACCTCAACAAACATAACCTAATTTTAATCATGAGTGAAAGACGCAAAATGAAAATCAACCTCAGTTTGGCTTAGAAATACGGAAAATCACTCTTTCTCTCTAAACTAGGCTCTGTAGAGAAAAATGCTTTAAATAAAAGTTGTAGATCTTTTAATTTTCTATAAATTTAATTATATACACTTTTGTCGTAAAATGCATACTAAGGCCGAAATGTTAAAAAAATCGATTTTTCTCACGTTTTCGTGAGAAAAAAAACAGAAAATCGCAAATTACCGCTAAACTAAGCGTTATACAAAAAAATGTTTGAAACAGAAGTTGTAGGTTTTTAAATTCTCTACAACTTTTATTATATAAGTTTTTGCGCTAAAATTTATATTAAAGCCGTAATCTTAAAAAAACAACGTTTTTACGTGAAAACAGCCTCACCGAGAATTTCAGCAAACATGGCGCCTACCCTATCTTGTAGAGAATAAAAAATTGAGTAAAATAGGCGATTTTAAAAAAAATCGTAGGACCAGTTTTTGAGAAAATCGCAAAAAACTGAAAAATTATACGAATAAACTACTACTTCCGGTTGACCGATTTTGATGAAAATGTTCGTGTCGCGTCCGGTAGTGGTATGTAACTTAAGTTTCAAGTTTCAAGTTCGTACGATGTTCCGTTCTTGAGATATTCTGTTCACACACAGACACACAGACACACACACACACATACACACACACAGACCAATCGCTAAAAACATGTTTTTTGGGTTCAGGGGGTCTGAAAACGTATAGATCCGGTGAAAACTCGATTTCGAAAAATCGACATGAAAACAATACTTTCCTTCCTATATATTCATATAGGCAAGAGAAAGTAAAAAACAGCAACGGACATTTTAAAAGTTAATTTATACTGGACACAGGTGCTATGTAACAAAATATAGTTTTGCGAAAAATACGATCAAAGTTCTATAGCTTCAATTTTTTGTGAATTCTTTCATTTTGATAGACATATTTTTACCCAACACGAAAATTTATATCATTAATTAAAAGCTTTTCTAACATTACTTTTCTTATGAATACAACGTTCATTCACTAAAAATCTGTACACTGTAAAAATATCTACACTGTATCATTTGAGAACCGATAAACGGTATTTTAGCAACTCAAAAAATTACTAATATGAACTTTTTTTTAAGAACACTTAACACCTTTTATTGATGAAATAAATGTTTATTACCATATTTAACTGATTTTGTTCAAAAAATAATATCTTGCATTCTGATGGAGGAAGGTGTTAAATAATTTGAACACCATCATGTACTTTAGCAGTATGTAATCCTATTATTTAACATTAGTATTTTCCTAAATTGTAGAGCTACTGCTCTTTATGTCATCTGCATAACTAATTATGTATATAACACCTTCATCAATCGCAAAAGCTGTTGCTGTAAAACTGTTACAAAGCACCTTCTTCGTTTTTTAATTATACTTAAAAATTTATATTCTAACTTTAAATAAATTTTGAACAAATTTTAATTATGCAGTAACTTCATGTAAAAGATTATTAAAATTTTAAAAACCCTGTAATTAAAATTACATTAATATATTATATAATACGTTTTTTAACATCAAAAATAACAGGATGATCTCGATCTTATGTAGTCTAAATAAATAGGTTTGTATTAAACAATAAATCTAAACGTTCAAACATGGAGGAAAAGTTTTGAATACTTTCTCAACGATCTTTCTTTCAAAATTTATAACCGAAAATGATAAATACTTTATGATTATCAAATTTTGTTAAATAAGTGATAATAAAAATACAAAACTATAAATAAATAGATACACACACTCAAAACACACATCTCATATGTTATAAGTGAATAAAAACTTGTCAAGACATCTTATTCTGTCTGAAAAATGAAATGCTGTTTACAATTTACAGAAGTAGAAATTCTCAACCGATTTCTTCAATATGCCTTCTAACTGTAGGCTTTTGTACCTCTTTTGTAATTAAAAATAATAACTTCACCCATAGAACATAGAAGGGAATAGAACAGTAACACTCACCTGAACATTACCAGTTCTCCTCTCTCATACAAGACACAGTCCCTCCTCATGAGCTACAAAAAGCGACCATACACCCAAAACAATCTATAATTTTATTGTAAATATACTTTAACATTAATATTCAATACTATGCAATATGCTACTGAACAGCAATAAATTAGTTTCACTAAAAATAACGAGACGTGTCCAGAAAGTAAGTACCGTTTCGTTTTAACACCACCACAGAACTACTGCTGAAAATCCTTGGCTGCACTCTACTCTCCCTAGTCCATTAGCTCAACACTGACACCATTACAGTTGATTAGTCTTGTGTTTTATCTTTACCAGGTCATATTTAAAACAATCAATAAGCCCACCTGTGAGATTTGTTCTGTAATCCGGTTTTTGAAATCAAGGAACATTAAGGCAGCCGAAATTCATTGGCAGATTATAGAGATTTACAATGAAAGTGCAATGAGTAATGGAATGGTGTAAAAGTGGGTTAGGCAATGTGATGTAGGATGGACAGAAGTCCATGACAAACCACGAAAAGGGCAGCCTTTTGTTGTTGGTGGTAAGTGCTTTGAATGTGATGATGATGCAAAAAAAGCTGTAAAGTTATGGCTACCTTCACTGGCAGGATGTTTCTTTGAGAAAGGTGTTTAGACAAGCTTACTATGAAGAAAGTAGTTAAAGTTAGATTTTTCATGTAAAAATTAACTGTCTAGAAAAAAACTTTTATTTTATTTTTCACAATGGTACTTACTTTCAGACATGCCTCATAATATTTCGTTCAGTAATTTATTTCATTTAATAATGACTTGAAAAAATAAAAACTGTTATGTTATCATACAGTCAAAAGCTAAAGGATTTAATTAATTAATAAATACTAATATTAATTTATACACCAAACTGTACCAAATTTGATTAAGCCCATTAATATTTAACTTATTTTATCGTCCTTTGAATAGAATTAATCTCCTGAAATTTTGCCTGATTTTATTTTTTATTATTTCCTCTAACATAAGTTTAGATACAGATTCTGAAATACCTTACCCCTATTGCTTTTATCAACCAAATTGTGTGGCTTTCAGATTCCTTTCTTTGTAAATGTTTGGGATCACGAAAAAAATTTAGAAGAATTTAATACTATTTCCAAAAACAGTTTTATAACAGGAGAATTAATCTCATTAGATCTATCTGTAATGTATATCACAAAACATCAGACTCTTAGCTGATATTTATTATTTAGGAGTGCAGGAAACTGGTACCCCTTTGTTGGCTCACAAAGTGTCTTCTATTTCCTTCTATGTTCTGCATTTTCACCCATTAGTGGAGGCAATAATAAACATACTACATATCAGTACATAAATTTTATTAGGTATTCATAAATATAATTAAAAAAATTTTAATATTTTTTTCTCCAAATTACAATTTTATAAAATCAGGAATGAGGTTGTGAATATGAAGAAATGTTAACAGAATGTTAAACAATGATGAGAATTGTAAAAAATGGTGTTGTTAACCAAATTACATTTATTTTGTTCATTTAAATATAAAAGCTTCAAACAAAATGGAATGGATGAGATCATGAGAAAGTGAAAATTAATAAGAACAAAACGAAAGTGTTGTGCAGCAGCAAGAGTGGTTTAGAAGAGATGGGAAATTTAAAAGTAGGCAACGAAAACAAACAGGAAGTTGGGGAATTCTGCTATCTAGGGAGTAAAATAACAAAGGATGGTAGAAGCACCAAGTGATATCAAAAGCAAAATTTCTCAAGCTAGAAAAGCCTTTGAAATAAAAAAACAGCTACAAACATTGATTTACAGATTAGGAAAAGTTTCTTAAAATATTATGTTTGGAGTGTAGCTTTATACAGGAGTGAAATATGGGTGATAGGGGCTGTAGAAAAGAAGAAGATAGAAGTTTTTGAACTGTGGTGTTATAGGAAAATGTTAAAGATTAGGTGGTTGGACAAAATAAGTAATTTAGAGGTTCTTAGGCGAATGGATGGAAAATGAAGTATATGGAAGCATCTTACCAGAAGAAGGGATAGGCTAGTGGGGCATATCTTAAGACATCCAGGATTGGGCTATCAATAATGGAGGGTAATATTGAGGGAGTAAATTGTAGGGGGAGGCAAAGATTAAATATATATAAAGCAAATTACAAAAGATGTAGGGTGTTACAGGTATGTAGACATTAAACGACTTGCGCAAGATAGAACAGCTTGGAGAACTGCATCAAACCACTCGACAGACTGATGACAAAAAAACCTATTTTGGCAATGCACATCATCATTATCGTCAGTAAATAAGAATGTAAAATTATTTGGGAAATAAAATTATAAAATTAGTGAAATTAGTGGAGTGTGGGGAAAAAAGATGAAAGAAATCTTGCTAGAGGGCTTCAAAATTCTTATTACCACCACTGTCTCCCATTATTCTTATTCCTTCATAGTTTATTAATTTTTTGTGTAAAATAATCATAAAAATGCTTCTGAAACAAAAACTAATTTATGATAAATTAAACAATTGTCAAGTTTATCAGTAACGCTAATTTTCTTAATTCAATTTAAATATTGTCTAAAATACACACATACTTTCATTCATACATACTAAATTAAACTAATCTAAAATAGATTCAGGATATAAGCTAGAGTAAACAGTCTGTCGGTTACATTGTACATCGAGCGTTTAAAATAAGTCTTTTGTTTCTCCTTATCTCATTGCCTCAATGCATCTTAACATAATTTCATTCTTGTAAGTAGGCCTATAGTTAAACAAACAATGCTAACCCAAAAGCTACTTTCATTGTTTTTTACCACTACACAAGTTACCATGAACTTTAATTACCACTTCAACCCCGAAATTTCCACCCAATTATATTCTTCACCAAAATCAAAATTTATGAGTAAATCACATTAACCTAGAAAATGAAATGGATAAAAATTTTACAACCCATTTAATTTTCACCGTTAAGTTTAAATAAACAAACCAACAAAGTAATTTTCATAAATTAACATTTGAACAAATTTACTTACAGTACTGAGAAAAAAAATATATAGTAGTATAATTGCTTTTCAATTAAATTTGAATTAATATATTTCACATTTCAAAAGTGACATGAATTTTTACTAAATCGTATAATTTTTTTGTACATATTTTAATTTCATGATTGTACTTTTATGAACTGAAACCTTCCTAAATCAGTTCCTTTGAGATTGTAATTAGAGAGGTCTGTTTTATTTAAAAACATTAGTTATATGATATTGTTGCCAATCAATAATTTTTTCCACACAATTGAAAAATATATTCAAAATTAATTAAATTTAATATTAATATATTTTTTACATTAATTCACACAAAATGTAGTAAAAAAAAATATAAATTGTATTAACAAAACCTCCGAAACAACTTGAGAGATTTGCTCTATTAGTTTAAAACAACTTTTACAAAATAGCTTTCAGGTGGTGTTTGTATCTTTCTCAGTTTACCTGAAAGAGTAGATCCGTTAATAAAAATGTTCAAAGTATGAAGGCCAGAGGGCTTCCAGACAAAACATGTTTTATAAAAATAATTTAACTAGCTTAACAATAAAAACAATTTCACCAAATTATTAATTTAACTTAACATTATTTGGTAAACAAACTATATTTAACCAAATTGTTGGATTTACTCATTAAGAAAAACTGGAACCAATGTAAATCACGATCATATAAAACAATTGAGCAAAATGTAGATCACGAAAAAGATCTACATGTATACATATGAGATGTATCTCGTATGTTAAGTCTTTAACTATAACATAAGATTTAGAATCTTTACATCAGACTGACAATTAGATAGAGAACAAGAATGAAGTTGTACAAAAATCTTTAATTTTTAGTAAGACCAAAAATTTCTAAAACATTTAAAAAGTTTAACATCAAAATTTTTAAAACACATACCATAATAAAACCACAAAAATTCAACATTCAAAATTCATCAAGGCAGTTTCGTTAATTTTTTGAAAGAGAATACGTTTAAAATTTGAGTAAAGATTATTTATAAATACATAAGTAGAATATTTCAAGTATAACCTATATGAGTGATTTGATAAATAAATTACAGAATAAAACAAAGCATGAGCATAAATTTTACAATCAAATGAAGTTGAGTAATTAGTGATAATGTTTGGGCAAATAATGACAGTTTATTGAAGTTGAATGGTGTGTGACTTAAACAGGTCGCTGTACCCAAAGAAAATTCGATTATGCTGCTGTATATAACAAAAAAATATCCCAAAGCACAAACAAGATTCTCCACTTCATATAAATAATGGTGTGTATTTGCTTTCATTGTTATAAATAACATAGCACTTGTAATTACACAATTACATGGTTCTCATCAATGAATGCTTATGCGACAGGCAAACATCATCTTTAATAACCGAAACTTTTATGAAAAGATCAACAAGTGTTCAGAAAACTTAACAGAACAATCCTGTTTATTGTACAACACCAATTCCTAACAGTGAAAACCAGATTCCCTACTTCTTGTAACTGAAATGAAAACGAATGTGAATTCATTTTTCATTCTTCCTGAAAGTGAATGAAAATTCACTTCCATAACACTAAGCATCTGTGATTAATGTTTGCCACAAACCAATGCTGACATAAGCCAAGATGATCAACTGGCCGCATTGGCGTAGTTGGTAACGTGCTCGCCTCTCATCATGCAGTCTTGGGTTCAAATCTCATTCAGGCACGGCATATTTTCATACGTTACAAAAAATCATTTCATCCTTTACCATCTGCATTAGCAGTAATTGCAGAACAGACGGACGTTAAACCAACAAAAATAAAAGAAAAAAGCCAAGATGATCGTTAATAACTGAAACTGTTAAGAACTGATCAGTGACTCTTCTCAGAACTACAGGAACAACCTTCATTGTGAAATCATACAGGTACAGATCTTGTGACTTTTGTTACATAGTCTCTATTTTTGCATAATGCGTTCGTTTTGTTACCGCGAACGCGTATTTTCTTTTTTTTGTTCTTTCGTGTTTGTGGGCTTTTCGTCAGTCCTGCAATAACCCTGATGGTGAGCAGGAGTCACTTCTGTAGCTGTGGTGAAGGACAGCAGTAAAACATGGTATGGCTAGTTTGGGTAATGCCGGCCGCATTGGCGTAGTTGGTAACATGCTCGCCTCTCATCATTCGGTCTTGGGTTTGAATCCCATTCAGACACGGCATATTTTCATACGTTACAAAAAATCATTTCATCCTTCACCGTCTGCATTAGTAGTAATTGCATGAAAGTCGGACATTAAACCAAAAAAAAAAGTTTGGGTAATATTATAAAAGTTTGGATATAAAAATAATAATGTTTAAATTTCTTGTTTTCAATGTTCTTAACAAATTTCATGGTGGAATTGCCGAGTTATCATGAAGTTTTTTATATAATGTATTATTTTAATTTTATTGTAATTATTTCGATGTAAAGTTGGTCAGTTCATTATTTTATTTTTATTTTGTTTGTTCATTTAGTTTATTTCATGTATAATTTTATATTTTCTTTTTATTTTATTCTATCTATAAATTTACTTTCACGTACGTATTTAATGTGTTTATGTCTTTTTTATCTAAAAACACCTGTTTCCTTAAAATTTATCACCCCTCATTGAGTCATGTCCGAATTCTAACACTTTATTTCAATTCATTTTTTATTTCTTTAATTTTGTGCATGTCACAATCTTCAACAATTAATGCTGTTATGTAATGACCAGTAATACAGTCTCAGAAAATTATAACTGGAACCTGTTTACTGCATAAAACATGAGTTTGAACACCAAATCCTTCTCTTCTTTAAACTGGTGAACATTCATTTCCATTCTCTCAGATACAACAGCACCTGTTGTCACAAAATTATACGGTTGTATCAATTAATACTTTCTTGATGGTGAAATTGTCTTTCACAACCAAAATTGTTAAATAATCAATTCTATTCTGAAAAATTACAGTCGCATTCTTAGAAGCATAAACGCCTAAAGACTACAATTGATTTGGCACATAAGGAGAATTGAGTCAAGAAGGATGGTAAGGTGATACGGAAGTACAAACTACCTGAAAGAAGAAGGAATGGCCATCCTAGGAAGAGAAGATCAAGAACACAAGCATACAGCAGATAAATCTAATCAGTCCGAAATCATCTGTAACACCCAACATGGGTATACGGTAATCAGTGACTGTACTCGAAAACTAAGAGAATGACGTATTAGTGAGGCTGATTAGCTGATTACAACCATTTACACAATTTATGAAAAAAAATGGTACAGCAGACATACCGTTTAATGTAACATTATGATACACAAAATAAAATTCTATAAATAAGTTGGTTTGGTAAAACTAAAAAAATACAAGTAGACAGACATACACCCAATTGCTATTTTACTTGTTTTCTTAACCTATGCATTTAAATATAATTAAATTACAAATCAGTTTTAAAACGAAACTGCCTCTCACATAATTCTCGGGTTAAATATATAAATTGTATAGAAATAAATGCACATTTTTGATTTGATTTGACTGTCTAAAGAATGAGGTATGATCCTTCACTCCTATTAAAACTGTACGTGTAAACAGAATTTATTTTCTTTATTACTGAAGCATAAAAATATTTCATTAGAATATATTTTAGTAGTGTGTCTGCCAGATCTGTAAAACTGAACACCAAGTAATGTCTACCAGTTAAGATGTTGTACACCAAGTTATAATAAGAAAAGTATTTTCATCCTTCAAACTATATAATTTATACAAGTTTAAAACAGGAATACTGATTTTATGTACATGTTTCTTCTGTGGCTGGCTCATGAATAATGCCACAACCACTTCAAGCTGCAGTCAAATCAGAAGCAGTGTAGTAATCCCTAACAATAATGACTTTAGATTACCGTATTGTTCCGAATACAAGCCGCAGTTTTTCCCTAAAAATCGGTTCCATAATTTTACCTGCGGCTTGCATTCGCGCTTTAATAATAATAATCGTTTCTTATTAAGCATAAGTAGGTATAAATATATATATAGAGAGAGAGAGAGAGAGGTGGGATGGGTAGGAGGGTTGGGGGGAGAGAGGGAGAGACGCACTCCTTACATAATGCGTGTACAGTCATTTTGATCAGTTTGGTGTTACAGTATAAAGTTTGGTAGCAGTTTTCTTATATTTCATTTTGTTTTTTATCCGATAATTTGTTTTTTGTTGTATTTTATACATCACCATGAGTGATGTTATAGGTTAAGGATACTTTGTCTATACAAGTACCCAAAAAGTAGCGCAGGACTTGCGGTACCAATTTTGAATTATTGGTATCGCAAGTCCTGCGATACTTTTTGAGTAAAAATGCAGAAAAGACATCCACCAAAGAAGCCGGAAGAAAACACATATGATGTAGATGAATCCTTGTGTTCGGCATTGAACAAAAAAATAAACAAAAACTTCTAAATGCTAATTAAGTAGTAAGTGTATTTATTTGTACGGTATTTTCTTCTTAAAAAATAAAATACTTTCAAAAACATACAAGTACTGTACTTTAAATTTATTTCATAGTTTTGATCGTAATTTTTCCGATGCGTCTTAAATTCGGGTGCGGCTTGTTTTCGGAATAATACGGTATATATGAAATTCAACACTCCCAATCTTCAAATTTGCAACTTGGACTTTCACATTTTCAATTTTCTATAAATCTGTGGAACTGAAGAGAAACTACTGTAAAGTATAAAGTGGTGGTTACAGAACTACAAACGCGATCTTGTGCATGCTGGAGCTACTTTTGAATTCCTAAACTTTAAATTAGGGTGGTAAATTTCATAATTTTGGCTAAAAGCTCTACAAGTAAATAAAAAACTTTAACCGCTTCAAAAAAACTGAGCTAGTTTGGTTGATGATGGTGTTTTAGGCATCATCAGTTGTAGAGTTTTAATTACATTTTATTCATTTTAAATTTATATTTCATTTCAAGTTCATTATGTTTTTAAATTCTATTTTATTTATTTTGACCAAACCAATCAAATGTGAAAATATTCCAACACCATAGATAAACTGCACTTTTATTATATAAAAACCCCTTATGAACCAGTATTAATACTAACCTCACCTAGGATACCAAAGTGGTACAGAATAAATGCATGAACGCCTCACATTAGAAAATCAAATCAAAACTAATAAATACATTTGAAAACAATATCCCAATACTTACTTAAAGAACAATCTATTGGTTTAAATGCATTAATGTAATTTAAACTACAAATTGATTTATTATTTAATACTAGTGTTTCATGAAAACATGTAAATACTAACTTTGTTATATATAAAAATTTTTTTGTGCATTTATAAAAAAAACAAGTAAAAATATTTCTTTCTAAATAATCTACAGTGTATATGAGAAATGTATATTAATTGGATTTTACTTGAATGCCAATATTACTATTAATACAGCAGTTTAACTATGCAAACAGTAGATTAAATTGATTAAAATGACTAAAATACTTGATAGATTTCTATAGAACAAATACATAAAAACACAAAACATTAATAGATAAAAAAGATCAAAACATTAATAAATAATAAATATTTTATTAAATTTAAATACAGTTTTCAAAGTATATGAGAGCAGTCATGTGTTGTAGGATATGCGTGAACATTTTTGTAGTGGATGTGAGAAGCCAGTAATAGAACAAGAGCTACATATTCCCTTTAACTAATAATTCTATCAAAAAAGAAATGTGATTGCTTTTCAGGTTCAGCATTTTATTATGTGTATGTAAGTGTATGCCTTATTTCCTTACAAATCATTTGTAAGATGTTAATTTACAAACCAGTTTTTAATTACCACTATAATAAACGTATTGAAAATATAGAAATGTTTTATGTAGTGAACTGAAAAGCATCCTGCAATATTGTTTTATAAATATATACAATTACTTTTTATTAAAAAATCTGGAGTTAAACACTCACACAACTGTCTCTTGCCAATGCAAATAATGAACAATATAACCTAACATTAGTAATAAAACATTAGAAATAAACAAAAAACTAACCTCAAAAAACATTACCTTATTTTAATCATGAGTGAATGATACAAAATGAAAACCAACAAAGTTTCGTTTAATAATACGGAAAATCACTCTTTCACGCCAAACTAAACTGTAGAAAAAAATGCTAAGAAAAAAGTTATAGATCTTTTAATTTTCTATAAATTTTACTATAGACACTTTTGTCATACAATAGCCAAAATCACTACGGCCAAAATAACGCTAATGGCCAAACTAACACTAAGGCCAAAATCTTAAAAAAAAAAACTTTTTTTACAGATTTTCATGAACAAAAACCAGAAAAATCACAAATTACCGCTAAACTAAGCATTATACAAAGAAATGTTTAAAATAAAAGTTGTCGATTTTTAAATTGTCTACAACTTTAATTATATACACTTTTGCCCTAAAATGAATATTGAGGTCCCAATCTTAAAAACACTTCTTTTTCTTTGAGAGAACGGCCTCCCTAAGAATTTCAGCAGACATGGCACCTACTCTATCTTGTAGATCATAAAGAATGCATTAAATGAGGCAATTTTTTTAAAAATTGTAGGAGCCGTTTTTGAGAAAATCGCAAAAAAGGTGAAAAATTACACGAATAAACTATTACTTCCAGTTGACCGATTTTTATGAAAATGTTAATGCCGGGTCCTCCAGTGGTACATAATTTAAGATTTTAGTTTCCACTTTGTACAATGTTTCGTTCTTTAGATATTTCGTTCACACACACATACACACAGACCAATTGCAAAAAAACATGTTTTTTGGGTTCCAATGAAAACGGGTATATCCAGTGAAAACTCTATTTCAAAAAATCAACATGAAACAATACTTTCCTTCCTATATATTCATATAGGCAAGAGAAAGTAAAAGTAATGGTAATAAAATTTACTAACATGAAACACACTGCTACATAAAGGAAATGTGTAAAATTTAATGAAAAATAAATTATTTATGGGTACACATAACTAATTGTCTACCATTAAACAAGATGAGAACTTTTTTGTAGTAAGTGACTCATTGACCTCACATTACTACAGTATTTCAATAACATCACCTAATTAAATTATTGACTCCAAAAGATGTAATGATGTAGAGCAATCGATGGTATTGGTTCATGTAAGAGTACTGTTTTTTTGCTAAATTTGCTCAAATAAAAATTTCACTATTCCTGGATGCCTGTTCAATCAACTACATGTAATTTCCCTTTACTTCATCTGCTATAGATGTTCACAGATCTAATGCCCTCTTATACTTTGAATCTTACTGTTTATTAAATTTAATCAGATTTAATTTCAGATGCATGTACCAACTGTCAATGTCGAGTTAAAACAATACCTTGTTTTCTGTAGCACTTTGAAGGAGGCAATATTATTTCTTTTAAATGTTCTATAAATCAATAATTTTAATAATATTTAAATATGCATGGTTTACTACCCTTAATTCTAACATAAACCACTGATGTACATCGAAACATGCATCATGGCCATTAGGCCTCTTGTACATAAACTAAAACTGTATACAACTAAGATTAATACTAATAATTTAATATTTTATAAGAGTAATTGTGCTAATTTATGTGATTCTGTATAATACTTAACATTAGGTACTTAGATAATTGTGCTTGTAATCCATATATCTATTTTTAATTATAGTTTCATTTCTGCTTCTTTATGCTGAAGACAAC
Organism: Catonia carolina; assembly: GCA_035578175.1. Lineage (NCBI taxonomy): Eukaryota > Metazoa > Arthropoda > Insecta > Hemiptera > Achilidae > Catonia > Catonia carolina. Next base: position 49,457,605 of record JAQMRL010000007.1, read on the forward strand.
TACAGAATAATTGAAAGACAAAATACATGAGGGTGCAGTTAACACTAGGTAAACAAATCTACTAATATAATTACTATTAATGTAATTATGATCACTGCAGCTAATGAACAAATCACAAATTTCTTCTGTACCATCTGGTAATTTGAGCATGCCATTTCAATAACAATAAATTGTTTATTATATTAATTAAACATAAACTATTAAATAAATTTTCAACTTGAATACTCATGGCATTTTACAAGTTGATGCCTTTTTAGGCAAATGTCACACTACACAAGATAGCTGAAAAAACCTTTTTTATAATGGATTTTATTGTTATAGTTCTACAAATTAAAAAAAATTTAATGAAATATTTCAACTTGTTATTCTCTTTTTAAAATTCCAGTAATATTTTAGTAATCATCAGTTCTGTAAACCAGTGAGAAAAAAATATGGTAATATTCCTTCTTAAAAGTTTCCACATAGTTCTTTAAAAATTGTCAATGATCAAAATTGTTAAAATGTGTAAAATTTAATGAAAAATAAGTTACTTATTAGTAGACATAATTAATAAGGTAAAAAATAACTGTAGAACAATAAAAAATGAAAAATAAGGCTAAATTCTTAATATTCCTTCTACAGCAGCACGAAAGGCAGTAAAAAAAGGTTTGTTAATGCTTCAACATCCGTAACTTTCATAGATCTCAAATAACCTCATCATTATTTTGGTTTCATTTATAAAATGTAAGGATGGGTTCATTAACACACAAAATTGGATAATGTGAAGAACGGTTATTTTTACAGAAACCAAAACAAAAATTTCCATTAGCATAATTTCTAACGCATAAAATTACATGAAAAAATTGTGGAAATAGTTTTCTTTTATTTATTATTACGTATTTTTTGTTCAAGATGTATATGAAAAGAGATTGTTACATTTTTCCTTGTGATTTTCTCCAATTGTGAATTTTTTTAAGCATATTTTAAGGATCTCATGTATATCTTTATAATCACTCTGTTTCGGGTTGAAAAAGAATATCTCATGTGATTCATACTCGGTAATGAGCATTAATTACTTGGTTCTAGAGTACAACATGCTTGTTAATCTTAGTCAAGCATTTTTTTTTCTTTTACTTTGAAATCTTTAATAGGATGTAATGCCCACTTATTACACTTTATAAAAGAAATTTATGATAGAAATATTTCATAAGAGAAGTCCTACAGTGCTAAACAACTCAGCACAAATTCTACTTCCTTTAAATAAAAAAATATCACTTCAAATACATTGAATTATAACAGAAATCACAGAAATGTGTTCCTCCCATCTATCACTTAACGATCTACTAGATTAGTCAAGGCCATTTACTCAGGTCTTATTGCAACACCAGTATGAAAAATAAGAAACTAAATTTTTAAACACCAAGTTAACCAATAAAATAACAAATAAATTGTATTGTATTGTAATTGTAAAATTCTATTGTAATTGTATTGTCAGTTACAATTAGGTAACTTTCATAAAACAAGCAAATCGATATACAAGAATTTATAATGCTCAGCAATAAAGGAGAAAAAGAATATCAGCGAAGTAATGTTTTTATCGCTTAATATCTTCAGAGTAATCATAGTACACACTGCTACATTAAAGGTCAGCTGTTATATGCAAGCTTGCACTTCTGTGATTTATGTTAAAGTGTTTATTACAAGCATAATCATTTTTTAACTAAATTTATAAAGAATTTCATATTTTATTTTAATTCAAAAAATTTTTTATCATTAATATAAGATAACTTTTCATAAACATATCTTTACAAAAGAATATTAAAAAAAATTAAAAATTATGAGATTATATTTAAGTAGTTACAATATTTATAATAAAGATAGTCTACTGAATTTTTTATCCTTTAATTACAAAACAATTGGTAATACTAGTCAATTTTATTTTCAACCGTTTGTTGAGTATTGACGTATTGGAATGTCACACGCCGTTTGAAACATCAGCATTCCAGAAAGTCATTAACATTTCCATAACATCCATCAAGTACCATCATATTTAGAAATGTTTGATTTATTCAAAATACTCAAGGTACGTGCTGCACTCCGTAAAATATTTTAACATATTTGTTTTTACAGCTTGGTTACGATGTCATTATGTTACATGATTATTGTGCTGGCTGTGAGCGTGTTTACATAGTTTCCATTGCTGGTAACAGTATTTTTGTTACTTTCTACATCTAATTGTGCATACTAATTACAGTTTGTAAACAGTTTATTAAGCTAATAACAGTTTTGTTTGTGTACAAGTGCTTTAGTTTTCTATTGTGCGTACCTTTAACTTTAGAATGTTGTGATTGTCTGATCAACAAATCAGTGAAATTATCATGCACGGCAACTCAGATTACGAATACAGTGATTTTAAAATACTGCATAACATAGAAATAGATTTAAATTTAGAAGAACTAGAGATAAATAATTCAGAAATAAGGTTCGAGGTTGATTTTTAAAAGAAATTATAAATAACAAAATCCAACTACAAGGGTCAGTACAAGGGACTAATATATCGCTCATCAAAGGGTTAAATATATAAAGTAATGTGACATAACTTTAGGGGTAAATTTAATAATATCATAAAATTAGAGCTAATCTATTTTAAGATAAATAAAATAACAATTCTGAAACAAAAATTTAAACTCTATTACTTTAAATATTACATAAGTACAGTAAGCAATCACTACAACAGACTTTGCTAACAATAGAAAAATGAGTTAACTCTTTAGCCTGGCAATGTTGTAACTTTTCTTACTTTTGATCAGTATATTGGCATGTTGGTAGCCATAGTAACTGTGTGCCACCCGAGAAGTACAGTTCATAATGGAAAAACTACATAGGTGTGCTCGCCCCGCTGGTAAATTTCTTATTCCGCCATTTTGTTTTGATTAATCAAATGAAACTCGAGGGTACATATTTATTATAACTGTAAAGTTTCCAGTCTGTAGAGTGTGCGATACGTCCAGCATATTGATTCAAAAATAGCAACCTCTTCGTGGGACACATGGTATATTAGACCCACACAGTACAGCACTGAGCTCGTAAATCATGTATAACAAATACGAAATGATAATTCAGATATAACAGACTTTCACAACAGCAGACATTTGCATACCCCAAGTAGTCCATAATAGCGAGTGCCTACAGTAATTATTTTTTAAAAAGTAATTTTTTTACAATCCACATCCTCATTTTTGTCTTTCTACAGATCACATTCTTTTAATTCTAATTATTAATCAATCAGCCTGTATTTGGTAACTCACTACTCCAAGAGTTTTATGAATGATTCAATGGTTTTGTTAACTTACATTATAACATCAAATTAAAATACAAAAATACATCTACTAACATATAGAGATGTGGGCCGGGTAAATACCCAGTGGGAAGGTAAATATAAATAGGGTATTTACCCAGTGGTCGTTTAAATACCCAAAATGAGGGTATTTTCAGTTATTGAGCTTTTTATTACACTTTTTTAATTGTTGATGAAGTGTTGGATGAACAGGGACTGAAACACAGCTATTTGATGCCTTAAATTGAAATCAGGAACAATATTCATCCTTCAAAACTAAACTAAAGGAAAATTGACGTGCGGGTATTTATATGTTTTGGCACTTTAACACCGTAACCTTTCTGTATTGGTTCTTAAAGAGTGTTTTTCTTAAACTAAAGTAATATATTGGATAACATATTGTTGTTGTTTAGTTTTTAACATTTTTAATACATAGGCCTACCAAGGTATTGAGAAGGTCGAGTTTCATTAGGGTACCGACCGGTACTGAAAATGAGCAACAAAGACATAGGAGGGAAAAGTGCTTGCTATTTTTGTAGTAAGAGTAGGCTATATGTATATAATTGAAAGATGTGTACTTCAGAACTCAATAAGTAACAAAATATTTAATAGAAAGGACATTAATTATAAAAAAATGCTTATAATAGGATTAAAATCAATAGAAGCCTCAAGGTCAAACTTCAATTAAGTCATATGGTTCATATAAACATATGTTTAACTGCATTAATTTATAAAGTGACCTTGAAGCTTCTACTGATTTTGCTCTTACTATAGTAGAAGTGCTTGAGTTTATTCTTTTAAATTTAAATATAAAAAAATAAATATTAATTTTTTAATCTTGCTTTAAACCACTATAAATGCACGTCAGGAACTTTTTTTTAGTATGTGGACTCTATAATGGGTGAATATGTATGCCAGCAAGCTCAGTGGGTTGGCAGCACTGCTCAGCTGACACTGACACTGAACTTCCCTCCAAATGTCTATTCTTTCATTCTTTGTTTGATGCCTACTGTACTTAACCTAACTTTTTCATTGTATTGGAGTTGTTAGTTTAGAGTGGTGGTGACTGGTGATAGATTTTTATTTCAGTCTTTTGCCTGATATTGTGTGAAGATTTCTTTAGCTTAAGTTTATGTTTTATGTCAAAACACTTGTTAACATAATTTTTATAAACTATTAGTGTGAGAAAAATAGGCAAAAACTAGTTTGGGCAATAGGCCTAGTTTGCATATTGGTACCTTTTTTAGGGTTTAACTTTCTGCGACACATGATTTTTAATGTAATATCAAAAATACCCGGGTATTTACCCAAACTGGGTATTTACCCTGATTTATAAGTACCTGGGTATTTCACATCCCTACTAACATATATGATACAGAATTTTTGTAAATACAGAATAAATTACAGTATAATTGACAAACAACAATGAAAATACAATTAAGATGTAAGACCTGACTCCAGGTATTAACACTAAATTCAATTCTAGTTATCTGGTTTAAATAAACAAATTAGAATATGTCACATAAATATAAAAACAAATTTCCTAACCTAACCCATCACAATATTCATTAAACATATTGTGAACTCTCCAAATATCATGTCGTAGATTAAAAATAAACTTCTACAAATAAGGTAGACCCCCTCCACACTGTAGAAAACAGATAAATTAAAGCAACAATGTTATTTTCTAAAACTGATTTAGATATCATAGTTTCAATATTTATATACCTGCTAAAGCCAGTAATATAGGTCGACTAGTTTTACCGAACCAGAGCACTTTGAATCATAATGAACTCCCCTTGGTACATATGAAACGACATTATTTACAATGATCTAAAAATTCTGCATATATTCAACACAATAAAATAATACCATCAATGATTCTACAGAAAATTAACAAGACATAAAACTCGAACTAATTAGGATGACTGGCTCAGTTACTTTACCGGAAAACCCTCCAAGAAATCTAAAGAGAGAGCTTGTTGGAGCAGAGATTTCTTGCTACCTTAAAAATTCATATGACTACAGTGTAACAACAAACACTAATTCAAAATTACATTACAAAGACAAAAACATAGAAGTTCATTAATAGGTGGTTTGCTTCCTCGTGTTAAATGAATATCATTGTCACCATTAGCCATTTGTTATTGTAACACACTGTACAGGAACAAATAAATAAATAAGGATAAAAAAGTATTTAGATTACATATCAAATAAATATTTCAGATAAAAAAGACTGTATTTTTAAACCTCTTGTATTTTAGACATGATAATAAAAAAACTAGTTTATGCGCAAGAAAGTAGTAGTGAGATTTTGAACTACAACAAGCCCCACTTTAAAGAAATTTAACCACGAAGTAACAGCATTATACCTTAATAAACTAAAAACTACAGATGAGAAGTGAAAGAACTACAGAAAAGCACAGTGGCAATTGTATTTTCAATCTGACAATAAATTCCTTCATTATTGGTTGTGAACTTTCATTCATATTTGTAAAATTTGTTTTTTTTTTTTGCTGGTGTTAAAATGTTTTATTTAACTATTTAGAGTATAAGTAAAACAAAATCAAACAGGTAGCTATGGATGCCAATATACAAGGTAATTATAAAAGAATGATAGGGTTGCAGTAATTCAGACCAAGACAGTACAAACATTTTATTTTGAAATATTTTATTAACATATCGCTGATAGCTTGGGACCCAAAAGCTTGTGCAACAGCAGTTCTAACCTCAACTTAAAGTTTTATATAGTTGCTTTACTCTGTTTAGACTATGTTCACATATAAAGAAAAGGACATCGATGGATGGGCCGGCAAGGGCCTATACCCTGGTTTCCACAGTCTAGACCAGAAACCTTGTAATTTTTTTCTTGTGGGGTGCATCAAAAAACATTGTTTATTTAAAAAATATTCGTAATCTAAATCACTTACAGGAAAGAATTAATGAAGCATTAACAACCGTAACCAAAGATATGTTAACTAACGTTCGATAAACTGAATTAATTATAAATAAATTGAACATTTGCCTAGCGACCAATTGTTCACATCCGTCTGCATTAGCAGTAATTGCAGAACAGTCGGACGTTAAACCAAAAAAAAAAAAAAAAAAAAAAAAAAAAAAATTGTTCACATATTAAAATTTATTAATTATGAAAAAATCTGTTCGACAAATTTGATAAAAAAACATCAACTATTATTTGTTTTAATTTAATCCGTATTCAAAACCCCACATTCTTTTATGATGACCTTGTATTTTTAAATTGTAATGTGAAAAGTTAAAATTGAATTTTTTATTTTATTTTAATATATTTTTGACATGAAAACTTAATTACTTCATGAAAAACTATATTATTGGATAGATCTTGCCTGCAAGGATTTGACAGTTCTTGTACAATTACTTATTTATAAGTCTACTAAGATTAATAACAATGGCAAACCACGGGGGGGGGGGGGTCTACTATACCAACAATACCACTTACAAACTACTCAACAAAAACTCACGAGATGTAAAATTTATAATGAACATCTTAACGATATATAAATAGGTTACAAATAATTTAATTTAAAAAATTAAAAAATCACGTTTTTGATTGTAAGCTAATGACGCTGGTGGTTTCGGCTGCTGTTTATTTTCGTGCGAAGCGCAAGTACTTTCTGTTGAACCTGCAATGCTTTAAGATGTAAAGAAGAGCGTACAACTTTTTGCAATTCTTGAACTTCTAGGATTTCCTGTTTAAGATGTTCATACTCCTCTTTTACTTGAGTGACACTGTCAACGAGATTCATCACAGAAATCTGTAACATAAATGAATTTAACAAGAAAAATTAATTTTAAAAAATCCCATTCATGAGACGACAAGGCTGGTGACAATTTTAAAAAAGGCTTAGGGTAAGCGCACAGTGAACGCTGGTCACAGATTGCTGTTTTCAGGTTGCTGGATGGTGCTGGTCGCAGGTACTGATTCACGCTGGCGAGTTCGCACAGTGGGAGCATGTAATTATGCACTTAAACCATTGTGTCGGTTTTTCAATTTAGCAGTCGGTATTTCAAGATGAGTTCCAGTAGCAGCAGTCATGATGAATTATTTCTTATGGAAATAATTAATTCCTAATAGAGAGAGAAAAATCGCATATAATTGAAATATTTATTCGTTTATACGAAATTGTTATCTTTTAAAGATGATACTGTTAGTGACAATAATAAGAACAGAAAATTGTACGTACCGCGTGTATCATCTTTTTCCGCAATTAAAAAAAGATTAAGACAGGTTTTATAAATACATGAGAATGACTCTGAAAATGTTTAATTTCAAGCAAACCTGTCTTACAAAAAACAATGAAGCAACCAATATTTTTAGAAGAAAGACTTGTGATTAGCCTGTATTTAAAACATTTTGACTACCGATATTCAATATTACAAAGCATTGTTTGGCCAGTAATAATTTTTTAAAGTTATTTTTATAAACCTATGTTATTATAATTAATTAACAAGTTGTTATTATTTATGAATATGTATTACACGACGCCAAATATACAGCAATCTGCCAGGAGACCAGCATACAGGATTGTACAAAACAAACCCATGAGCTGATAAGCGCAGGTGACCAGCGCACAGGTTCCGCCACCAGCGTTTACTATGAGACATCTGATTAAAATATAATGGCATATTTCTGCTAGCAGGTTCCCACTTGTAAGCGACCTATCACCAGCAACCTGCGACCAGCGTTCACTGTGCATTTACCCTAAGGGTCTACCTTTGATTCATGACAAAAACCATTACTGATTTCTTTATGATTTATTCATTTCTGGATGATTTTACTTATTATATATGTATAATATTTGAGGTAGTGTATGACTAGGTTGGTGAACAAAATTACAGAAGTAAGCAAACAATATGGGCTAAACAAAAACACTAATAAGATTAAATTTAAGATCATCAGCAAGGAGGACATGCACGGCATGTCTCTATACATAGACAGGAATAGATTAGAGCATGTTGCACAGTATTTATATCTCGGCACTATTATTAATGAGGCATGGGACAACTCGCAAGAGATACGGTGTCATATTGGAAAGGCCTGAGGGGTTTTAATCCAATGGGTTCAGTATTTAGGAGCCATGACCTAACATTCAAAAGTCATCTTTAAGAGGAATTAAATGACTATTTTTGTTTCCGAATTCCAACTTTGGTTTTTGAATTCCGGTTTTAGGCCACTTCCTGTCAAAACCAAAACTTTAAACCCAATCCACGTCCACTAACTTTTTGTATAGATTATAAATCCGAAAACTGTTTGTTGCTATCCCTTGTAGTTTCAAACTTTTATTTCTTGACATCCAGTTTTGGGCCACTTCCCGTCGACAGTGGAACTTCAAACCCAATTTATGCCCACTAACTTTTCATGTAGATTACGAATGGACTACGGAAAATGATACATGACAATTTTAAATATTGCCACCAATTAACTTTGATTAAAAGAAGTAGATTTTGTCGCTTCATTTTATTTACATGATAACATAATACAGCGTTACCTCACTTATCCGGATTATCAGCCCGTTCCCGATTGGAGGAAATTTTATTATTTATAAAATTGGGTTATGTCACAAACAGGATAGCACAACACTGCAAAACGCGTACCGTAGTGTACACTTATCGAATTTTAAATATTCAAAGTATACAGTTACAATATGTATGATTAAACATTAGTGCCTCAAGCTAAAGATCGCATGCACATTAGTATTTGCTCGGTGAATCATTGCTGGACAACATCAAACAGGATAGCACAACACTGCAAAATGCGTACCGCAGTGTACACTTATCGAATTTTAAAAATTCAAAGTATACAGTTACAATATGTACGATTAAACATTAGTGCCTCAAGCTAAAGATCGCATGCACATTAGTATTTGCTCGGTGAATCATTGCTGGACAACATCATGGCGTATTTTCAGCAGCAGCCTGACACCACACAGGCTGAACTAATGATGGTAAAATGACTGCGATTGTGTTGCCTTTAAACACTATACAAAAATATATGATTTCTTTGTAAGGAATAACTAAATATTAGTATAAATATATATTGGAGTGTGTTTCTGTCTAAAGAATTTAAAGTGAACAATATATTTTCCCAATACATTTTTTTTTATCGATTTCCTATTGTTTCTGATTTATTCGGGTTTTCTATTTTCTGGATTGTTTCAATCCCAATTTGTTCAGATAAATGATATATTATGTACTGTAAATTTGGGAGAATAATTATAAAAAAATCTTCTGATTATTTTTCTAGCCCAAGTATCACGTTCTACACAAATAAAAAAGACAGGTGGAAAACTAGAGACAAGCGTATCAATTTTTGATTACACACACAATAACTCTTCCAAAAATCCTGGACAATGTTGCTTTTTGTGCGGCCAATGGACAGCATGGAGCTTTTAATTTACATTTCACTTGCCCTTAAAGCAAGAACATCTTGGATGAGTTTCATATGACAACAAATACATTTACAATCTCACAACTGCTCAATAGATTTGGGAAACTTTAAAATGATACATAAAATTGTTTTTCAAAGCCTTTGTCATTTCTCTGGTAAAGAATAACAGCTCTTAAGCAAATATCCTAGATCACAGTATCGTTTCAATATCCTAGATACTGTAATGATTTCAATTTATAAAAAAAAGTTTCTTTTTGCCACCACAAACAATAATGTGCCGACACAAATTTTTTCCAATTCTCATAAAATATTTTCATAAAAGGGAACACAGAAAAATGTTCAACATTTCCATAGAAACAAATCCTCATAATGCATCCTGCAGCTTGACATTAATTCTACTTCATATAATAAATTTCATTAACCTTTTTAAGCTGCCTTGATTTTTATTATTTATTACTAACACATGTTTCGGTGAATCCACCATCATCACAGTATATTATATCATTTGAAACTAAAAAAAATGTTAAATCTGTAGAAGTTGTTACATCTTCAGTCATCTATATAAAACTAAATAAAAATTAATTTTATATATGACTGAAGATGTAACATCTATAAGTTTTTTAGTTTCCAACGATATTATATACACTAATGATAGCAGATCTACCGAAACAAGTGTAAGTAATAAATAGAAAAAAATCAAGGCAGCTTAAAAAGGTGAATGAAATTTATTGTATAAATCTATTATATGAAATAGAATTTCTACAGACGGCATAATTTTTCTGGATAAAAAGTTTTTGTGCTGATGCACACAAATGGCATTCATTTCCCAGCACTACTGCTCTAAATTCATTAGTTGTTTAGGTCATCAGCCAAAAGGCTGGTTTGAACCTGTAGAGGTTTTACTAAGTAAATCGAGGAGTAAGGTGGTTTACCATTGCCTTCCTCACTGAGTGGAAAAGTACACTTATCAGCATGCCAGGCCCTCTGAAAAGCATATATTTTCCACTCTGCAAATGACACTTTCACTTCATTCACCACAGGGTCTGGCTGTATAATGAAATCCGTTACAGAGGAGATAACTCTGATTAGTGTCTATTACACCTCTACCTCTTCTGTTCTTTAACGATTCAGTCATTTAATTGGCTAACCATGTGATAAGAAACAGAACTATTTATTTTAGCCCTGCAACGAACAGATTGAGTGTAAATAATTTGACACTCCACCTGTCTGTTATGGGCAATTAATTCATTTAAAGCTAGTATATGAAGTCATCATAAATGTAGAGATACCTGTTCACCATCAGTGTCAGCAGCCTCAACAATTTCTTTTTCAAATAAGTCAAGTCTCCAAGTTATATCATCCAGGCGAGAATCTGCTTTCTTTACCTGTAATAAATACGACAAACACATAATTTTACCACCACTTATGTAAAAATATTAAATACAATAAAGCCTCAACAAACCAAAACGTTATCAAAAAATTATAAATTTTTCTTTTAAAGTAACTAAAACTAAAATATAGGCCGCTTCCGTAGAATAGCAGTAGCAAACTACCCTACAATGCAGAGGTCCTAAGTTCGATTCCCGGTTAGGATCTAAAATTAGTCAAAACCCAATGATCCAGTTAGATAATCCACCACATTTGTAAATAACTAAGCTGTAGGTGCAAATTTAAATAAATTAAAAAAGAAAGCAAAATATAAATTATATATTTAAAGTCAGTGACTAATGTAGTCAATTGATGAATGTAGAACTTGCTGTAATAATAATTTTAACTAAAAATAATGAATCCATATTTATTCTTTTCACGCTTCATTTCATAAAATGAAATAACAATACGTGAGACACAAACTATCATTTGTATCTCATTAGAACAGGTCCATGTAAAAACTCAAAACAAAACACAAATGAGTTTTGTTCAATGCGTCTTCTACCTTCTCCAGTTATATTTGCAACAGTGTTGTGTAATTTAATTGAGCTATTGATTAAATCCGTATTATAATTATACAGTAGACATTCAGTGCAACTTTTTACTTTCTCTTGCCTATATGAATCTATAGGAGGGAAAGTATTGTTTTCATGTCGATTTTTCGAAATCGAGTTTTTACCAGATCTACACGTTTTCAGACCCCCTGAACCAAAAAAACATGTTTTTAGCGATTGGTCTGTGTGTGTGTCTGTGTGAACAGAATATCTCAAGAACGAAACATCGTACAAACTTAAAACTTAAGTTACCCGACACGAACATTTTCATCAAAATCGGTCAACCAGAAATAGTAGTTTAGTCATGTAATTTTTCACTTTTTTGCGATTTTCTCAAAAACTGGTCCTACGATTTTTTTTAAAATCGCCTGGGTTACTCAATTTTTTATTCTCTACAAGATACGGTAGGCGCCATGTTTGCTGAAATTCTTGGTGAGGCTGTTTTAACGTAAAAAAAGTGTTTTTTTAAGATTACGGCTTTAATATGTAAAAATATCTATGTATGTTTAACATGTAAAAATGTGGCTTTAATATGACGCAAAAATGTATATAATAAAAATTGTAGAGAATTTAAAATGCTACAACTTTTATTTCAAACATTTTTTTTTGTATAAAGCTTAGTTTAGCGGTAATTAGCAATTTTCTGTTTTTTTCTCACGAAAACGTGTGAAAAATCTATTTTTTAAAGATTTCGGCCTTAGTATGCATTTTACGACAAAAGTGTATATAATCAAATTTATAGAAAATTAAAAGATCTACAACTTTTATTTAGATAATTTTTCTCTACAGAGCCTAGTTTAGCATGAAAGAGTGATTTTCCGTATTTTTAAGCCAAACTGAGGTAGGTTTTCATTTTGCATCTTTCACTCATGATTAAAATAAGGTTATGTTTTTTGTATATTTCTAATGTTTTATTACTAGATTATTGGTCATTTTTAGCATTGGCAAGAGAAAGTTGTGTGAGTGTTTCACACCAGATTTTTTAAATCAAAAAGCAGAATGGAGAAACAACCGACAATTGAATAATAAAGAACCACCTTGACATTCCAATCTCTCCAACAGACATCAACTGGTCAGAGTCAGCAGGCTAAAATCTAGCCATTCCAAAATGGCACCTTACAGAACACGAAATACATTTTACTGGTAAGAAACTAAAAAGATCAGGGCTAACAATCAAAGATGACACCACAAAACATTGCCGCCAAGTACTGCAAACAAGGTGCTATTAAGGCTAACTCATTCAATATACCGCATTGTTCTGAATACAAGCCACAGTTTTTCCTTAAAATCGGTTCCATAATTTGACCTGCAGCTTGCATTCACACTTAAATAATATTAATGGTTTCTTATTAAGCATAAGTAGGTATGAAGAAAGACACACGCACACTTCTTACGTAGTGCATGTACAGTCATTTTGAACAGTTTGGTGTTACATATAAAGTTTGGTAGCAGTTTTCCTATATTTCATTTTGTTTTTTTATCCGATCATTTGGTTTTTGTATTTTACATATCGCCATGAGTGATGTTATATAGGCTAAGGGTACATCGTCTATACAAATACCCAAAAATCAGCACAGGACTTACGATACTAATTTCAAATTAATCGTAATTAATCAGAAAAGACATCCACCAAAGAAGCTGGAAGAAAATACTTATAGTAAATAAAATTATTTACTTACTTATTTTATTAAAATTAAATTATTTACTCTGATGATGGTGGATCCACCGAAACACGTGTAAGTAAGAATAAAAATTATTTACTTACTTATTTTATTTACTCTGATGATGGTGGATCCACCAAGACACGTGTAAGTAAGAATAAAAATAAAGGTGACGCAGTTTAAAAAGAAGGTGCGTGAAATTATTATATAAATTCATTATATGAAATAGAAATATTTCTTTAAGTTGAAAACTACTGTAAACAACATTTTACCAAGGTTGGATCTGTTGTGTCTACGCTACGTGTAACTGAATGGCTGGCGCCCCTTGCCCGTTTTCATTTCTACATACTGTAACACAATTCCAATACTGTACATTTCAGTAGATGCTGACTAGCAATCGAATTAGTCCTTTGTTTAAATTTATTAATTTATTTATTCTAATCTAATTGTTATGGACAATGTTTGTTTGTCCTACCATTCGGTAAGAAGCGAAAAGATTCCTAATCTATCTTCTAAAAAATCTGGTGTGAAACACCCACACAACTTTCTCTTGCCAATGCAAATAATTTAAACAATATAACCTAACATTAGTAATAAAACATTAGAAATAAACAAAACACTAACCTCAATAAACATAACCTAATTTTAATCATGAGTGAAAGACGTAAAATGAAAATCGACCTGTTTGGCTTAAAAATATGGAAAATCACTCTTTCACGCTAAACTAGGCTCTGGACAGAAAAATACTCTATATAAAAGTTGTAGATCTTTTAATTTCCTATAAATTTGATTATATACACTTTTGTCATAAAATGCATACCAAGGCCGAAATCTAAAAAAAATAGATTTTTCACACGTTTTCGAGAAAAAAACAGAAAATTGCTTATTACCGCTAAACTAAGCGTTACACAAAAAAAATGTTTGAAATAAAAGTTGTAGGACTTTAAATTCTCTACAACTTTTATAATGTAAATGTTTGCCCTAAAATGCATATTAAAGCTGTAATCTTAAAAAAACAATTTCTTTACGTGAAAACAGCCTCACCGAGAATTTCAGCAAACATGGCGCCTACCCTATCTTGTAAAGCACAAAAAAATTAGTAAATCAGGCGATTTTTAAAAAATCGTAGGACCAGTTTTTGAGAAAATCACAAAAAAGTGAAATATTACACGAATAAACTACTACTTCCGGTTGACCGATTTTGATGAAAATGTTCGTGTCAGGTCCGGTAGTGGTATGTAACTTAAGTTTCAAGTTTCAAGTTCGTACAATGTTCCGTTCTTGAGATATTCTGTACATACACACACACACACACAGACCAATCGTTAAAAACATGTATTTTGGGTTCAGGGGGTCTGAAAACATGTAGATCCGGTGAAAACTCGATTTCGAAAAATCGACATGAAAACAATACTTTCCTTCCTTTATATTCGTATAGGCAAGAGAAAGTAAAAATTATGATAATTGACAGGTTAAAAAGAAAACTGGTACAATTCAACAATAGGATGTAGACAGTTAAACTTTTAAGCAAATTAAAATTAATTAAACCTAAATTTAATTTGTAAAAAGTAAATGAACTGGCAAAGCCATACAACGGTATAGTGCTACGATTGTCGCCGTACCACAGTAACCCAAATCCTACTGAGTTAGTGTAGGCTCAGGTGAAGGCTTATGTGGCTAGAAATAATAAGACATTTAAGCTCCAAGAAGTAAAAAAAACTTTTTGAAATTGGGATTTCCAAAGTAGGCCTATCGGTGGATAAGTGGAAAACTGTGCAGCTCACGTGGAAAAGGAGGAAAATCGCATGTGGGATTTAGATTCTTAGAGCGAAGTTCAGGTAGAAACTTGTAAATTTGGAACATGATTCAAGTAGTGATAATGAGAATGATGTGTCATCAGATGAAGTTTTACCGGGTGTAGAAGAATTACAATAAGGTAATCTGTTACAGTACTTTGTTTATAATTAACAACTATAAGCCTACTTACAAATAAATGTTTATAATACTAAGATTATATAATAATAAGAATGTAAATTAATTATTTCAAAATTAACGATTGTAAATTTCCTGTATAATGAATGTAAACTTTTCTGGATGGATCGGGCTAAGTAATATTTTTCTTTAAAACTATTTTGACTATTTTTTTTTTGTTTAACGTTCGACTGATCTGCAATTACTGCTAATGTAGACGGCGAAGGATGAAATGATTTTTATAACATATGAAAATATACCCTGCCTGAATGGGATTCGAACCCAAGACCGCATGATGAGAGGCAAGCACGTTACAAACTTCAGCAATGCGTACATCTCAGCTTAGCTGACATAAAGTATAGCAGCCCCACCTTGACCCTCAACTACCGGCATAGCCTAATAACAGCGTTCAACAAAATTTAATCAGTCTGTTAAAAATTTTGATGAGACTGCCATGGTCCGGCCAACATTTTACTTAGGCCTATTTTGTCAACAGTAAAAATTTAGACGTACCAATCATGCTAAATCTCAATAGGCCCTACTAACAGTTGATTTTAAAAAGGTTTGAGCAATAAAATGTAACCACAGTTTCAAACTATTTAAAACCAGTGCACAAACGTGGTAGGTTTTTGTATTTTGTAGCATGTCACTAGCACAAGTTGCTTTCAGCCAAATTGTGGCAGTAAACTTATCCAGCGAGCATCAACTCTCTTTAGAGAAACTTGGGTACCATCGTATTGACATCACCAGTTGCTCTCAGCATACACACAGCCTAAACGTAAAAATTTTCCCATCACACGTGAAAATAAGATTTGCATACAAAACATAATTCTCTAGAGCTTGCAGTCCCCAAAAGCTGAGTCAGCAGTCCAGATGCGAACAGCAGTCAACCAATTAATGACCACTGGTCTAGTATACAGATAGTAAAGTAATTTATAAGGTATAACGGAAACAAAAGTAATGAAAGATTAGGTCATAAATAGACAAAGTAAGCTAAACAATAACAAACAGTTAAAACATAAATACCTACAATACATTATATATTATATATTTATTCATAATAATAGTTTAGAGCATGTAGAAACAGTGAAGTTCCTGGGCGTATCTCTAGATAGATCTTTGTCTTGGGACTTCTATATCAATCAAGTTTGTAGTAAAATATCATCTGGGGTATTTGCACTAAAACAAATTGCCAGATTAAATGATAAAAAATTATTAATGGCAGCTTATCATGGCCTCATTCTGTCTCATATCCGTTATGGTATTTTAGTATGGGGTAATTCTAGCATGGGTAATATAAATAGGGTTTTTAAAATTCAAAAGAAAGCTATTAGGTGTATGGTGGGAGCTAACCAGCTAACCTCATGCAGGCCACTATTTAAGAAGCTTAAATTGCTTACAGTTCCCTCCCTCTACATTTTTGAGGTGATTATGTATGTTAGGCAAAATAATTTTATGCAGAATTTCAATGTTCACAATCAAAACACGAGAAACAGGAATAATTATTATGTGGCTAATCACTCCACAAAATTGTTTGAACAAAAATCTACTTATGCAGGGAGAAAATTCATGAATAAATTACCCCAATCTTTAAAGTGTTGTGAGGATTTGAATTCCTTTAAAAAAAGTCTGAAAAATTACTTGATCAGTGAAACTTTTTATAGCATACAAGAATTTCTTTCTTGATAGTAGTGATACATTGTGTGATTCTTATATGTATTTCAGGTGTTATATCTGACGACATGTCCTATACTCCTCCTGGAGTCTCCAGGGCGCAAAAAAAAAAAAAAAAAAAACACATCAGTAACCCATCATATTTATAAGCAGATACCATCGTAATGTGGTGGTGTGCGAGCAAGGTAATCATACAAGTCATGTGGGAAATGCAGACTGGCAGTAATGAGGCTAACTCCATCGATCTTCAAGCTTACATTGATATAATACGCAGTATAATACTATTTTGAATACAGCTGAGCCCGGGCTCAGTAACCGTTACAAACTAGAGGAAAGAAAGGAGTAGAAAGGTAGGAGTTTTTAAGTATGTTATCACTGCAGTTTCGTGTGTTCATGAAAATATTGTCACTGCCCCGCTACTAACACATTCTGACAAAAAAGTATAACTATAACAAAAGGAAAGCATGACTGCAACATATTCGCACAAATGCGTGTGTTCATGATATGCGTATTGCTCCTTTTCAATTCTTGGAAATAGATAGATAGATAAAGAGAGAGTGAGAGTGAGGAGGATGACGAAGAGCGGGGTATGGAAGGGTACATTGAGTTTCAATAAATGTTTTTTTTCATGGCAGTAAACTAAAGCAGTGACATTGCAGATCCCGGTTGTTATATGGGTCTATCTGTACTCCTTTCTTTTACGCCTGCAGCTCCTAACCTTTTATTACCTTACCTTCCCATAGCCGACTTCACCTTTCAGAATATTTTTAAAGATCTGCTTATTAAGGCTACCTACTATATCGACCCTGTTTTGTAAGAATGGTCTAACCCATATTTATATAATTGTTCAGGAGAAGCAAAAGAAGTAACCACTGCACATAATGTACGTAACTTATAACCTAAATAGTTCTTCAGGTAGAAAGCTAATTTAACACATATTACTCATTTTATTATGGTCAATAAAATCTTATGTAATCCTTTTATTATTGATCACTTGTAACATATTTCATGTGACTGTTCTAGAAACTGTGAACAGGAGCTAGCTGGTAGTTAACTCCTTTTTACAGATCAGAATTTAAAAATTTTCACTAAAAACCGACATCTAACTTTGTACCTATTCCTTATACAGTTGTCTCTTTCTTACACATAAAAGTACACATCTTTAGGACCTTCATACTGCAGTTAACCCATTATCGTCAAAAATGTCAGTTAGCACCTTCTCGCAAAACAGGTTCGATATTCACTTTCAACTGCAGTTTATAAAAATATAGTAATAGCTGCATGTTCAAGTTATTTGCAAACCAAATTTAATATAAATTTTACCGCAATTGGGAATACATAATACAAGTGACACAAAATTAACACAACCATGCAGTTATTACAATATCAGCCAGCCCTTTCTCTTTCCCAGAAAATCATAGCAACTGTGCAATACATAATATCCCCGACTTTAAAATCAAATAGCTATGGTTTTTCCAATTTTAAGGAGTGTTATTCCGCCTTCTCATAAAATTTAGGGCTATTAGAGGTGAACATCAAGGTATTGTTTACACTTAAAAATTAGTCAATACAGGTGTAATCAAGATGGAGAACAAAAAAATGTTTTCTTGTTTTGTACATTACTTAAAAACTGAACAAAAAATGTATACAATTAAAATTCATAGTTGCATCTTAACAAACTACTTTATACAAAATTGACTAGCTTCATTATTTCCTAAAAACAACATCAATGCCTTTAGACATTGTGTTCACGTATTGAATAGCTGAATCCTGAAGGAAAATTAACCTTTGACAAGTACTGTCAACATCTACTTACATCATAACCTGCTAAGAAAATTTTATCACATTATGAAAAAACCATTTTATAAGTCAACTGTCCATTAACAATTATATCTGAATAGAGAACACGTGAAAGACATTAAACGATAACAAGAAAATTTTGCTTGGCGGGATTTAAAATTTACGCCCACTTCGCCCTTGTTTTCAAACACGATGCTTTATTACACAATAACTTACGCCTATAGAAATACCGGTACATACAATCAGACATTTTAGAAAAAATAACTACTTACAGATTGTTCTAAATTATTAATTGCAGACTCCATTAACAGGCTGTTGCTGCGTTTCCCCTCGAAATACTGTGTTTACAATACAAACACTAAGTGGGCTGTTTTACTCGATAAGCGTGCACACGCACACGCCGTAGGCATTCAACTTAACAGCCGCTCCAGACAGCCCTGCCAAAATTTTAGTTCAGATTATTCTCACTTGCAGCGCTGAATGAATGTTTCAAAACAAGTCACGCAAAATTACAAGTGCAATATTTCTACTAGTTTAAAAAAATAGTTAACGTCTTTTATGTTTTAAAAGCAGAAGTGTTTTACAAACTAAGCAGACGTACTGTAAAATAGAATATTTGTTTATCAAATGACCATAGATAGATCATAGATCTTTACCACATTTTTGCACGTCTACCGCCTTTTTGTGTTCAAGTTTCGCTACTAGTGTTAGGTACATAAAATGAAAAGATTCGCGCCTTTTATGTTTTTCTCTGATTTTTAAAGTCTAGTGTTAGACTTGAGATAAGAGACTAGATGCTTCTTATAGGCACGTTTGGTCTCATTTATACTTAACTGCCCTGTGTTTATAGTAGATACGGTATATTAATACTTGGGCAAATCAGAACAAAGAAAACAAGTTAGAACAAGGACAACTTTTTTATGCGTTAGCACCCAAGGATGTCAGCCATGGGCGTGCATGATACATAAATACTGCCTACAAATGTCAGTGAAGTCCTGATTTTTCATATGTGATGGCATCCATAATGGGCAATTTATTGGTTATCAGCTACATATTAGCATTTTTTAGCAGATAAATAACAGACTATTAGCCGCATATTATTGCATCAATAGAAAATTTTGGATTGCCTAACAGTATTCTTGATGTTATGTAAATTTTCACCAATTGACATTGTTTGAGAAACATACAGGAAAGGATTCCAAGTGGCAAAGTTACTTTGATGTCATAAAAATAAAATAATTGTATTCTAGAGAAAATCATACAGAAAGCTCCAATTGAAAAGGTTTCATAAATATTTAGTGAAACTTGAAACCTCTTGCTAAAATAAACTTTTAGTAAAATAACTAGCTGACAACATTATGATGAAAACTTCATCATTGTAATATTCATCCAATCAAGCTCATTGTATGAAACATAAACAAAAAGCATTTAATTTTGTACTAACATGACGTATTTTATTTTATTTATTTTTTGCATTTAACGTTCCCATATTAAAATGAGTGATTAGCAAACATTAGACTTGGCTAGGAATCAAATCCAGAACCTGTGGTAAAGAAGCTAAGTTAAGTAACCACTAAACCAACAAGCCATTCACTGGGATATCAATGACTCAAATTGCCATTGATGAAATGGCTTCAATTTTAATTCCTTCATCATCCTTTGCACATTAGTTCGTGATAACCTTAGTTCAGAAGATGCCTTATAAGTTGATTTACCAGGCTGGATACAAACGCTTCAGCAATCTTATGTAGGTTATCATCATTGTGAATCGATTCCAAGTCCGAGAACCAAGTCAGTAACAACACACCTGGATACTTATCATTAAATCATTAAATCTTCCTGTACTAGTATTCTTTCAATAGTATTAGTAATTCTTCCAGTAGCAGTATTTTAATTTTTTTTTTTTTGTTTAACGTCCGACTGTTATGCAATCACTGCTAATGCAGATGGTAAAAGATGAAATGATTTTTGTAACGTATGAAAATATGCCATGTCTTAATGGGATTCGAACCCAAGACCGCATGATGAGAGGCGAGCATGTTACAAACTATGCCAATGCGGTCAGCGCAGTATTTTTATGATACTTCCACCACAACTGAAGCATATAAACTCATTGTTCAGTTATAAACATTTAAAAAGTACTGTTACGAAGGAAAAATATAATAACTACATGGAGACATACCTCACACTAGCCACTGTTACAGACAACTAATGAATGTTGTATGTGATGCTGCCAACATTACAATATTACCAACTTATCAAAATGAAGTGTCCCATCTCATGGGGAAACCGACATATGGGCCACCCGGTGTGTGGAAATAAAAAGATGGATACTGGAAGGAACTCATGATTGCAGTGACAAAGCAAAGCCTTTAGAATAAGAATTTATTAATGAATAATTACAGTAGTACGTGACAACAAATATTTATTTATTAATAACATAAATAAATTTACATAGTCCTAAAACTAATATCTAATTAAGTACTTATGGACTACTAATCTAAAACTATTTTTACTATCATGTATAATATTAAATAAAAGGAACATCGAGTTCATTTTGACAAAAATACAGGAACATAATTTAAAAATTTTTAAATTATTTACAGGTGTGTAAAAGCAGAGTACTGGTTATATATCAGATACTTACTTAGTATGTTGATACTGAATCACCAATCACAATCACACCATTAGGCTATCCTTTGATTGTCTTCTTTGTTCATGATCAAATGACTCGACTGTTAACCCAACTAATAGTAGAAATATTTTGAATTTGGTAAAATCTAGATTAATGAAACAATTCCAGTCATATAGTAATGATTACAAACTGAGTATAATAATTTTAATTAAGTTAAAATTTCCTGTTCTTACTATACTTAACCCACCCAGGTTGGTCTAGAGGTAAAGTCGTCGCCAAAATCAGCTGATTAACAGCTGATTTTCGGAGACGAAAGTTCCTGGTTCAAATCCTAGTAAAGGTAGTTACTTTTATATGGATTTGAGTGCTAGACAGTGGTTACCGGTGTACTTTTGATGGTTGGGGTTCAATTAACCATACTCTCTCAGAAATGGTCGACCTGAGTCTGTACAAGACTAGACCTCATTTACACGTCATACACATCATCCTCATCTCATTGGGTCATGGGGTTGCTTATTGTTCTGAATTGAACAGATTGCAATGTACACAAATTAGGGATTTAAAAAAAAAATACTTTAATGTTTTGTTTTTAAAAATCTCTACATAATTTTAGTGCATGAAAAAAATGAATGTGCCATCATTTATTGGTTTGAATAATACTGATATTACTGCTACCCTTGCCTTCCTCACAACAAGCCTTAATTGGAATTGTATGTAAAAGCTACACAATGAATGGTTCCCTAAAATATATCACAGTAAGTCTGAACCTCAACTCAATAAACTACATACTTTCCCAAATAAAATAAAATTTAAAAAAATATCATTCAACAAACTCAAACCAATAAAAACTAAAGATATTTTAGAAATATCTAACACACTTTTGATGTTTCCTGAACTTTTCTTACTGTATTTTTGTACTAACACCTCACAGAGCATCCGGTTCACCATATCACCTATACTCTCCAACTATATCTGAAATCGTTACCAAACGATTCCTGCATCCAAATCCTACAATAGCAGTCTTCCATTAATGTAGTTACTTGAAACGGTACATAGTTACTTGAAGTCGCAACAGGCTTATGAGCCTAATGCTTGAAGGAGAGGTAGGTATTAAGAAGAAATTTTAACATGTTATTCAATAAATTATTATTAGGGATTGTTCATCTTACTATAAATAGTTTCACCTAAATCTGGTAGATTTATGGTAATTATTCTTCACCAATCATCAACAGCTTGCCATTCCTAGAGTACTCTTCCTCAACATGCCTAATCCTCCCATTACCCCTCCTCCTCATTCTTATCCTCCTCTTTTCCTCATACTGATTTTTTGTACCTGAAAAAAATGGTGCGCTATGAAGTGGTACTGATTACTCAAGTGCTGCTTACAAACAGAAATAATTTAACAAGGCAATGAGATATATGGCGAGAAAATGTTTGTAATTAATATTTGTTGCTTTGCTGTAGGAATCATATAGATAAATCTGTTTTGAAACTCATGTGGTAGAAAGGATAGTCAAGAAGTAATTAGGAAAGTCCAAATTTAAAGTTTTCTTCATGTAACTATTATTATTATTGCTATTTAATACAAGCTATCGTTTGTACTACAGATGGATGGACAGGCTGATACAGAGAGCTGTAGGAAAAGGATGCTGTACTTCTTGGAAATGGTTCACCAATGGAGGTGAAGATGTATAAAGAGAAAGACGATATTGAACGCTGGAGTGAGAGTGAACAGTTTAATTGATCAAGTAAGAAAATAGGCCAAAGATCACAATAGGAGCTGCTGTAGCAGTAGCATTTGTGTTCCCAGTATTCAGTTGTAACAGGTCAAACAAAGTTCTGGTTTCCTATTGCCTCTCATTATTTCTGATTGAAACAAGTACAATGAGAATAACAAGCGTACTTTGTTCAGTTAGTACAGTAGTTCTCAACAAGTGTCCCACCAAACTTCTGAGACATTGTAACAGGGTATTAACTGCTTAAATGTAACAGGGTATTAACTGCTTCCATTAGTATTACTGGGTACTCTTTCTTTCTAACTCATACGTTAATGTGTCGCAAGAACTCTCTGTGTAGGACATGTATTCTATGAACAAGAAAGGTTTGAGAACTACCGAGTTAGTTATTTGGTTGATACTAAAAACGCAAAAATAATTTTTTGATCGAAAACTAGTTCATGAACAATATGATGCATTCATAGATGACAAACTGATGGTTAGAAAATTGAAATCTAAAATGAAATGAAGATACATTTTCATGACAAAAGCCTTACCAAGAAACAGATTGCTTAAAAAAGTTTTTAACTGCTTTCCATAAAATTACAAGTAACTAATGATTTTAATTTATCATTTTCAATCTGTTGAATCTGATATTTTGCTGAAATAAATATACATTTTGTTAATAAAATTTTATTTTATTTTAAAAATAAAAATAAAATAAAATAAAATTTTATTTTGTTAACAAAAGATTTTCAGTTAATATCATTTTCTCATTTTCTGAAGAAAATCAAAAGCTTACTGTGCACAAGTAATCATAAAATTTCATAAAGATTCTTGAGCAATCACACATCACATATAGTACACATTCTGTAAAAATCTATGGCCATAGATCATTATGATCTAAAACCATAGATGCAAAACCTAGTGAGAGACAAACCACCATATATTTTAAAGCCCTTAAAGACAATGCAATGAACATTACATCAACAATATGTAAGGGACATTGTAATATGATAGATAACATGTTCAAATACAGTACATTAAACAGAAAACAAATTAAATATAAAGCAATGCAAATAACAAACAACATCAATTATGGACACAGTTAAACTGTTAATAAGATGACATAAATTTCAAATTTACGTTCATTAAATTCAAAAAAATTCTGGCTGTATTGCAATACACACATTTATTTATAACAAAATCATAGAGTAGAGAATTGACTGATTAATGGTTTGGATGTTTAAACTTTAAAACTTAAACAACAGATTAGGGAAACAGTGGGATGTTATGATCCAAAAGGTAACAAGGTAGTTAATCAATTCTTATTTAGCCTAGTTTCAAGGGAGGAATTAGAATCAGTTATTGATAGTTTGAAAAGTAAGAAAACATGTGGGTTAGATGGGATTTCTAGTATAATTGTTAAAGAATGTAAACATCTTTTAATTACTCCTCTCCTTCATTTGATTAACTTCTCACTTGAAGCAGGTGTATTTCCAAACAAACTGAAGGAGGCTAAAATATTGCCTATATTTAAGAATGGAGATAGCCAGTTAGTTGAAAATTATAGACCCATAAGTATTTTAAACACAATCAGTAAAATTTTTGAAAAGGTAGTATTTATTAGGTTAATCAGTTTCTTGACTGAAAACCTAATCATCTCAGAGGATCAGCATGGTTTCCAAAAAGGTAGATCAACTAAAACTGCAATTGTTTCACTTGTGGAGCAAGTAGTTGATATATTGGACGCCGGGGAGAAAGCATTGGCAGTGTTTCTGGATCTGAGTAAAGCTTTCGATTGTGTTGATCATGAAATTTTATTGAAAACACTAGAGTCATTAGGCGTTAGGGATGTAGAGTTGAAATGGTTTCAATCTTACCTTATTAATAGATTACAGTGTGTGGAGTTAACTAGGGTTGTTAGAGGGAAACTTACAAAAGTTGTATCTGGAAAGCTTGAAGTCAAAGCAGGCGTTCCACAGGGGTCAGTTTTAGGTCCAATTCTGTTTCTATTGTACATTAATAGGTTACCAGAAGTCATACCTAATGGCAGAGCTTTGTTGTTTGCTGATGATACTTCAGTAATCAGTAACAGTTCACTGGTAGATGCTCTTGAAGTAAATACACATGTTAACATAGAGTCCGTAGTGCAGTTCTTGAATCAAATGTTATTAACAGTTAATGGGAAAAAGTGTCAGTACTTGCAGTTCAAAAATAAACATAACATTAAAGAAAGTAGAGAAGTGGATGTATTTATTCATAATAATAGTTTAGAGCATGTAGAAACAGTGAAGTTCCTGGGCGTATCTCTAGATAGATCTTTGTCTTGGGACTTCTATATCAATCAAGTTTGTAGTAAAATATCATCTGGGGTATTTGCACTAAAACAAATCGCCAGATTAAATGATAAAAAATTACTAATGGCAGCTTATCATGGCCTCATTCTGTCTCATATCCGGTATGGTATTTTAGTATGGGGTAATTCTAGCATGGGTAATATGAATAGGGTGTTTAAAATTCAAAAGAAAGCTATTAGGTGTATGGTGGGAGCTAACCAGCTAACCTCATGCAGGCCACTATTTAAGGAGCTTAAATTGCTTACAGTTCCCTGTCTCTACATTTTTGAGGTGATTATGTATGTTAGGCAAAATAATTTTATGCAGAATTTCAATGTTCACAATCATAACACGAGAAACAGGAATGATTATTATGTGGCTAATCACTCCACAAAATTGTTTGAACAAAAACCTACTTATGCAGGGAGAAAATTCATAAATAAATTACCCCAATCTTTAAAGTGTTGTGAGGATTTGAATTCCTTTAAAAAAAATTTAAAAAATTACTTGATCGGTGAAACTTTTTATAGCGTACAAGAATTTCTTTCTTGATAGTAGTGATACATAGTGTGTTTCTTATATGTATTTCAGGTGTTACATCTGACGACATGTCCTATACTCCTCCTGGAGTCTCCAGGGCGCAAAAAAAAAAAAAAAAAAAAAAAAAAAAAAAAAAAAAATGTTGTCATGGTCTTTAAAAGACGTAACCATTGATGTTGTTTACGTCATCAGCCCAAAAGGCTGGTTTTAACCTTTAGAGGCTAGACTAAGAAAAATGAGGAGTGAGGTTGTTTATTATTGCCTTCTTCACTAAGTGGGAAAGTATGCTTATCAGCATGCCACGCCCTCTGAAAAGCATCTACTTTCCACCCTACAAATGATACTTCATTCACCACAGGGTCTAGCTTTTTAATGTATTTGATTACTCTCAGAGATAACTCTACTAGGTAGTGTCTTTTACACCTCTACCTCTCCTGTTCTTAAATGCTTCAGTTATATGATTGGCTAACTATGTGATAAGAAACAGAACTATTTTTTGTAGCCCTGGCACTAATAGATCGAGTGCAAATAATGTAACACTCCACGTGCAATACAAGTACAAAGTCCTTGCTAACTCACTTTTATTTACCTGAGTTTTATTGCCCAATTTTGATAGTGATGGGGTAATTTAAAATGTTTTCACAAAGTACAGGGGTTTTTTGGCTTCTAGGTTTCTAAGAAATTCAATAAAAATGGAGAAACCAATCATACCAATAAATAAATCTTTAACTTTGGTTGTTTACTAACTACTAAGTTAGTGTTTAAGAGTCACTTAAAGCCCATTTGTTTTTTAATTGAATTGAAACCTTTGATTTTCTTTTACATCTAATTCAAAAATCACTTTGTTTATGTACACCACCACACTGTTCAATACCCAAAGGGTGAGGGATGAAAGCCTTTCCTGAATGGTGGTATTTCTGTAATATTTTTTCAGGCATCTTAGACGGGAGAATGTCGCTCAGAGGATGCTGAACTTGTTGGTATATTAAGCAAAAGTCATAATAAGTGTTACACCATTGGAAGAGCTTTATTTAGGTTTCTGTCCAAAAACTCTGCTACTCTATCATCAAAGGACTTTTGTTTCATTATTTTCATATTGTAAAAATATTCCAGTTTAGCTTTTTCATGCCATATTTGGGTGGCAACTGCCATTTCCAATTTACGCCATTGTATAGGCCAGAGACTGTGGTCTTAAATGCTACAGCCAAAGTCCATAAGCATTGGATGTTAGCGCATGTGGCTCATTAAGCCAGCAGCTGGTTAAGCAAATTCTTTAGAGTACTGCACAAGAGTTTCTTCCCTGTAATTTTTGTTTTTGCAATTTGCGAATCATAAGGGTAAACACATTACAAAGACGAGACAATAAATATGAAATTCAGGGGTGAAAAGATGTGCTGCTTCAATGCTGATGGATTGGAAATTTTAAAAAAATTGTTAAGCAGGTACTAATTCTACAGGTTAAGTTATCATCATCAAAAACCGATAATTTGTTTTTTGTAAATTGTTAAATTAATTAACATTTTGTTTACAGCAATATGTTCGTAATTAGGCCTCAGTACAGGCACTATGACTGGATAGGAAAAGAATGTGGGGTGGGAGCATGATTAGAGACGAATCTGTTCATTTCATGATAAGTTACACCAGGGTGGAGCGACATGTGTGTAACTTAGCGGCACTTTTCTAAAATTAGCAGCCAAGTCAAATATCATATTAGTTTTGCATTACCTACTCTAGTGTGTGTTATACTTTAAACATGTGGCTATGTTAGGAGTTTGTATTTTAATAGTTTGTGTTTGTTAAATCATTTCTCTTTTTTAAATTTCCAAATAAGTCAGGCTGTGTAATAAGACAGTTTTTAATCAAACCGTTCATCTCCTGCACGTCATTTTCTTCTTCTATCAGCGCTACAGCTCCATGTGAGCATTGTCCTCCAATACTAACCCTCCCCATCCTTCCAACATCCTCCTTCAACCAGTCAACCCCTTTAACTTCAAGTAGCCTAGCCATCATACATGCAGAGATTTTATAAATTATAGATCATGTTTAATTCACCATAAGTAATTTTCCTGAACCACCCCATAGACATGCCACACAATTTTCCTTGAAAATTTTTGAATTGTTTT
Organism: Catonia carolina; assembly: GCA_035578175.1. Lineage (NCBI taxonomy): Eukaryota > Metazoa > Arthropoda > Insecta > Hemiptera > Achilidae > Catonia > Catonia carolina. The sequence goes on from JAQMRL010000007.1 coordinate 49,485,788, forward strand.
CTACTTATTTTTTGCAACACAAAAAAAGTGCATGGGACAAATTTTGTTGTTCACAGAGATTGTTTTGTTCATTAGATGGACTAAACAAGGTAAACTTATCATGTATAAAGGGAGATTCTACAAGCAGATGAAAAGAAGCGGGTTAGCCTTAAAGTGGAAAGACTGTTTGTTGATTAGGCCTACTGCGATTTCGACGGAAAAGGATGGCATGGCGAAGCTGGCAGATATGATAAAGAATAATGCTGCAGAATTTATAACAAAACTTTAATAGTGAGACTGATGCTGAATAGGACAGCATCGTCTGTCAGGGTGTTGGAAATACGGTAAAAAATGTGCCTAAAGTAATTGCATGTAACATTATTAATTTAAAGAATATGGCATAGTCTATCAAAGGCGTTTTCTAGATTTGATTAATAAAAGTGAACTCTTTTAGTAATTTGAAACATTTGCAGAACCAGAGAATATAAAAAGACAGGAGAATATTTTTATATTTAATAAAAATATCTACATTCAGCCCCACAGAACCAAAATTTAAATTCCATGTGCCTGAATATGTAGATACCTACTTTCTGGGTGTATGAAAATGATTTGTATTACATTCTTGTGTCTAGTAATTATTTTTTTGTTTTTTTATGAATGTGTTAATAGATAATTAATAGTTAGTTTTTAATTTATTATGAAGGAAACTGTAAAATATTAAGATTAAATTTGGAATTAATCAGTGTTACAAAAATGTTAGGTTGTCCTAGACAATATTTTCGCGGTTTAACTTGGTAATTCCAAGTGAATGGACTGTCAGTCTCGCGTTTGTCTGTTTGTTTAAATAACATAAATTTGTTAACTTGCGCTGTTATTTTATCCAAATTTATAGTTAACGTGAAAAATAAAAACGAAATTTCCTTAGTACACTACCATTATTATAGACCTACAAGTACAGTTTGTGACGTCAGATTTCGTGAGAGGCATTGACTGAGGCAGCCCCTGCCCTGCACTGTATTTCAGCTTCTCTTCCACCTTGTCTTCAACGTAAAAGTTTAATGTTGATCTATTTAGGTTTGCAAGGTAAGTCATTTAAATTTTTACTCTTTTTTTACTTTAAGTAGCCTATGCCGCCGATGTTTGTAGTTTACATTTAACGTTTCGTATATTCATATATTTAATGACGGCCAACCTAAGCACTGAACGTCTTCGAATGTTAACCAAAAATATCGTCGTGTTGTACATAAAATATTAAAAAAGAAATGTGTTTCCTGCTTAAGGATTTTTAAAGATCTGATTTTCAAGGAAATAAAGCAGATATTCAAATTAGATCAGAAAATATACTAACTTGGATAATAATTAAATTTAACCTCGTGCAACCGAAAAGGTTTTTGTTAAAAGAAGAATTTACTGAATACAAAACAGAATATTTCTATTAGTATTGCATCAAATTCTCTGTACGGAAACTAGATGTTGTGAATTAACACCTCAAAAAAGTGTTAAAATGTAATAAATAAACTTTGTATTGTGTCATTATTATTTTTTGTTATTATGATATCCCATCGTTGTGTAATTCTTAGTGGGGTCATATTCCAACGTATAGGTCTAGGGTGTATGTTATTTTTCTCACGACTATGATAAAATTTGGGAATTTACTGTAGATCTAGTAGAGACAGTTGGAGTACATAATTACAACCTGGTTTTGATGTCTTAAAGCCATTACAAACCAAAACTCTTCCCCTCCGCCATTCTATGCATGTTTGTGGAAACTAAACATTTAATACCCTGACCCGTAGGACATGGTGCGGTATCGTTCGTCAGATATGATTTTTTATTTATTAGGATAGAATTTTTTAGTTTTAGATAGGCTTTTTTATTTTTAAGTATATTTTTGCCCATAACAGGCAGGTGGAGTATTAAATTAATTGCACTTAATCTGCTAGTTCAGGGCTAAAAAAAATAGTTTTATTTCTTATCGCATGGTCAGGCAATTAGGCCTATATGACTAAAGCATTTAAGAACAGAAGAGGTAGAGGTGTAACAGACACTAGTCAGAGTTATCTCCTCTGAGAGTAATGAATTTCATTTTATACACCCAGACTCTGTGGTGAATGAAGTGTCATTTGCAGGGTGGAAAGTAGACGCTTTTCAAAAGGCCTTGCATGCTGACAAGCATACTATCCACTTAGTGAGGGAGGCAATTGTAAACCACCTCACTCCTCGTTTTACTTAGTAAATCCCTTAGAGGTTCAAACCAGTCTTTCCGCTGATGATGACCTAAACAACAGACTTTTTTTGTAAGTAGGTACCTATATTTGTATTTACTTATGAATAAACTCCTCTGGTAAATGCATTTATTTGGCCAGAATTATATTTCATTATTATTTTCATCACTATTAATGAGATAATAACTGAAATTTTTTAACAATCTGACCATTTTAGCTGTGTTATTTCTGTTGCTATCTTTATCAGTAAATTCGTGATTTGCACTATATAGTAGTATTATGAAACTTAATACAAGTGTAGATTGAATGTAAAAATGAAAAATTAAATTTCCGACTGAATAAGTGATCACTTTGATCTGTAATGTGAGTTAAATTTCTGTCCTTTAGGGTTGGGTTTGGACTAGGTAGTTAAAACTGTCAAAACGTCAGGCAATCAGTATTAAAAAACTATTGATGACAAAAAACACAGTAGGCATGTAATATAGTGTTATAGTATATACTGCAACAGTATCTTAACTAGTAGTTTTTTTTTTTGTTTTTTGTCATCAGTCTCTCGACTGGTTTGATGCAGTTCTCCAACCTGTTCTATCTTGCGCAAGTCGTTTCATATCTACATGTAATAACTAGTAGTATTAAAAATAAATACAGAGTTCTTGTAGTTTATGGTTTATTCTTTAAATAATGGGTAAAACCCGGATTGTTCACCAGATATCTCATTTTACTTACCATTGAGCATAGAGCAGCCTACGTTTTCGGAAAGAATTGGTTCATTTTGCAATTTTTAATTTCCCCATGTAAGTTCAGTTTATTGTGGTTTCAATGGATTCTGCACTCAACCAAAATGTGCTGTGACCCATTCCTAAGCTTTGGTCACAAAATCCCTGACATTTACTTGATAATAACAAACAGTTTTCATACATTAAAGATTACAGGGCTCCCACACTCCCCTACACCCTGCCGTCTCCTCCCACAAAACGGTGTGCTGCCAGGTATGGAAATCCATTAGCAAGTAGAACGGCAAACAGCCTTAATATACTTGCTATTATAATTCATTGAATAGTTCTTATTATATTTTATATTTCACCATTTTTTTTTATTGTTACAATTTCCAATTACCTGACATATATCCACATACTTAGACACGAAGAACATGGACATAGACACTTGTAGTACGTAGGTACAAAGGGCTTGAACATAAAACATGTATCAACACACTATCACAGTCAGCTAAATTACATCAAACTCCTCAGTAATTCCACATTTAAGGTGCCAATTTTTGAGTTGAAAAATTCTACTTTGTTTCCAATGTCATTTGCAATATCAACACAACAGGCCAGGGGTGAGACATCTTTTATCCTGATAAATGCAACAAATTATCCAGTATATCTCATCACTCCTGCATTGCGAATCTTTAAAGCCAATCTAGAAATGTCGCCTTCAACGTATCTATGCAGGACCTTTTAGTGGACAATACCGCTACCAATCCACGACGCTTGCTCGGAGGGTGTAATTTCTATGTTCTACAGAAACCTTCATAACTGTCAATGTGAGATAATTTTCTGTACTCTGGGTTTTTCAAGACATTTTTTGAACGCTTTAATAAGGTTGGTAGTGGTATTCCTATTGCTCCCCTAAATCACGGAACAGCATTCTGAAATGGGGCGGAGGTTAACTTTGTAAAGTTTAACAATACTTTCAGGGTTTCTAAAATTTTGACTTGTCCATTTCACCAAGCCGAGATTTCTTCGAGTTTACACATCAGTGCATAAATAATATTGGTACATCCTTGACTAGTGGTAATGTTATAGTAGAGCACTGCGGCAGTACTTGCAGAAACCAAAGAAACTTACATACATATCATTATTAAGGAATAATTAGGCTGAATAAAAAACCACATATTTCTCCCATACAGAGTAGTCACTAATTATAAATCAACTGGAAGTATTGCAGTTGAATGAATAAAAAAATATGTTTTAATATACTGTGCAAGTTATTTTCTTTACCAATAAGAGAGGAAGAAACAAATTTAAAGTAAGTAAATTCTTTAAAAGTTCAAACCCTAAAATATATAAAATAGATTTGTGCCTTATGTCACTAAACATGTTATTGTTTTATTGCTTGCTTTTACATATCAGAATAACATTTTTTTTTACCATAATGAGTGTACATTGCGATCTGTTCATTTAGAACAAACAATAAACAATTCCGTGACGTAATGAGATGAGAATGCAATGTATGATGTGTAAATGTGGTATAGTCTTGCACAGACTCAGGGCGACCACTGCCGGCCGCATTGGCGCAGTTGGTAGCGTGCTCGCCTCTCATCATGCGGTCTTGGGTTCGAATCCCATTCAGGCACAGCATATTTTCATATGTTACAAATATATCATTTCATCCTTCACTGTCTGCATTAGCAGTAATTGCAAAACAGTCAGACGTTTAAAAAAAAAAAGGGCGACCATTGCTGAGAGAGTATGGTTATTTGAACCTCAACCATTAAACTACCTATACTGATAACTACTTATGTCTGTTATTCAAATCCGTTTACAAGTATACCTTTACTAGGATTTGAACCACAGAACTTTCGTCTCTGAAAAGTGGCTGTTAAAAAGGTGACTTGTGGCAATGACATTACAACTAAACCAACCCGGTGGGTTTTTCATAATTCTTCTTCTTCTTCTTCTTCTTCACTTCCAAGGATTAGGTTTCTTGAACCTGTTCCGGTACCCATCTGTTCCTTGGTCGTCCTATATCTCTTCTTCCTGTAGGTTTGTAGTTTCTGGCGGCTTTTGGTATTCTCTCGCCTGGCATGCGATTCAAATGGCTGCACCATCTGTTCCTGTTCTGCTTGATTCTGTCTAGCAACGGTAAAGCATTCAGTGTTTTTCTAATTTCTTCATTTCGTAGCCTATCTCTTCGGCTGCATCCATATACACTTCGTAAGAATCTCATTTCTGCAGCCTGGATTTTGCTGTCTACCTTTTTTGTATGTATCCAGGACTCACTGCCATACATCAAAGTAGGGACAGCAATTGTATCGTAAAACTTAAGTCTCGTAACATCTGAAACGGAAAACAAGAAAAGATACGAGACTTTTTTTCATAATTCTATGAGCCAAATTGAATTCTGTTTAAAACAAAATATTGTACAATATATTATTTAATGCAAATTCTATTCACCCTAAAATACAGAATTCTGTTAAATGAATTGAAATAATTATTACATGGTTGTAAATAGAACGCTTTCAGGATTCTACAAAAATCTCATAAAATTAAAAAATTGATAAAAATTATGATGAAATTTTAAGGGGAGTGTGGATCCCTGTCCTAAGCAATGTTAATGTTTGTACCTTTTTCTCAGCAACCACTACAGGTAGAGCTACAATTTTATTTTTGTGTGAAAGGCCACTCTTTGGTACATAATTAGAATGTGTAGCATTTAATTCTGGTTAGAATTTTGATTTTCACAATTTTTTTAAAAGACCATATTTTTCATCGAAAAATCACCGAAAACTTTTTTTTCCCCACAATTTTCAATATTTTTACAAACGGCACATTCAATCAATAGAACTAGACGATTAACATACTTCATAAATATTTCAGCCTCGTACCTTTTGTGGAAGGTGATAAAAAGGTACATGAATTTCTAAAAATGGCGTGAGATATTCGCGTTTAAAGTTTGAGAAACAAAAACACGAGCAGTGGAAACAAAGACAAACCACAAAAAAAATAGTGCAGGTTATAAAGCCAACCTATGAATAAATAAAAGAGACGCGCAATGTGAAAAAATAGTATAATAAATCACAGTAAAATATTAATCGAATGGGAAAATTATTTTGTAAAATTTCGTGACAATGGCAAAATCAGCTTAAACATACAATAACAAAAATATTAATAAAATATTTCCGAGTTACCATTGCTACATGATTCTAACGCCATTTTAAAGCGCACATTTCAAACTATATTTTCAACGAAAAATCGATAAATTTTTTATTTTTTCATTCCACACTCCCCTTAAGAAGAAACTAATAGGAGTATAAATGTAAATACTGTGATAGGTATATTTGAATTGCTGAGTAATTTTAATACATTATTATTCCTGGAGTTCTAATCAGTCAAGTTTTACAATTCTTAAGGTATTGCAATCTTTATATTGTGCTAATTGACCAAAACAACTTTACGGACCATAAATTTATGCGGGTTAAAACATTTTTGAAACCCTTAAAAAAATTGAATAAATTGCATTACAGATTGATGAATCTTTTACCATTTTTGTAGCCTTGTAAATTTTGATTTCCTTCACAATGTATTCTCCACTCTTGTAAAATGCCTATAACTAATGACAGGTCTCTTCACACTTGCTCATCTCTCATCATGCGGTCTTGGGTTCGAATCCCATTCAGGCACGGCATATTTTCATACGTTTTTAAATTACACTTACTAACTTGTCCAGTGATTACTCCTATTTACAAGCAGGTTTTTTTAATACGGCTTTTACTTTGAGTGAGGCCTGTGTATTATTTACCATGTTTAGTGATTACTCTTCTTCATGATCAGTGACCATCATGGCATTTTTTCATACGTTACAAAAAATTCATTTCATCCTTCACCGTCTGCATTAGCAGCAATTTGCAAAACAGTCGAACGTTAAACCAAAAAAAAAAAAAAAATCTGTGTTGGTATTTCATTTTTATTGTCACTATAGAATATGTAAAGATAAAAATGTTTTCTTGATTAAAACAGTTTTATGAATGAAACAGGTTGTGATAATTCAGGTGATTCAGCCCATCAAGTTTACCAACAAAAGTCTTTTCAAAGGATAATAATGTCACTCAGAATTCATTGAGTGAATTTAATGGCATGGGCCATTTAGTAAATTTTAAAATATTAGTCAAAAATAATATTTTGGGGAATGTCTGTCTCATAGTCTCAGTGCACGTGCACTTGTTTTTTGCCCTACAATTAAAACTACTCAAGCTTTTTCATGATAATTGAAAACTAAGGGTTTCTCGTTAACTTATAAACAATATTCGAATTTTGCTTTTAGGCTGACACTAATAAAGAAAATTACTGGAAGTAAAGGAGAGAATCATCAGTGGATGATTTCACTAATCAAGATACAACACCATCTTAGTTGCTTGAAGTCTATTGGAAAGGTAATTAAGGAAAAATTAACTGCATAATTAAACTTTCTATTCCATTTAATTAATCCTATTTTGTCCAAAATTCAATGAAATAAATGTGCAACTTTTTTGTGTGATTACATTTATTGTTTATCTAATTTATAATGTAGTGACAATGAAATTTTTGTGAAAACCCTTCATAAAAATCATAAAAAAATTGGATTACCCGAAATTACATTAATAAGGTGCACATTTAAAAAATTCATTCCGTATTTTTTATTGAATATTTCTTGCCCAATACTTCGTTTAGTGGTGGTTTCAGAAATTTTGGTGGAAACCATGTGGAAATTGATATGCTTTATTTTGAGTTGCTTTTTGCTGACTGCATAAAACAGTGAATGTTATAATAACTGTTTTATCCTTTAACTAGCAATTGCAATCATTAATTGCTAGCTTCTGAAAGATTGAAATAAAATTGGGGTTAATAATATCATAGACGTTATTTACACCACTGTAACTGTGAACACTATAAATAAAGTACAAATCATTACAAAAATTAGAAAAACATAAACTATCATTAGTAATCAAAAAATGGTCTGTCTATAACTGAGATGGTCATGTAGGGTTCATATTGAGTGAAAATATAGAAAATTATATGCTAATATTTAGTTAAACAAATTGGTGGGTTGAAAACACAAATACCATATTAATGAACTTTGCAACCACAGTGAGAAAATAATTAAAAAGTTCATTCACTGGTGATAACATAAAATTGAAACCAGGCTTGACACGAACTTATTTTATTTTTGCCGGTAATAATCTATAAAGCTACGAATCTCTGAATGATTCAGCTATGATTTTGAAAACAGTATAATTTCATCCTGAACAAAGTAAACTTTGCAAAACAGAACCTCCTTGTCTTCATAAACGCAACAAAGTAAGTAAACCATTGTACGAGTTAATTAATCACGTCATTGATGTGATAAATCTTTAAAAAAAACTGAGTTCTAAAAACCTTAATATACTATTTTCTGTTGTAATTGAACATATGGAAATAATAACTATGTAGATGGCATGTTTTTATGAGGAGAGCTACAGTTTAAAAACACTAACCTGAATCAGGCCAATGAGGAGACCAAACTGGGCAAAAAACCCTTTTCCTTTTGAGTACTACAGAGAAATCAGCGTGTGCAGATTTGTTGTGGAGCATCTAGGCGGTTAACCTATTAACCTATTTTTGGTTGTACAAACAACTTCTGTGTCTTACTGCCCCATTAATTTGTTTATCAGGCTAATCTCTGATACCTTTCTATCACATTTCAGAATTGGGTATAAAATTTATTTCTAATGACATTTTTACATTGTTTTTCAGACTTGCGTTTAGTAGGGGATTTATCAGTCATGGCTACAGACCCGAAAGAGAATCATATGTTTCCATCTCTTAAACATATTTCATATGTTAAGGTTGTTACACAATTTTGGAAAGAACCGATTGTGATTGATAAATTAAAACAATTATTTGCAAATTGTCCTGCTGCGTGGTCCATGTATCGGTATACTAGAAGTTACAACATTGGCAGTTATCAAGATATTGTGAACAGCTACTATGATATATTTGCACGCGTCATTATCTTGATGGATGAGTGTAATATTTTTAATGAATTGCCTGAAAAATTAACACCCGAAATTTTCGATATTGTGTTTTTAACCGGATTGGAAATTTTCAAATTAATGAGAACACAAAAGTATTTGCATGATCTAACAAACAAAGAGTTAGGTGATGAATTTCATGTCCATTATGTAGATCATTTAGATCATATTATATGGAATTCTTGTGGCTTTATAAGTCACAAACAAATGGCTGAACTGTTATGCGATAGTTCTGAATTGACCCGTTTGCATAAGTATTTGATCGCATCTCATCATTGTCTATTAAGAAATGGACAGTTTATTTTTCCTGAGGAAGAAATTTTCCCTTGGTTGTTAGGCCTAATGATTGAAAGAGGTTTAAGTCTGGCTGTACTTGCTAAACATTATCCGTTGGTTTTTTTATTTGTTTCAATGAAAAAGTATATTTTAAATAAAAAATTGGTACCCTGTCAAGCTGATAGGGGTCTGCTTGCTTCTTTCACTGCCAAAAAATGTCTCGTACTGTTAAAAAGACTTGGAAATACTTCTGTGTCTTATGATAATGCAATTAAATATCTGTGGAATGAATTAGATGAAACTGAGCGTATGAAATATTCGCCTGTTATATTTAATGAAATGCTTAGTATTACTACATCATATTTTATGTTATCGATGACAAACAACGAAAATGAAAAGAGAATTAAAATAGACTCTGGAGAATCTTTGCACTTATTATTCGAATTTACCGTATTAGATTTCTTCAATTTTGATTTAACAATTTTTTCTGGGGAATTTTTAGAAAACATGTTTTTTAGTCTTATACATTTAATAACAGATAAGAAACAAAGTGTGGACATAAACATAAAATCGCCGTTTCTAATTAATAACGTTCTTAGAAAATTTGGAAGTGAATCATCCAAGAATTTAGTTATTACTGACAAACTCAATGATCGTTTAAAAACATATTGTAATTATCGGTGCAGTAAATATATAGATTTGTTTCTGAAGTTGTGGAAATCATGTGATGATCACTTTAAAAGAAATTTAATTCTCAAATTAGGAACACCGAGACCAGAAACTATCAGTTGTATTTTTAGGTTAATAAAAAAAGATCATCTGCTTATAGTTTTATTATTATTAAATTCACTGACTTTTGATGAAAAATTATCCTTGTTTAATGACGATAAAATAGTTTCCCAATTGTACTTAATATTCATAAAGAAACAGTTTGATTTATTTAAAAAAAATTTAGCGGTGTTTTTCATATCGCTTGAGGGTAAAATGAAACTGAACAAGCTGTTAAAACAATTTAAAAAAAATCTAATCACTTATCATCATAAAATAAAAAGGAATAATTAAACACTTTTAAAAAACCTTGTCTCTGCTGAACATTTTCATTTGTGCAATAAGTTACTTAATAGGCCTATTGTTTTGATATGTTCAGTAGTGAGACTTTAAAATTTAAAATTGATTTATTAGTCAATTATTCAACAATTCAGCCTTAAATCATCGAAATTTTATTGCTATAAAAAGAACAGTGTTCAATATGTTTGTACTATTACAATTATCATATTTTGTTGTTTACATAGTTATGTTTACCTTTATTGTGTAAAAATAATCTATATTTTTTAACAATTATTGTGTCCATTGTTAGAGTTTAAAGTAGTGCTATAAATATTATGGCCAGTAAATCAATAAAGTGTAAAAAATGTATTATTTTTATTGGTAAATAAATGTAATATGTATCAGATTTTTGTGAAATCATCACTTATCCTTAACCCTGGAGTATTAATATTGCAAAAACTCTATTGTGTCAGAAGGATGTTATTAGAACATAACATATTGCATGTATTATGCACGACTGAAATTATTTAAATTGTTGTACCTAACGCTGTACTTTAAAACACCTAAATCATTTATTAAATCCATATTAAAAAAATATTTACTAAATTTTCCCTTTCATATCTGTGTAGATAAATGGAAACATCCTTACTGACTGACTCGCTGGACAAAATTGGTGTTCCACAGAGTAAATTTTAGATATGGATTCCGTGAAAAATTCAATTTTATCAGAAGTTTATGGTTACCAAAAAATAAAATCCTAGTGATTGAATTTACAGAAACAAAGATTTTACCTTGGTACTGCCTTCAAAAGTAATATTAGTGATGAGTTTTGTACTCGAGAAGAATGATCCATACAATATGCAAACAAATCATTTAAACTTTGTCATCACAAATGTTGAGGCAGTAATTTTTAGAAGACTAAAAATTTGGTTATAATTAATTATTGACCTTCGTGAACTATAACCTTTGTGGATTAAACATTTAAAATGACCGACTGAAGTGATTTATAAATGACTAGTGTTGCGCACGTGCTTTATTCACACAATTCTCTAGTTAGATTATTGACTTATTGTTGAAGAGTGTTAAACTGCTAACTCCATTTTCAGCCAAAATCTGATTTTGGTATCATTGGAGAAAGGAAAATTCCATCTACCTACAAGCTGTAGTCTACTACCAACTTCAAATAGCGTAAATACAATTTTTGTGACAATGCCATCTCCATGGGAACTTTACGAGTTTCTTTGTGATTAATTTCAGCTCTATTGTAAGGTTTCAGAAAATGGAGTTAGCAGGTTAACAGTTTTCAGTCTTATATAACTCTTCAATTGAGTTAAAACTTGTCTTAAACTATTGAGTTTGCATTTATTGTTACAAAAAATTGTGTTACACGACGAAATGAGCTTTGTGGAAGACAATTTACTCCGAATCCTTCAGTAGATGATACATTTATTTATCGCACTCAAATTGGTCTTGCTGTTAAGTAATTGGTACTTTTATAGTAAATCCACTTTCTAGAAGAATTTTGATGAATCTGTCCCTCAAGAACACATCGGAGGTCTTTTATTTGTCAAAAGACATTGCATTGGTATTAGATGATGATCAGTTACAGGATTGTTGCTGACATTAGATTACACTTATCAGGTGATCAAGTGCTGAGCAGTACAATTGAAACCCATTTCCTGTTCACATTGTCAGCTAACGGCTACGCATCAGACCATTGCTCTTTGATTGCTACTGCAACCTCTTGTAGCATCTTGAAAACACTTTCTGTATAATTTTCGATTAATTCTCTTATTTTTCTTCTTCATTTTGCTCACTCACATGCAGTCCAATTTTTTCTTCCCAGTCCTCTCTATAATTTGATACAGTCCTCTCTATAATTTGCTTATCAAACACAAGCACCCATTCTTCTGGAAGAACACTTAAATTTTCCTTATAAACAGTGAAAAGTGTGACCCCAGACTTTCTACTATTTGAGAGTAGTCTCTTTGAATTACAAACTTGGTACTCCTTGATGTTTTTGCGTTATCTAATAAGTATGTAACATCAAACATTGTTGGGAACATTTGCAATTATAGGTGGCCTCCATATTTGATTCACCCACAAATCATCACCTGCTCCCAAATATTCAACCAAAAAACACTTTTACAACCTTCAACCAGTTATTATTACTTACATTAAGAGTCCAGCCTTTAAAAATTAGATTGTTACATCTACTTCTGTCTTTGAACCGTACCACACGTCTTATCCATGCTTTATAATCCTAACTTAACGATTTAATTTCTCTTTCCAACCCTTTATTTTCTTCTTACACTTTAAATGCTCTCAAAAGTGATGCGATGGCATATTTTGTAGCTAGTGGTGATAGTTTTTCACTTAAGTTACTCAACAATCTCTTTTCAAGACTATTATGTATTTTTTGAATATTTTTCATCATTTTATTTTCTTTCTCTGCATGTTTCTTTATTCCAGATTGCATACCTTTCACCTCAGTTGTGTTATTTAACCTCCCGCCCTTTACTGAACTTAGTGGAAAGAAATAATTTTGAAATTCCCTTGACATTTAAATTGAAAAATTCTGTTTTTTTATTTTATTTTTTTAATTTCATGTAAGTAATACTACCCCAAAGAAAAATGAACACAAATACACATATATGCTCAGTCAATATTAATAAATTTCAATTCCACATAAATTAATTTATGAAAAATAAATAAAGAGTGAACACAATAGATCTACAACCTTAGTGAAAGCTAATTATGTTTATCCCTCCCTGGTTGATATTGATTCATGTAATAATGTATCATCTTCTGTAAATTTTAAATAAATGAAAAAAATTTTTAGTTTCAATTTTTCATTTACTCTGATGATGGTGGATCCACCGAAACACGTGTAAGTAGGAATAAAATAAAGGTGACGCAGTTTAAAAAGAAGGTTAGTGAAATTATTATATTAATTCATTATATGAAATAGATTCATGTAATGTGTATAATTTAAGTAGTACAGTAGACTCTCGAAAATCCGGATCGCGCTAGTCCGGACGATGATTTTTTTTTTACTTTATTTTCTGAAAATTTACAACTTTTAAATTAACAACCAGTAAAAAGTTTTCGTGGGATTGGCCCGATGAAATCAGTGGGGAGGCTTTATCGGCGAACAAAGACGCTGTTCCTGAATTTAAGACCTTACTTTTTAAAATCCTTGACGAAGAAGGAATTTCCGGTGACCAGCTGTATAATTGCGACGAGACTGGTCTGAACTATAAAATGTTGCCCACGAAAACTCTCCCATCCAAAAAAGAAGCTTCAGCCTCGGGCTATAAAAAAAGCAAGGAACAGGTTACGGTGTTGGCTTGTAGCAATGTGACCGGCAGTCATAAACTTAGGATAACATTAATAGGAAAATGAAGAAAACCCAGAGCTTTTAAAAATTTAAAGAAAGACGATGTGTTGCCACTTTGGTTTACAAACCAACAAAAAGCATGGATGAATTCTACAATTTTTAAGACTTGGTTTTTTAATGAATTTGTACCTACTATAATTACTCTATATAATTATAATTACTCTATAATTGAGACATATATGATGTTCATTGTTACATGTTTGAAATCCGTAACTTGCAAATCTTACAAAGAGTGCAATCGAATCTTATTACGGTACAATAGCGTTAAGTTTAGTCAATGTTTGTGCTTCGTATATTGAATAATTACAGTACCAGTAGCCTACTGTAATTTTTAGGCCTACAGTGTTTTAAAGTTTTTTCAGAAGCTCACTCTTATATTAGCAGATAAACGTTAATGCTTATTGTCATAATTATTCGCCATAAAGACGAAATTGCCAACCTCCGGGAAATCCGGACCGGCTGTCCGCCACATTAGTCCGGATTTCTGAGAGTCTACTGTATATTCAAAAAGTAAAATAAATACAGGTAAACTGTGTATTATTTAGTTGAGAATAGTCAGGTGTGACACCCTCATTGAAGAAAGCAAGTTAGTTGTAATAATGAATATGTAATAAATAAATTGGTAAGTAATGAATTTTAACGTAGTCGTAATATTTGGGCGTATCAGTTTTATCTTCACATGTTCTATAATCCCTTAAAAAAATGATTGATAATTAACTTCTACATGAACAAATTGCTTTCAGTTATCTTGTTTGCTTAAATAATGAAAAAGTGCCATTTTGTTCAAAATAATCTTGTTGGAATATTATGTATGAAACTAGAATATTGAAGTCCATTTTTGGTTATGCGCCCACTATTTTGAAGACATACTACAGCATTCATGTTGAATTGGCAAGCTGCACTTAAAATATCAATTGACTGTACCTTCTACAGCCATCTTCTATTCCTATAAAATGGTTTGCTTTTTGAGACCACACAGTAGATACTGTAATAAATTACTGCTACCAAATAAAACAAGGTGTCAGTTATGTCAACAAAACGTGAACAAAATTAGATTGAGGAAAACGTCATTTAATGTGATTGGTCGTTTTAGGCTGAAACGCTAAGAGACTTCAAAACTAAAAAATTTAATAATGTTTTTAAAGAAATTTAATTTTCACGGTTGTATTTATTGGGATATTTCCCTCCCTTATGTTTTTACATAACATTATTTTTATAATTTTAAATAAGAACATAGTATAATTTTTTGAAGACTCACTTAAGAATTAAATACAATCCATGTATTCATTAACTTAGTCTAAAGCGTAATTTTTTCTGTACTTTTAATGCAAGGCATATAATTCTCCATTAGAATAATAAGTATGTACGGGATAACATTATGATTTTGATAGGAATATGGTGTGTGTAGTTTACCATTCATGGAAATTTCTATAGGCCACCTGACACTTTGTTCTTAAGAGAGAGTCAATGTCAATGAGTATTGGGTGTCAGCGCTTTTGGCTCATTCAGCCAGCAGCTAGTTAACCCTTTTAGTATACTGTACAAGAGACTCTTCTCTGAATTTTTTTTTTTTATAATTCACATATCATACAGGTGAAAGCATTGCAAAGAGGAGCCAAATAAATTTGAAATTCAGTGAATACAGTCAGGGGGCGCAAATGATGCTCTACTTCAGTACTGGTGCTTTGAGAAATAGTAAAATTATTCAATTCTAATACTGCAGGTCAATTTAATTTATGATTATTAAAAACCCTTAATTTTGATTTTATTTAAATAGACTTGCTTTTTGGAAGAGTTGACTTAGTACATCACTGATATGCTACCAGTTCAATGATTAAATTTACACCAGGGCAGAGAGATGTGCGTGCAACTTATGTAGAGATACAGGAATTAACTCTCTTAAATTAGCAGCCAAGAGAAGCTTCTTATCAGTTCTGCAACACTTAATGTTTGTAGACCTACCTACATGTTTGTTAATTTTCAAAGCGTGTCCTCTTCTTCATAGAGGATGAAGATACTGTGAATTTTAAACAGTGCCATTTTGCAACCAGTTTTTCCTTTTAAACATGTAATTTTTTGACGTACCGTGTAATCTAAAACATTGTGTTCATAGTGTTAAGTACCTAAATGTTGAAACAACCAATATAAAGAAATAGAGAAATAAAAAAATTGGTATGAATCATTCACGCAACTTTCTCGATTCACCAAAATAAATGGAACATTAAAACCAAGTAAGAATATTACATCAGCATTAAAACAAATTAAAGCTAGTTGAACCCAATAATTAATGTCATTTAGTTTAATTGCTAGCTGCTGGATGATTTTAATGATTTGTTTATTTATTTTAAATAAAAAAGCATGTGCTCCTAGAAAGCTAATTAGTAACTTTTTGTTGCTTAAATTAATAATTTACACTACACCACTCTTCTTTACAAGAATAATAGGAACTGTGTACCCTGCTCAAACAGCCTTCATTTTTCTTTGTTCTTGGAATACGGATTTATTCAGGTAGACTTCCCAAGTTCATAATTATTAGTCTTGACATCATTATCTTGTTATCTACCGTAATCAATAATGTTCATTTTATGATTAGGTACCGGACGCTTTAAACATGATACGATAATATCTTTCTCTTATCATTTCCATGATAAATGTAGGCCTACTTGCATGAAGATGTAACTTTCTGGATGTAGCTATCAAAGTGGTTTATGGTATAATGTAAATGCACCAATAGCTGACACTTTATCATTCAAAAATTACTTATTTAATGAAGAAATACAAATTTATAAAAAAAGAAGATAGTTGTATACCTTAGCATACTTTTTCAGCTTTAATTTTGTAAATTATTACTTTGAATTAACAAAAATTAAAAGGAAAATTTATTAAAAAATTTTCCTGATGGTTGAATCTGAAAGGTTCCATTACCTGACAGAAAATAAACCAATACCTGACGCAATAAAACTTGGTGGTAAAATTAAGGGCTATAAAGGGTTTTTGTTATCAACTGAAACGAGACCCCTTAATTGTTTTACAAAAGGCTTAAAGGCACTCGCTAGTGCCCTATCCATTCATTCACGTTGTGAGGCCTGTTAGTAACCATGTGAACGCTCATCAGCACGATGGCCGTCCCATGGTGAACAGAACTAGAAGGGCTGCCCATTCCACCCTAGGAGATGGTGGCTTGGGACACTCAGTGTGCCAACCAAAAAGCTGAAAGCAACAGTAAACTGCAGCTTTTTCTGTCTGACTTGAATTATCGTGGGGAAACTCATTCATGTATGGTTCTGGTTTGACTTATTTAGTAATACAGGTCTTCAAGAACAACAAGAAATTTGAGAACCTCAAAATATGAAAAAATTATGATGGCGTTCTCTCTGGTAAAACATTCTAGAGATAAACTATTCCTCCATTCGGGTCTCCGGGCGAGGACTATCAGAGGGGACTTTATCAAAAAGATAAAAGTTTCTGAAATTCTTTGAGTTGGAACATGGAATGTTAGGAGTTTAAAACAAACTGGTAGGTTAGAAAATTTAAAAAGAGAAATGAATAGGTTAAAGTTAGATATTGTAGGCATTAGTGAGCTATGTTGGGATGATGATCAAGACTTAGAGTGAGGGGATTATAGGGCTATTAACACTTAAGCTATTGGATGGCAGGGCGAAGTGGGTTTAGTAATGAATAAAACAATTGGACAAAGAGTGACCTACTATAAGCAGTGTAGTGATACGATTATCACGGTGACACAGATTAGCGACATTAAGTGGCGAGTTGGAACCTTTACTTTTTGGTGGCCCTGAAAAGGGCCTTTTAAACGGTAGTTGTCTTGGCGACGCGTCAGTCGTAGTCGTCGGGGAGCTGGGTGACACGGCGTGTCGTCCAGCGGAGACGTCATTTTCTTCCCTCGCAGTAGTGCGTTGATGGCTGCTTAGTCGGATCCGGTGGGCATAAGGCTCGGTCGAGGGACCGCTGTGGGCACGGCTCGCGTTAGCAGGCGATGGCAATGCCGGGTCAACGAGCGGAAGCATCGTCTTCTCTCCTGCGAGGTCGTCGATGAGCCTTCGGTGGAGTCAGGTAGCCGTTTGCCGATGTAGGAAGTCTCGTCGATGCTGTCAATGCATGGAATCTAATATGTGTGAATCGGAATTATATCTCTCCGGGCTCAGGGGAGCGCACTTTATATAGTCGCCGAGAGCACTGTTGTAGGGGTGGTTATTAGTCTCAGCCTTGGCGACAAGGCATCTGTCGGTACGCCGCCGCAGGCCTACCGCCCCTTTCGGAACTATTGGCGGTTCCCTCTGTCGCTAACGCGGAAGCTTTGATAGCCGGCAGCACATCACCTAATCAAAGGGGACGACGGTGACAATGGTTAGAGTATATACGAAACCAAAGCCCACCACTATAGTGCGTATTTACATGCCTACGTCTTCGCATAAAGAGGAAAACATAGAATAAGTATGTGAGCAATTAGATGAAGTAATAAAATATGTCAAGGGTGATGAAAATTTGATAGTTATGGGAGACTGGAATGCAGTAGTTGGAGAAGGAAAAGAAGGAAAGGTAATCAGAGAATGTGGTCTAGGAATGACAGACGGAGTCGGCTGGTAGATTTTTGCTCCAAATGTAATTTAGTAATAGGCAACACGCTATTTAAGAATCAGAAAATGAGTTTATACACTTGGATGATGCCAGATACCAAATAGATTACATAATGGTTAGACAAAGATTCAGAAACCATATTATGAACTGTTAAGCCTATCCAGATGCAGATATATGGGGTGATCATAAATTAATAACAATGGATAGCAGGCTAAACTTAAAAAAAAAAAAAAAACAGAAGTAGAGACAGGGAAATGCTAGGTGGGATGTATACGAACTACGAGAACAAGACAACCAGATAGGTTTCCAGGAGTGTATTCTAAAAGGAATGGAAGAAAGTGGTAATGACACGTGAAGTGTAGAGGAGGAGTGGTACATTTCAAGGAGGTAATAGTGAAAGCAGCGGGCGAATGGATAGGTCATACTAAAAGAAGAGGTAGGAAACCCTGGATTAATAATGATATTCTGAAACTCATGGATGAGCGAAGGAAATTTAAAAACGCAAACGACGAAAGAGGTAAAAGGCAATATTGCTACTTGAGAAATGCCATTAACAAAAGGTGTAAGAAAGCGAAGGAAGATTGGATCAGAGCGAAATGTATGGACATTGAAATTAAAATGGTAGTTGGTAAGGTAGATGCAGCTTACTGAAAAATAAAGGAAAACTTTGAAGAAAGAAAGAAGAAAGCTGTTAGTTTACAAAGTGCAGATGGCAAACCATTGTTGAAAAGCCAAGAGAGGGCATAAAGATGGAAGGAATACGTAAACCAACTCTGCCGGGGAAAATAATTTATTAGATCAAGTTGCGATAGGACAAGAAACTGTTGTTGAAGAAGGTCAAAGAGGGGCCCTAATCGAATTCTTCCCATAGTATAGGACTATGGGAAGTATTCGATCAGGCATTTAAGGATATGAAGTCGAATAAGATGGCAGGAATAGAAAACATACCATCGGAGTTATTACGTTGTGGAGAAGTTACTCAAAACAAATTGTACAAACTTGTGTGCAGAATGTATGACAGTGCAGTAAGTACCTACCATCGGACTTTACAAAAAATATTGATTCCTATACAAAAAAAGTCAGGAGCGGAGAAGTTGAATATTACAGAACCATCAACCTAACGTGCTATGCATCCAAGAAACTAATAACAATTATATACAGGAGAATAGAACACCGAGCAGAATTGTTCGATGATGACCCATTCGGATTAAGTAGGAGAATAAGAACTCGTGATTCAATATCGGAGATTGATTATGAGAAAAGGAAAGAGAAAAATAAAACTACTTAATGGGATTTGTAGATTTAGAGAAAACATTTGACAATCTGGACTGGACTGAAATGTTTAAAACTTTGAAAAGGCTAGGAATTAAATACAAAGAAAGGAAAGTTATTTATGGTCTTAATAAGCAATCAAATAGATGTTTTGAAAATTGAGGGTACAAAAGAGAGGTTGTTGTGAGAAAAGGTGTACGACAAGGATGTTCATTGTCACCACTACTTTTTAACTTGTAGGTTATATAGCTACAGATGAGGCTACAAATGAAGCAAAGGAAAAATTTAACGCTGCATTAAAAATTCGAGGAGGAACAATCGAAATGCTGAGATTCGTCGAAGATATAGTAATATTAACCAAGGCAAAAAAAGAACTAGAGGATACCTTAAAAGGAATGATGAGGTCATGAGAAAGGATTACTTAATGAAAATTAATAAGAACAATGTGAAAGTGCTGTGTAGCAGGAAGAGCGGTTTAACAGGAGATGGGAAATTTACAAGGAGACAATGAAAACATACAGGAAGTTTCGATCACTAATATTTTTCAAGACTGAAGTCATCAATATTACAGACATACTTCAAAATAATAAAACACTATAATTAGAAGCAATTTCAAAAGATCACTCGCCTTATTTCGATTTTATGAACCACGGAAATAATGATAACCGATTGTACTAGTCACTCTTCAAACATTTTTAGCGCCAAAAGTAGTAATAACAGGTGATTGTTGCAAATTTGCTATTACATACAAAATTTCTCAAAGTACACGATAAAAATTTCTACACCAACAAAATAAAATTTCCTTTTAATAATAATCATTTAATAAGTCAGCTAATGGGTTGGTATCTGTCAGCTTTTGGTACCTTATCATATAATACGTCTTGTAATCGTTTTTGTTGCTTATTGCAAGTGTTGCCAATTTGATAAGATTGTCAATTAATAAGCTTTGATTTTTCAAGTTGATCACTGGCAAATATTTAAAATAAATTTGTTATGAATCAATCGGTTTTAAAATATGTGTAGGCAGTCCTAATCAACGATCTAATTCAAAGCCAATTCTGAATGAAAATCCTTATTGTGTTTAGTACGCATAACAAAAATCTTTTACCTTGCACTGTTTTTACATCTAAATGTCTGATTAACTTGGAAAATGGGAACAAATTCCGTTCTTTGTACTTGCAATGGTACAATTGTAACATTAATCTTTTATACAATTAACGTGTTGTGACATCATCGATTTAGTTAAAGGCATTTTTATATATAACTAAATCATCTTCTTTTTGTAATCAAGTATTCATTGCCTGACGTCGTCTTAAAAAAGGTGTTACAAGATTAGTACTGATATCATTATTTGAGGTAATTTAAATTTTAGTAATGTCTTATTTCATAATTAAAGTCAGTATTAACGAAGTTTAAAATGTTACGTTTTGTTAATACATACAGTACTGAACCAAATTTTCGCAAAACTGTCCTGCGAGATATTAAAAATTAAATTTTTTCCGCTCACAGATTTTTAAAAATCTTATACTACAGCAAATAAATCAGATGTTTAAATTTACTCAGAAAATAAATTGGTTGAATAACAATTGAATTAAATGTTTCAACCCGAAAAAGTTGCGTGAAAAGATTTTGATTAAAAAAAATAATTTTCTGTAATTCACAAATGAATAGGCTTCTTCAACTCGTAGCCTATTTCAAACTCTGTATGGAAACTGGGTGTTTCCTGAAATTCGTGTTTACTGAAACAAATAACATTATATACTGAAGATAACATGAAAACGTGCAATGTTAAGTCCCACCATAAAATATTTAACGTAAGGCGGTTTGTGTCGACGTGCTGTATTTCTCTAAATCACTCGTAATTTTACTACTTTCTTACATGTTTGAGTGTATAATAATTAACATATAATGTGTTAAGAATTGTAAAGTTTGTCTAGTGCAGCATACTTTTTATTTTTTTATACTATCGAATAAATTTACCATCAGATGAATTTGTTGTATTTGTTACAATGTGTTGGTTATTTTAGCTTCATACACTTTGGGAATATGTTACTAATTAACCCTTTAATGCATGGTGTAGTTCAGAAGCAACATTAACTGTATTAACGATTCTAGTCCATTCTGGTAATCTTATTTTGAAGTTCTATGTGTTAATAACAAGATATATCATGGAATATAGGACTACAATCATCTGTTTGACTATTTTCTGTTTGCTCTTTGTTCTATTACATGCGACTTACCTAGGAACAGGTGTGACGAGAACCGCAGAATATTGGATAGTTTTTAACTGTTGATAACAGTTTGTAAATTAACATTTTACTTAAATGAAAAAATCTGGTGTGAAACACTCACACAACTTTCTCTTGCCAATGCAAATAATTTACAATATAATTTAACATTAGTAATAAAATATTAGAAATAAACAAAAAACTAACCTCAATAAACATAACCTTATTTTAATCATGAGTGAAACACTCAAAATGAAAATCAACCTCAGTCTGGCTTAAAAATACGGAAAATCACTATTTCACGCTAAACTAGGCTCTGTAGAGAAAAATACGTTAAATAAAAGTTGTAGATCTTTAAATTTCCTATAAATTTGGTTATATACACATTTGTCGTAAAATGCATACTAAGGCCAAAATCTTAAAAAAATCGATTTTTCACACGTTTTCGTGAGAAAAAATCAGAAACTCGCTAATTACTGCTAAACTAAGCGTTATAAAAAAAAATATTTGAAATAGAAGTTGTAGGTTTTTAAATTCTCTACAACTTTTATTATATAAGTTTTTGCGCTAAAATTTATATTAAAGCCGTAATCTTAAAAAAACAACGTTTTTACGTGAAAACAGCCTCACCGAGAATTTCAGCAAACATGGCGCCTACCCTATCTTGTAGAGAATAAAAAATTGAGTAAAATAGGCGATTTTTAAAAAAATCGTAGGACCAGTTTTTGAGAAAATCGCAAAAAACTGAAATATTATACGAATAAACTACTACTTCCGGTTGACCGATTTTGATGAAAATGTTCGTGTCGCGTCCGGTAGTGGTATGTAACTTAAGTTTCAAGTTTCAAGTTCGTACAATGTTCCGTTCTTGAGATATTCTGTTCACACACACACACACACACACACTCACGCACACACGCACACGCACACACACACACACACACGCGCGCGCGCGCGCGCACACACACACACACACACACACACACAGACCAATCGCTAAAAACATGTTTTTTGGGTTCAGGGGGTCTGAAAACGTATAGATCCGGTGAAAACTCGATTTCGAAAAATCGACATGAAAACAATACTTTCCTTCCTATATATTCATATAGGCAAGAGAAAGTATAAAAGTCTACAGCGTTACCATAACGTTATGATCATCAATAATAATAATCAGATACCTATAATATTCTTTTAATTATAATATAGCTTGTTTTATTCATGTTGTTCCTCAGGAATCATGGAGTAAAGTATTTTTTATACAATTAGTTAATAAAGTTGTACTACAATAATCAGTCATTGCCTTTATTTATTCATTGTCCAAAATAGGTCTACCACTCACGCACACCCTAAATCTATGGTGTTGCTCATGGGTCATACAAAGAAAATCTTAATTTTCCAGAAAAGCAATGAAAGAAAAATTTTAAATTATTTTACCCTTTAACCTAAATGTTTTTTACCACGTAATTTAATTTTTTTATTGAAAAAAAATCATACATTAAAGGGTTTAAACTAAACGGATTTTTTACAATTTTAGAAAGGTAGGGGAAGATATGTACAAATTACTGAACTCTACTGAATTATTTTCTTAAAGGAAATCAAAACTCTAGTTAGGTCATGGACATGGATGGAGTATGTAGTTAGTATGAAAGTCATTCCGTTATAAGTCAGCCATTACAATATTGGTAAGGTTGGTGTGTATTAAAATTTGCAACTAGAAAATGGGTATATTTTTAGTAATTGTTTGTTAAGGCTGCCATTCATTTATTTCTTTACGCCAGGTTTGTAATAAGTTGACTAGGCCTAGAATTTATTTTGGTTCAATTTACTAACTATAGCCACTGGTTAATAAGACAAGGTAATTTATTCCCATCATTCCTTAAAAGAGAAATTTGTTTAAACAATCAAAAGAGATGCTGTATTATGTGTGAACCGTAAATGATAATGATAAAATTCTGTAGTAGGTCTTACTTATGGTCTAATTTATAATTTATTCTGAGCATTAGGATTTATTGAGCCAACAGCATACAGTATAATTGAAATATGTTGTTTAGGTCAACAGCCGAAAGGCTGGTTTGAACCTCTAGAGGTTTTACCAAGTAAAACGAGGAGTGAGGTGGTTTACCATTGCCTTCCTCACTGAGTGGAAAAGTACGCTTATCAGCATGCCGGGCCCTCTGAAAAGCATATATTTTCCACTCTGTAAATGACACCTTCACTTCATTCACCACAGGGTCTGGCTGTACAATGAAATTCATTACTTTCAGAGAAGATAACTCTGATTAGTGTCTTTTACATCTCTACCTCTTCTGTTCTTAAATGATTCAGTCATTTAATTGACTGACCATGTGATAAGAAACAGAACTATTTATTTTAGCCCTGCAACGAACAGATTGAGTGTAAATAATTTGACACTCCACCTGTCTGTTATGGGCAGGAATTGAAATATATGCATGTAGAAAATATGCATTTTACATTATTTGACAATACCCTGTTAACAATTTTATAAAAAATTTAAGCCCATTTTGAAAGATTTTATTGACCTCTGTGTGAATTTCTATTTCCCAAGTAGGCCTAACTTTATGTTTCTGTAACTGCCAAGACAATAATATTTTAGCTTACACGACTGTTGTTTCAGTGTGAAGCATGTCTGTACCAATCTAAGAACTTCCTGTGCTATTGACGTATTGGCTTAAAACGTGTTGTCAGCCATTCTGTATTACATTTACTTTATATTAATTGTTTTCTTCAATTATTTCTATTTACCTATATATATTTATTCACTTCAAATTAATGTTTTGTATTTTGACATTGATTATGGTGACCTAAGCATTTTATTTTAATCAATTATAAGTACTTTGAAATTTTAGTAGCCTACTCTATGAATGATTTCAGTTTTAGTGTTAGTTATGTTATTTCGCACACTGTTATGGAACTTATAACAAATCAACAAAGTTTCTGTGTTTTTATTTTCAACACAAAACTAGCAGAGCAGCCTCAAAACAAATTAACACTTCATCAAATCTTCCCAGGTTATGCCTCTGTGGTGGTATAGTTATGCCTTTTATTTAGCCAATTTAAATAGCTTGATTGCTTCTGTGTGTTGTAACCATTTAAATTTACTATAGCAGGCATGTGGTGGTAAAGTTGCCAAACAATTTTAGTAAACTTATTCCATTAAATTATCTTTTGTTAATAATGAAGCACATTTGAAATATGTTGATTTCTTTCATATAATGTAAGTTTTTGGTTCACTTAAATAAGTGATTTCATTTGAAGGGTACAGGAAAAGAACAATCAAAGTCACAAATAGGTTGAACTGAGTAATTGAATGTTTCAAACGCTATTGTACCTACTCTAATTAAAAAAAACAATTAACATTATGATCATTATTATTTTACAACCAATGTATTAACATATGCCTAAGATTAATTTTTTTGAGTTGAAACTGATACCAGATTTCATGAATTAAAAACATGAAGTACAGAAATTTGTATGGAAAAACAATCATAGTCCGTACAGTGTCCCTCATTACAATAGTAAAATATTAGTTTCTTTATAATAATTAGTTTTAATTTACAAGCATGTTTAACAAAAAAGTAAAAAGTCACATTAATTTTTTTTTAATTTCATGAAAAGTCTTTTTAAACAATTTTCAAATTGTTACCAAATTTGTTACCAACATTTTATTCTCAATAGTCACATGTGATCATTGCCAGCCTTATAGATAATAATACTGCTTATCTTTCTGTTTTTGGCTTTTGGAAATATTACATAAAGCCAGTCTTCTTATCTTTCTCTATCGGCAAAACATTGAAGTATGGGACCATGATCATGTAGAAGGTATGGGACTATGATTATTGTTACGTGGTTTGATCTGGACTGTGATGGTTTTTTCCCTGTACAGGTTTTACATTTCCCATTATAACTTGGACTGTGATTTTTTTTTCTCTGTTCTGATTATGTTTGAATAAAGAGCTGGTTGAGCTGTTTAAAATGATACCAAACACATGTTTTAGATTTTTTTGGACTTTGATTGTTTTTTTCCTGTACCCTTCATTTAATTCCCGTGTAGGTAATGTTGAGTTTTATATTTCAGTTTCATTACTTTATTTTTTGGTATGCCTCCAAAACTATTTATTTACTTTATATTTATTTAATAATAAATATAACCCTCTCTGGAAAGAGGGTCTCTGTTTGTAGGAGGAAAATTAATATTCCATCTTGTGGAATTCTTATTGTTATCATGTTTCAACCTCGAGGATGTGATTTATTTTTCTCACAAACTATGATATGATCTGTGAATGTATTGTGGGCGTAGCAGAGAGAGATGGAGTGCCCTAATTACAACTGATCTTCATGTCTTAAAGTCACTACAAACCAAAATGCTTTCTATCCCATCTCTCTATGCATGTTTGTGCAAACTAGACATTTAATACTCTGGCCCTGTAGTTTTCTATAGTGTGGTATCATTCTTTTAGATAAATCAAATTTTTATGTAATTTTTCACTTTCTCTTGCCGTTTATGAATATATAAGGAAGGAAGGAATTGTTTTCGTGCAGATTATTCAAAATTGAGTTTTCACCGGATATACACGTTTTCAGACCCCTGAACTCAAAAAATGTTTTTTTGTGATTGGTCTGTGTGTATAAATAAAATATCTCAAGAACCGAATATAGTATGAATTTGAAACTTGGAACTTAAGTTAGGTATCAAAAGAGGACCCGACACAAATATTTTCATCATAATCATTCAACCGAAAGTAGTAGTTTATTCGTGTGATTTTTCACTTTTTTGCGATTTTCTCAAAAAACGGCACATATGATTTTTTTAAAAATCCCCTTATTTACTACATTTTTGATGCTCTACAAGATAGGGTAAGTTCCATATCTGCTAAAATTCTTAGGAGGCTGTGCTCTCTAAGGAAAAAGGTTTTATTTTTTTTTTTTATCGGGGCCTTAATATGCATTTTAGGGCAAAAGTGTATACAGTATAATCAAAATTTTAGCTGCAAAATTTTATATTTTGTAATTTTATTATCAAAATTTAACTTAGTTTAGCTGCAAAATTTCTGTTTTCAGTTTTATTTTCTTCAAAATCCGTAAAAAAATGGGATTTTTCAATACTGAAACTTTAGTATGCATTTTACCATAAGTATGTTTGTAATACAAATTATAGGAAATTAAAAACTGCAACTTTTATTTTAAGCATTTTTCTCAACAGAGCAAAATTTAGCGTTTCATTTTGTTTCATTTTTCAACGATTTTCATTTTGCATCATTAAAATTTGTTTTTTTTCATTTCTTTTTTATTTAAAGTCACATCAAGAGCTTGCTCATTAGCGATTATGATGAGTAAAGTAACTATAACATAAGTTTCGGCATGTAATAATTTCCAGACCCTAGCTGGGAATCGAAACCAGGACCTCTGCTTCATAGGCTAGCCCACTAACCACTACGCCACATAGGCAGCCATTTTTCGATTTATGATGTTCACTTATTTTTAAACATAGGTTATATTGTTCACTATTTACATTGGCAACAGAAAGATTTTTTTTGTAAATGGCTATGAGTGTATTTTCGTATGAATTAACTCTTCTGGTAATGTGTTTATTTGGGCGGAGAAATTAATACAGAATTACTTGTCTCATTGATAACGAGATAAAAACCTGAAATTTTCTTAACAATCTGACCATTTATTGTTTTAAATTTCCGTCGCTATCTCAATAAATTTGGTAATTGGCACTATAGTAGAGGTAGTGTGGGTAAAGTGGACCCCATTTTTGTTTTGCAATATATTTTGTAATAAGTAGTACTTTTTATAACTTTTTTTAACAGGAGAGTCTAAAAGAAAGAACCCATTGTAGATTGGGTGTATATCTGATTTGAACAAAAAAACAGTGCACCTAATAAAGATTTATAACAGAAATAATACAAAGAGTGTTACTATTTAATTTGAAATTTGAGAAATGCATGATTGAGATTACATTATACTGATACAGGGTAAATTGGACCAGGTCCACTTTACCTTCCGCCATCTTGAGGTTTCTGGTTATATTACGACCAGTATCGCATTGAATGAATAAGTGACGTAATATTAAAGTAAATTAACGCTACTAGATGACAAGGTGACAAATGAATGGGCAAAATATTTCAATGTACTTAAAAGTAAGAAAAAACAGTTATCTTATCGAATTTTCAAGCACGTCGAAAATGAAATTGTATCTTCATGAATCACAACCACAATACACAAACAGCTTCTATAACAGACTAACTACTACACAGAGCAAAAAGAAGATAGTTTTGTCAACACCCACAAGTTGCAGCTCTGTAACACATGAATTAGACTGAGGGCCACTTTACCTAGACTTTCTCTAGTATTATTTTTTTTATTTTTTTTTTTGGAAAAAAGTACTATTATTATCAATGGGAACAACCTGGTAACAATCCAAATATTATAATAATTATAACTTTGTTAATCTTGCACTTTCTTGTTAAAATGATATATTTTTGGAAAGGTTAAAACATGAAAGATTTAAAAGTTAAATGTATTCATCCTTTTTCTTTAAAGTGTCAATTGTCATGATCGCAATATTTTAATTTATAACTTAAAATTAATCTTTCAGATTTTATTGTTATATCTTAAGTATATTTTTATATATCAATAATCTAGGTTACGTAGAAAATTTTATAAATTTTTATTCATATATGTTTATTAGGAAAATAGATTAGGAATAAAAATAAGTCACATGGAGTCTGGCGAATACAGAGGGTGGGGAACGTAAGGCCATCCCTGAGAGTCCAAATAGCAGTTCACAGACAATACCATGTGTTTTGGGCTTTTGTTTTGGATTTGCTGATGACAGTTTTTTCCTCACCGCATGACAAACCCAGTATAGTTTTAGAACATTTATGAAAAGCCACCTAAATACAGTTTGCTACAAAAACATTCACATGCATCCTCCTACATTATGTAACTGCTCGCTTGTATTTTGAAAACTACCGTATTCGTCATGAGCCAAAGCTATTCACAGTTCAAAATACATAACATGTAAAAACTATCACACCAGACTGCATACAATATAATCTTAAACAGACACCACTACCTTTTCCTTTTTTTACCTTTTTGGCAAATAGTTTGTCATATTAACCCAGAAAATTAGTGGAATTAAAGGAGAGTTGCCTTAAAGGATGATCTCTCTAATCGAGACTATACAGTACAAATTGGATCCTTGATTTACTGGAAAGGTGGCAAATTAAGTGAACAGAAAACTTCTATACATGCTCAAATACGGTTTTTAATCTTATGTTTAATGTAGTGACAATTAATTTTTTGTGAAAACCCGTATCAAAATCATAAAAAATTTGATTTTGAAAATTCACATCATTGACGTGCACTATGATACAAATGAAAGATTTTACCCTGTATTTTGTATTAAATATTTTTTCCAATGCTTAGTACGGTAGTGAATCAAGATACTTTGTTAAGAAAACCGTATTGAAATCGGTACATTTCATTTCAAGTTGCTCATTGCTTATATTTATTTAAAATTTTAATCCATACAAATCTCAAAAAGAGTAATATAGCATAAGTCAGTAAAGAAAATATTACTTAAAACAAATGTCAACTTCAGTCATATATAAAAAATAAAACATTATACTATACAAATCACAAATTTAGACTCCATGATTTATAAAATTACCTGGATTGTGTAATATGACTTATCAATTAGGTAATACTTTAACTCCTTAATTCTTTTCTCACATTCAATCAAAACCAAACTTTGTGGAAGATGGGTCATCAGTTTTGATCCAGTGTATGACTGATTTTTTTCATAAAGAGATAACCTATGAAACTGGGCAAAATCAGAAGGGTGCCTTCCTGTTTGTTAGCCATGAGGCTTTGCTATCAAACCATCATGTTTTACTGACTCAGCCCACAGAAAAGATTCCATAATAAATAAGCAAGGTACAGTAAGAATTTTCTCTACAGGAGTCTTTTTTGTGTCTCAAAAGTCTCTATAACACTTCTCCCGACCTATCCCACATATGTACCTCACTACTCTTTTCTGGATGAGAAAGATCTCCTCAAGCTTACTAGTATATGACCCCCAAAATATTATGGAATACGCAATGTGTGTACAAAAGAAACCTTAATATGCATTAAGTGTCAGTTTGAAGGAGTTTAATTTACTGACGTTCCTTACAATAAAAATTCCCTTTGACAATGTAAGTCTAAAATCCTTAAGATGTTCATTCCAGCTTAATTGACTATCTATTCGAACTCCCAAGAATTTTGTTGATATTGTACTGGTTATCATATCATCACTGACATTTATCACTGGGATATAAGGTCATATTTTATATCTTTAAGTAAAATGCATCATATAAATTGTCTTAGTGTTTAGTAGTAGCTTATTATCATTAAAATGCTGAGCAAGATTACGTAGCATTGGATTAATGTTTATTTTCAAGTTCTTTTGGTCTTTAATAGCACTGATCAACGTTGTGTCATCTGCATAATTAATTAGATTCTTAGCAAACCCCCTTCCTATATCTCAAATATAAAGCATAAGCAACAGTGGTCCCAGAACTGACCCTTGGGGACTCCATGCTTTATGCACCTCAGCTCTGATTTTATTTCACTAACACAGCCACCCTTTTCCCCCTGAACTGCAACATACCGTCCTTCTTAATACTGACTGTATAAAACAGAATCTGTTGTAATTAACTATTTTATCCTTCAGTAAAGCATCGTGTACAGATTTATTGTACAATATGTTATTTTTTTTTTGCTTTTATTTGTTATCGGGAACTGTGCATTATTGACAACTACCCAATTTGATCGCTGTATTTTTGAAGTGAATTAGGCATGAATTTGAACAGGGACCCCCAGTAGAGTTTGTTCGTGGATGGCTGTCAGCTGGTCACCATACAAAGTCGCTTGCCCAACCGGTGTTACTTAACAAATAATAGC
This sequence comes from Catonia carolina, assembly GCA_035578175.1. Taxonomy (NCBI): domain Eukaryota; kingdom Metazoa; phylum Arthropoda; class Insecta; order Hemiptera; family Achilidae; genus Catonia; species Catonia carolina. The sequence goes on from JAQMRL010000007.1 coordinate 49,516,556, forward strand.
GACTTTCTACCAGCTGACTGACTGGGCTGGCCCAGAGGCCTATTGTACAATATGTAGCCTTTTTTTCTGTTGCGCAAACAATATATGCTTTGTGCTGCTCCATTAATTTATTTACCAAGCTAACGTCTGATCCCTTTCTACTATGTCCCAGAATTAGCTATTAAATTTATTTCTAGTGACATCTTTGTTTTTCTTTTTTTCAGGATTGCATTTTGTGAAGAAGATACCAGTGATGTCTGGTAATTTCAATTGTAAAGACTTAACTTTAAAACAAATCACATGTGTTAAAATTGATACACAATTTTGGAAACAAAAGATCATTAAAGATGAATTGAAAAAAATATTTGGAAATCCTGCTGTGTGGTATATGCATCGAAACGAGGGCAAATACATTTTTGAATCTTTAGAGAACTTGTATGTGAAATTGTTTTCACAAGTTATTACCTGGATGGACAAGTGCAATACTTTTAATGAATTGCCTGTACAATTAACATTTAAAATTATTGATATTATTTTTTTAACTGGATTTGAATTGTTTAAATTTCTGAGCACCCAAACATATATGGATAATTTGTACAAAGATTTAACTCATCTTCGAGATATTGATTATTTAGATCATATAGTTTGGAATTCTTACGGCTTTATAAATTATAAAGAAACGGGCAGATCAATACTCAAAAAATGTGAGAAGACTTTACTAAGGTTTATGATCGTATGTAATAGTGGTCTATTGGAAGATGAAGAAGTTATTTGTTTAGACAATGTGGATCTGATGATGTTTATACTTGAAAAGAATTATCATATGACGGAATTTGCCATTCTTTATCCAATGGTTGCATTATTTGGTAGATACACACGGCAGCAATTAAAAAATGAATGCAGAAGGTATTATGAATTTACAAATGATCGGATTGATTCCATGACTTATGAAGAATGTGTTCTACTCCTACTTTTAAAGAAACCCAGGGATATGAGTACTTTTGCGGCTCATGATTCTGTGGTTAAATACCTTTGGAAACAGTTGGACAAAAATAGCCGTAACAGATGTTTGCCGCATGTTTTTCATGAATCGCTAAATGTAATTACATCATTTCATATGTTGTCGATGATGAACAACGAAAGTAACGATAAACTTGAAATAGTTTCTGGAGAGCTTGAGCATTCACTTTTCGATTTCACAATTTTTGATTTCTTTAATTTTGACTTATCAATTTTTTCTAAAGAAATTTTAGAAATACTTTTTTTGTGTCTTATGCATTTATTAACAGGTATGGAAGTAGGAATGGAATTTAAATTTAAACAACCATTTCTGATTAATAAAATTATTCGTAAACTTCCATCTGAATGTTGCAACAATACAATTTTTACAGATAGGCCTAATGAAAACAAATTGTTAGAAGAATATTATACGTATCGGTGTTGTAAATACGTAGATTTATTTATGAAGTTGTGGGAATCATGTGACGATGATTTTAGGAGAAGTTTACTTCTCAAAAGTGAATTGGCTGATCAATTTGAAAATGATTTGATTAATAGAATACCAAGACCTGAAACTATTGACTATATTTATGAATTATTAAAGGAGGATTATGTCCCTGTTATTAAATCATTATTAAATCTGTTGACTCTTGATAAAAAAATTATATAGCTTAACGACGAAAAATCAATTTCCCGATTGACTGATGCCGTCTCAACTGGGAATTATGATTTTTTTAATAAATTTGTATCGGTGTGTCTTGCATCGCATAAAAATGAAATAACAATTTTTAAAGCAAGATATTTTTGTGATAATTTTAGACATATCGTTTCTAAAAATATAAAGGAGTTTGAAGAAAATTCAATACTACGTTTAAATAGTTTAACTAATTTCATGTCAGACACATTATCCGATGAAAAAATTGCAAATCTTAAATTAAATCTAATTAATTATGAAGAAATAAAAACTGTATTGATTTCGAACCATAATCGTACTTTTGGTGCAGCCAACGTACGTAGTTTCTTTGAATGGTGTTATAATTTACATGATAATGAGAGTTTCAATACATTTATAAAGAATTTACTTAAATAAGAGAAAACTGAAATTTATTTGTAGACGTTTCATATGTACATTGTTTGAATAATTTTATAAACTAGATATTTAACTGCAATGTAAATTAAATTGTTGACTTTACAAATAAAGTAGAGCTATTTCTATAATTAAAGGTTAAATTTGATTAGTAATATGGGGTGTAACAGATGTTCACCTTTAATTAAAACATACTATCAAAAATGTTAATACATTTTTGATGAACTTTTTACTTTTTTTGATCAGTTTGATGGTTTTTTTCAATAAATTAAATATGTATGAGATTTTCATGAAGTAGTTTTGATTATTTAACCCTGGAATATCAATGTTACTTTACAAATAATGCCAATAGTATAAAAATGCTTTATTAACAATGCACAACATAAATTTACAATCATCTATTATACTGGACTGAAATTTAGATTGTTGTATCTATGCTGTGCTTAAAATATTTAAATAAAGCATCAAGTTAATCCATAAAACAATACTGCCAGTCAGTAACAACTGGAGCAAGCCTATGGTGTTGTGGTCAGCCCAACTGGCTGCTATGCCAGGAGTTCTGCATTAAATTCCTGATCAGGTCTGACATGTTTTCATGACTCATTTTCATCTATCATGTTTATGTTTCATTCAAAATATGTTTGTTAGCACTTGTATGAAGCTCTAGTACTTTTAAAGAACTTATTTAGTCACTTTTTAAAGTCACTTAAACTGGCATTTTTTCATTACTCATTTTCATCTATCACCCTTATATTTTGTTCAAAATATGTGTGCAGCCATTTGCATTCAGTTAATACAGCATTATTATAGTATGGACGAAGTGTACTTAAAAAATTAATTAGCTGTACTTTTCACAGTCTTTCTTCAACTGAAAAGTATGTTACTCCTTCAAGAAGACACCATACTGTTGACAATAATAAATTACTGCTACTAAATAAAGACAAAGGTTTATGTTATAACAACAAAACAAGAACAAAATCCGAATATCAAATTTATTTAACATGAAAACAAAGCAAAATGTTCTCAATAAAAAGTACGTAAAACAGTCTTCAAATGACTATGCTTCAAATTTAATTTAAATTAACAGACAGAATTTTATTGATGTTATCTGCCAGTATAAAAAAACACATTAATTTGTCATGGAAATAATAGTTTTCAAGAGTATGGTTATAACAAATGTAATATAATGTACGGTAATTGTATAATATAATTATGAAAAATAAACTATCAGTGCATATTCAATATTCGCACATAGTCCCAGGCAAAATAATTTACACACTCAGTTCTTAACAAATTCACTATAGCAAAAATATACGTATTTTCACACAAATTGAAAATACAAGTATTATTTTATACTACTACTACTACTACACGACTTGCTAAAAATTATTTGTAAATTCTATTTCTTATAATAATATTTATAATAAACATTTTTACAAAATTAACAAATTAGTAATGCAAATTTTATTGATTATACTACAAACATTTTTTATAAATTTACAATCCATGAAAGATTCGTATTTACATTGTACAACATTTGTCAATTACAAAAAAATTTAAACAATATATTCTTTTGTACTGAAATAAGTAACTTATTTTAAAATACATTTTTTAACATCATGTTATAAATGTGCAATGCTCATTTACAACTATTAGCATGGTTATAACTTAAAAAGTATAAAATAAATTACAATTTTATATTATGTATTTCCAAATGAAAATTGAACAATATTAAGAGTAAATTTATTTTACAGAATTATGCACCCAGTTATTTACAAGGTCTTTGAAACAAAGCAACTCAGTAAGTAAAAACAGTATTTTTTTAAATACACCAAAAATTGACATTTGTAACCAGAATAATACATTTACAAATTGTAATTAATTGTAAATGACAAATTTAAATTACAAAACAAATTGTATATTTCCCATTTAAACAGAATGATCTTTTGATTTTTACCATGTCAGTTCGAAATTCTTGTGATGAAGATGATTTATGTAGAGGAACAAGTAATTTAAGCTACACAGCTTTAAAATGTTAAAAAAACTTGTAGCTAATTTTGATAAAGTTTGACAACAGCAAACCAACTTCCTAGGAAGAGGTGGATAGATGATGTCACAAATGGTGTATCCGTTGGATTTTGATGGGTATCAAGAGGATGAATTGTGCTAGCAACTGTCAGAGAGGATTGTGGAAGAAACCTAACCCCAGCAAAGGTGTAGAGCTACATGATGACTATACGTCAATTTATGTGAAATAGAGTAGCCCTCCAGGTATTTTTATTGTAATAAATGTTGTTGTTTAGGTCATCAGCCGAAAGGCTGGTTTGAACCTGTAGAGGTTTTACCAAGTAAAACGAGGAGTGAGGTGGTTTACCATTGCCTTCCTCACTGAGTGGAAAAGTACGCTTATCAGCATGCCGGGCCCTCTGAAAAGCACATATTTTCAACTCTGCAAATGACACCTTCACTTCATTCACCACAGGGTCTGGCTGTATAATGAAATTCATTACTTTCAGAGGAGATAACTCTGATTGGTGTCTTTTACACCTCTACCTCTTCTGTTCTTAAATGATTCAGTCATTTAATTGGCTGACCATGTGACAAGAAACAGAACTATTTATTTTAGCCCTGCAACTAACAGATTGAGTGTAAATAATTTGACACTCCACCTGTCTGTTATGGGCAGTTGTAATAAATACCGTTAATATTACGTCAGCATTAATGTTGTTAATAGTTAACATGTATTATAGTTATATCTCCATTGAAAATTTTACAGTTTTAAATAATATAGCAAACTACTACTACTGTGAGTGTAATTACTGTGTTTTTTTGTTTATTTGGATTTCTGGTTATCCAGATCAGGCCTCGTTCAATGCAAAATTACTATCAAGTGAACACTTTTGAACCCAAAAATTTCTTTTTAGCTCATGTCAGACCAGACCTCACTTAAGAGGGTAGTCAACTCAAAAAGATAATTTTTTAAAAATTTTTTGAAGCACAACATTCGTTTACTTTGTTTGTACGTTGACAAAAAGTTATAAAAACATCTGTTTAAAATAATGCTTACTAGCAAGGCGAGTTAAATTATTCCTTCAACTTTAAGTTTTCCGGAAATGTAGTTGCCCAACCTTGGGAATTAAATATTTTGGTTTGTATTGGAAATATTTGGATGATATTTTTTTCAAATGTTAATAATTTCTTGTTCTATTATCTGTGGAATGATTATTACAAAAACCTTAATTGGGATTTAGTTAAAAAATAATTGGTGAGTAAATAAAATAAATGTTTTTGAAAATATGATTTTTCTTCAATAAATTTTTTGTAAGAAAAAATACATACAAGCGTATACAACAGATAATGGACAGCAATTTTCCGTATTTTGTAGCATAAGAATCATGTTGATATCTATTTGGTTCCTGAGATATTTGATTCCCCGTAAAAGCCCACTTTTCAAACCTCACCCTTATATTAGGGGCTGTAATTAATTTTTTGGCTTGGTTCATATGGTAGATCATTACTAGTAAATTACTCCTAATAAATAATGATAAATTAAAGCCAGAAATTTTAATTTTAATTTTCTGGGTTGACTACCTCCTTAAAAATCAACTGGTAAAAATACTTGAAAAAATATAGGAATATACATAATACCAATGAAAAAGGAATATTATGTGTCTCAGTACAGTAAAACTTGATTATCTGAAGCAGACATTTTCAATAATCTTCAGTATATTTTTTAATATTATTAGGCTGTAATCTAATTGAACTTATGTGAAAAATAAACAATAATGTAAGCAAGATATTCAGCTGGAGGTAAAAAGAGAGTGAAGAGTGGGAATCCTACTGTGAGCAATAATGAATGACTTATGAGAATGGTCTATAATAAATTGATGGTAGTGATGGGGCGAGTTGTAAGAAACTGATTCTTTGTACCTGAAACAAATGGTGCGCTATGAAGTGAAACCGATTACTCAAGTGCTGCTTACAAACAGAAATAATTTAACACGGCGATGAGATATATGGCGAGAAAATGTTTATAATTAATATTTGTTGCTTTGCTGTAGGAATCATACAGATAAATCTGTTTTGAAACTCATGTGGTAGAAAGGATAGTCAAGAAGTAATTAGGAAACTCTAAATTTAAACAATTAATGAAAACAGTTAGGTAAATTTAAACAGTCATGTAACTACTATTATTGTTATTGCTATTTAATACAAACTATCGTTTGTATTAAGGATGGATGGACAGGCTGATACAGAGAGCTGTAGGAAAAGGATGTTGTACTTCTTGAAGATGGTTCACCGATGGATTTTTGTTTTGTTTAACATCTGATTGTTCTGCAATTACTGCTAATGCAGACGGTGAAGGATGAAATGATTTTTTGTAACGTCTGAAAATATGCTGTGCCTGAATGGGATTCGAACCCAAGACCGCATGATAAGAGGCGAGCACGTTACCGACTATGCCAATGCGGCCGGCATAGTTGGAGGTGCGGCAGTGGAGGTGAAGATGGATAAAGAGCAAGACAATATTGAACGCTGGGGTGAGAGTAAACAGTGCAATTGATTGAGTAAGAAAAGGCCAAAGATCGCAATAGGAACTGCTGTAGCAGTAGCAATTGTGTTCCCAGCATTAATTTGTAACAAGTCAAACAAAATACTGGTCTCCTATTGCCTCTCATTATTTCTGATTGAAACAAGTACAACAAGAATAACAAGCTTTCTTTGTTCAGTTAGTACAGTAGTTCTCAACGGGTGTACCACCAAACTTCTGAGAAAATTCTATAAAATAATTTCAGTCAATATTTATTTTTAAAAAAGAACACGAGAATAATATTCAAGAACTTAACTTATTTAATAAGGAATTTACTGGCTTATGCCTCACAACAAAAGATTAGTTAGTTATTAATGAGAAACTTGAGCTTGACATTTCTTATATAAAAGTTCAATTCGTGGTGGAATTGAAGACAAACACAAACACATATCCTGTTCAAAAGAGACAAATCTCTCTCGATTCTTCTTTTTTATGTTTGTGTCGAAAAGCTCACGTCAGGCAAGTAGGTGGTTAAAAAATGTAACTGCTTCCATTGGTATTACTGGGCACTCTTTCTTTATAACTCATATGTTAATGTGTCGCAAGAACTCTCTGCATAGGACATGTATTCTATGACCAAGAAAGGTTTGAGAACTACCGAGATAGTATTTTGGTTGATACTAGAAACACAAAAATAGTTTTTTGATCAAAAACTAGTTGATGAACAAGATGATGGCTAGAAAACTGCAATCTAAAAATGAAGATAAACTTTAATGACAAAAGCCTGACCAAGAAACAGATTGCTTAAAAAAAATTTTTAACTGCTTTCCATAAGATTACAAGTAACTAATGATTATAATTTATCATTTTCATTCTGTTGTATCAGATAATTTGCTGAAATAAATATACATTTTGTTAATATAAATTAACAAAAGATTTTCAGTTAATATCAGTTGCTTTTATTGTATTTCTCATTTTCTGCAGACAATCAAAAGTTTACTGGGTACAAGTAATTATAAAATTTCATAAAGATTCCTGAGCAATCGCACACCATACAGTACACATTCTGTAAAAATTTATGGCCATAGATACAAAACCTAGTGAGAGATAAACCACCATATTTTAAAGGCCTTAAAAGACAATGCAATGGACATTACATCAACATTATGCAAAGAACATTGTAATATGATAAATAATATGTTCAAATACAGTACATTAAACAGAAAACAAAATAAATATAAAGCAATGCAAATAACAAACATCAATTATGGACACAGTTAAACTGTTAATAAGATGACATAAATTTCAAATTTACTGTTCATTAAATTCAAAAAAATCCTGGCTGTATTGCAATACACACATTTATGTATAAAAAAATCATACAGTACAAAATTGACTTATTAATGGTTTTGGATATTGTCATGGTCTTTAAAGGACAAAACAATAAAGGATGATAAATTTTAATAAAGGCCGAGGTTTCTCAAAAGAACTCTGATCATACAAATTTCATTTTCATACAATGAGCAAAATTTAAAGCTAAATGAAAAATTACTAACATGGAAAATTTCTATAAACTTTCCTAGGGTGACCACATTCTGTTTTTTTTTTTTTTTTTTGGTATATTGATTCAAAAAAAATTGAGTAATGAAGTGGCAACTTTTACATAATAGAACAATCCCCATGAACTGTACACACGTTAAATACTTAATAAAAGAGCATTCCTCAAAAAAAAAAAAAACCAATTACATTGTCTTTAATGCGACAACACTCTGCAATACATTGAACAATTGATTAGAGGAAGGATCTTCTTTTACAAGTTTTCCAAAAAATAATTTTATAAAAGTGAGTACACAGTTGGTGAAATTTTAGTTTCCTTAACTTAACTTACATGTTTTGGTGGATCCATCGTCACCAGATTATATAAAATAAAAAAACTGAAACTAATCCTGTTAAAATCCTTTCAAAAATGTAATATACACATAAAATTTCAGTTTTACACAAGTGACAAAACTATAAGTTCTTCTGTTAAAATTTTAATAAATTAATTTCAATTTTTGTATGTTTTTTATGAGCTTTGAAGATGGTGTATGTACCGAAGCATGCAAGTTTATGCAAGTAAGATAACAGATAAAAGAAATTCAAAGTTGTGATAACAGTTAATTAGAAATTTACAATAGTTTTACATTCGGATAAATCCATATGTTTTTAAAAAAAACTAGAAAATTACTTGATCGATGAAAAATTGTATAGTGTACAAGAATCCTCTTTAAATCACTTTTTGTTTTAAAAATGTCTTAAGCGATTGATGAAGAATTTTGTGTATTATTGGGTAAATAAACTATAAAGGAAATAAATGCAAAGGAAGGAAAGTTATCTACTGTCTGTATAAGAATCAAATGGCTGTTTTGAGAATTGAGGGGTACGAAAAAGAGGCTGCTGTAAGAAAAGGTGTACGACAAGGTTGTTCTTTGTCACCACTACTTTTTAACTTGTATATAGAAGAGGCTATAAATGAAGTGCAGGAAAAATTTGACGCAGCAATAAAAATTCTAAGAGAAAAAATAAAAATGCTGAGATTCGCCGATGATATAGTAGTAACAGGTGTTTCAAAAAGGACGCACTTCGAAGTTTAAGGGTTAATATTTTCTGCATCGGGAATATTTTTTTCCCCCAAATAACAGTTGGCACTACCATACTCATTGTTGACCCATTGTGTATTACTGACATGTACTAGTGCTATCCCAGTATTCATTTGTGTCTGTATAAGTTCAAACATGGTTTTTTCAAAGAATGAACGTGTTTTTATTATTGAAAGTTATTGCGCATATAACTTATTCTAACATATTCTGAAGTACCTAATAACACCACAATATCGCGTCTGATTAATAGATTTCGTGAGACTGGCAGTGTACAGGATCGGAAAAGCACAGGTCGACCATCAGTGTTAACAGAACAAGTTTTGGACGATGTGAAACAACGTTTGACTACCTCACCCGGCAAATCACTTAGAAAGTTATCTTCACAGGCTGGATTATCACTATCTTCCGCTTTAAGGGCTACAAAAAATTTAAATCTGCATCCTTACCGCATCGGTGTCATTCATGAACTGAAAGAAGTTGACCATGGGAAACGTATACAGTATTGTCATTGGATATGTTCTCTAGTTAATGACAACGGTGTTGAAATATTGGATTGTGTTTATTTCAGTGACGAAGCATGGTTCCACTTGGATGGTTACATCAACAGCCAAAACTGCCGAATATGGCGCGCTCATAATCCTCACACATTTCATGAACGTCCACTACACGCACGTAAAATTGGTGTTTGGTGTGCGATCTCCCGGCGTCATATTGTTGGGCCTTTATTTTTTGACGCATCTGTAGATGGTGTACCCCAACTTATTTGAACAATTTATAGCATTGTTAGAATTACACGATTGAGATTGTTGGTTTCAGCAGGATAACGCAACGTGCCATACTTCTTCTGAAACGCTGAATATGTTACGAGAATTTTTTGGCCATCGTGTGATATCAAATGGATTGTGGCCACCAAGATCCCCAGATCTTACTCCTGTGGATTTTTTTCTTTGGGGGAATTTAAAGAGTAAGGTTTTTAAAAACAATCCTCATACAATTGAAGAATTGAAGGCTAATATTGAAAGTGAGATTACAAACATTAATGAGCAAACACTACGAAAAGTGGCTGCAAATGTTATGAAACGTGTCCGAACTTGCATTACAAGCAGAGGAAGTCATTTTGAACATTTATTGTGAAGTTTTAAAGGTAATCTGAATGTTATAAAGGTAATAATTTCATACCGTATAATTTGTAATTACTTAATGTAATAGCGTTCTCAAACTTCGAAGTGCGTCCTTTTTGAAACACCTGTTATTAGCTGAGATAAAGAAAGAACTAAAGGATGTCTTAAATGGAATGGATGAGATCTTGAGAAAGGATTACTTCATGAAAATTAATAAGAACAAAATGAAAGTGTTGTGCAGCAGCTAGAGTGGTTTAGAAAAGATGGGAAATTTAAAAGTAGGCAACGAGAACATACAGGAAGTTGGGGAATTCTGCTATCTAGGGAGTAAAATAACAAGGGATGGTAGAAGCACACGTGATATCAGAAGTAGAATTTCTCAAGCTAGAAAAGCCTTTAAAATGAAAAACAGCTTAAAACATTATGTTTGGAGTGTAGCATTATACGGGAGTGAAACGTGGGTGATAGGGGCTGTAGAAAAGAAGAGGATAGAAGCTATTGAAATGTGGTGTTATAGGAAAATGTTAAAGATTAGGTGGGTGGACAAAATAAGTAATTTAGAGGTTCTTAGTCGAGTGGATGAAAAAAGAAGTATATGGAAGGATCTTCCTGGAGGAGGAATATTGAGGGAGTAAATTGTAGGGGGAGGCAAATATTAGAATATACAAAGCAAATGACAAAAGATGCAGGCAGGGTGTTACAGGTATGTAGATATGAAACGACTTGCACAAGATAGAACAGCTTGGAGAACTGCATCAAACCAGCTGAGAGATTGATGACAAAAAAAGTTATAAAGAGATGACACACTGAATGAAGTAAGTAAATAAATAAAAAAACTGTGACAAAAGAGGCAAACTGGTAAGTAATAGATTTAACATAGCTTTAATATTTAGGCTCGTAAGTTCTTGGTATGCCCTATAAAACTGTCATGTGAGAATGAATAGTAACACATCTTACAAGGAAATTTTTGAATCCTTTATAAACACAGTTAAGAATTAACAATTCACAAAATATTGACGTACAATTTATATAAAAATGACTTAAGGCCAGATGCACATATAAGGACAAAAAGATATCATATACGAGGGGGTACCCAAAAGTATCCGGAATAGCTCTGCTGTGGGCGGAGCTTGTGCAGTACAAATTCCCGCCACTAGGCTGCTTGTAGCGCTACTCATTGCCAGTTCAATGCCATTTTGTTCGTTGATCTAGCTTGTTCTGTTCTCGTGCAGTGATTGTTCTCGCTAGTGCTGTTTTGTGCTCGTGTCGTTTTTCATGATGGCAAGTTTTAATGAACAACGTGCGGCTGTGAAATTTTGCTTCTTGCTCGGTAAAAACGCCGCGGAAACAGTTGTAATGTTGAACACAGCTTACAAAGACGACGCTATTGGAAAAACCCAAGTGTACGAGTGGTTTTTGCGCTTTAAAAATGGCGACATGTCGATTGAGAACAAACCTCGTTCTGGACGACCGTCGACTTCCCGAACAGACGAAAATGTTGTGAAAGTGAAAGAAATTGTACGAACAGACCGAGGACAGACCATTGACCAAATATCACAGGTTAGTGGGTTATCTTGGAGCTCAGTCCAACGCATTTTAACAGAAGACTTGACAACGAAAAGAGTCGCTGCCAAGTTTGTGCCTCGGGTTCTGACAGACACTCAAAAGGAACGTCGAATTGAAACGTGTAGTGATTTGAAACAACAGCTTGAAACTGATCCAGATTTCATGTCAAAGATCATTACAGGTGACGAGTCTTGGTGCTATGGGTACGACCCAGAAACCAAACAACAATCCAGTCAATGGAAGACTTCATTATCACCCCGACCAAAAAAAAGTCGTCAAGTCAGATCGAACATCAAAACAATACTGATTTGTTTTTTTGATGTGAGGGGAATTGTCCATTCAGAGTTCGTTCCACCAGGCCAGACGGTAAATCAAGCTTTTTATCTTCAAGTGTTAAGAAGACTACGAAACAGCATTCGTCGTAAAAGACCTAATTTGTGGCAGACAGGGGACTGGTTTTTCCACCACAACAACGCGCCTGCACACACGGCAATCTCGGTTACCCAGTTTTTGGCGAAAAACGGCATGGTTTTGCTACCACACGCACTGTACTCACCCGATCTGGCTCCGTGTGATTTTTCTTGTTCCCACGCATGAAAAGGGGCATGAAAGGTCTCCGATTTAACAACGTTGATGATGTCAAGAAAAAAATTACGGATGAGCTGGCAGCCATCACTGAAGAGGAGTACAAAAAATGTTTTGAACAGTGGAAGCACCGATGGGACAAATGTATTAGTTGTAATGGAGAGTATTTTGAAGGGGATAAGGTTCTTTTGTAAAAAAATTAAAAATAAATAGTTTTAAAAAATAATTCCGGTTTCTTTTGGGTACCCCCTCGTATGTGTAAAAAAAACAAAGAAAACCATTTACCTTCAACAGATTACTGTTCGATATAAAACCTATAGTGGGAGACAAACCACCATATTGTGGGGTTCCAAGCTTTGTGTAGTTGTAGGGTGAAGGGTACGGGTGAGGTATATTGAATGAGTGACACATGCTGGGAGAACGATTGTTGTATTACTCTGATACAAAACATTCGTTTTTAAACTTTCCGTATTTAACATATTTGTTTGTATTTATTGTATTTTTATTTATTTACATATTTTGATAAAAATTTGGAAGTGAAATATTATGAACCCAATCAAGTTAATAACCCGGTAGGTATTTGTTAAGTTAATGCGCCGGATGATGAGAATATTTTTTAGTCTAGTTAGTTCACGCTACCACTACAAATGCAGCAGCAGTGAAACACTACTAACACTCATTCATTCTCCATTCTCCCACTACTATAACAACGCACTGCATTCCTTCCTACTACATGGAGCTGGGGCTCGAGCAATACATTTGAACGACCTTAAAGACAATGCTGTTCTAACATTTAAGACTTTTTATAATAGAAATCACAAACAAACATCAGCCCACAATATTAAACAAAAGCATGTTGTTTAGTAAGAGACAAATGTAAGTGGGTAAGGAATATGCATAGGTCTATACATATGCTCTCTATATTGATATCAGAGACAAATCTAAAATTACATACAATGCATATGTTACAGTATCTGTAATATCTGTATTATCTACTGTCTACCTTTAGATTTACTACTAGATATGTTATGTATACTCTTAAATATTAACATCTAAACTTCAAATTTTCTGAGTTTCATCCCTTGTTCTGTAAAAACAACTTTAATTAACAACTGTGAACTGAGTTCTGAAAAATGCAAGTTTCAACTATTACATTATTCCATACAAAAAGATTTTAGAAGAACTTATTTTCAAACTGGGGTTTTATGGGACAAAAAATTAAATAGCAATTTTCTAAATGAGTGTTCTCTTCATTAGAAACTTTCGTGACCCATTATGAAAAATGGTATAAAGCAGAAGTTATTTTGGCCTGAACGTGTCTGCACAATGTAGATATTATGTAAACATTTTTTTATTTTATCAGTTTCCATTTTAAAGTAAAAGTATTTCTCATAAGGAAATCAACTGATGTAACTTTAAGTTACATCTAATAGAATATAGATTTTGAAAAGTAGAATTTATAATTTTTTCAGGTTTTATATCTGACTGTTATACACATTGACACCATCACAAACGATAAAGGGTACCCTAATAGGTGAAAATAAGTTAATAAAAAATGTTACGCCTGACTGAGGATCAAATCCCAGATACTTGGTGTAGAAATTAATAGCAATAAGCACTACACCATCAAGCTGGCCATTGTAATAGTTCAAAAGTTAAGAAGTACAAAACTGAACAGAGGTACTGAAAAAAATGTATTACATCGATATCTAAAAAAAGACCAACAACAGACAACACATGTTATGAATATAACTTGTACAAGACATGCTGGCACAGGTTTGGACGTACAAGTACACACAGATAAAAATGAAGTATATACAAAACAAAATTATACAAAGTATATTAAACAAAATTATTTATTTCTCAGTTAAAAACCAAACAAACTGTAATTATCATTATGTGTGGCAGATTATTTTTAACAACAGTTACAAAAAATAAATCCACAAAAATATATTGTGCTCGTATAGGTTAGGTTAACATAACATATTAATAATACTAATACAATGTTAATATATTACAATATATATCACATTATGATCATGAATGTACTTGGAGGGTGAGAAGAAAAGAGTACCAGTGCCAGTTCAAGTTGTAAAAGTTATAAAAATATTACAATTTAATTCATTATCATAAAATACCTATCGACTGTACAAACAAGAAAGTTGAACACACTTTATACATATTATGTACAAACCTGAACACTTATTTTTAAACTATTACACATATGTGACTAGAAAATCTGAGCAACAACAAAAATTTCTCGCCCTTACAAACATTTAACATACACTGAATTTCTTTGTATTATAAATTAAAATAAGTTTTAAGATTAAAAATATTAGTCGATACATTTATTATTTGGAAATAAAAAATGTTACTTTTTATGCAGTGGCAGATATTAAAGAGAATCTAGGTAATTTGAGATGAAAAAGGAATGTTCCTTAACTAAAAATTTAACATTCAATGGTACATCACACAATACAGCACTTTATAATTATTTACTCGTGTAGAATTTCATTAAGTAGGATGATTTGGCCTATCTCTAACTGGATATGAATCTTTCCAGTACAAGACAATGTGGCACATGCGTAAAGCAATACAGAGCTAAAATACTGCACTCAGCTGTCAAGTTCAGATAGCATTGATTATGAATGGTCTGCCCATAACAGACAGGTGGAGTGTCAAATTTTTACACTCAGTCTGTTCGTTGCAGGGCTAAAATGAATAGTTCTGTTTCTTAACACATGGTCAGCCAGTTAAATGACTGAATCATTTAAGAACAGAAGAGGTAGAGGTGTAAAAGACACTAATCAGAGTTGTCTCTTCTGAAAGTAATGAATTTTATTATACAGCCAGACCCTGTGGTGAATGAAGTGAAGGTGTCATTTGCCGAGTGGAAAATATGTGCTTTTCAGAGGGCCCGGCATGCTGATAATGTACTTTTCCACTCGGTGAGGAAGGCAATTGTAAACCACCTCACTCCTCGTTTTACTTAGTAAAACCCTACAGGTTCAAACCAGCCTTTCGGCTGATGACCTAAACAACATGAATGGTGCCGAACACCATTTCTGAAATCATAGATCCAAGAACATTAAAGATGCCTAATGTGTTTTTAGTTTATATTATGACATTTAAACATTTAAATATTTTGCCGATTATTGATAACATTTTTTAAATATTTTACACTTATATGCAGTGAACAATATTTCAGTTCATGATTTAAGTTTGTTAAAGGATGGGAGATTATTTTATGAGAAATATCTAAAGTGGATCTACCCTCTGCCAAAAGTATTTTTTAATTTTAATTATAATTTATTTAGTGTAGTATACAAGATCTAGATGTCATTAAAAAAAACACAATCAAAAAGTAAAACTTACAGAAAAACATTTTTAATATAACTATCATTACGATCTAATAAATGTTAGATGTGAATAACTTTTGATTAAGAAAATCCTAATGTCAAGTACACTCTCTATACGTCCAAAATATTTAGAGGTGTTAATTTTACCAATACAGTACTACCTTGTCAATCCAGATGTGTGGATTATCCGGCCCAATCTGGATTAGAATTTTTTTATTCATAAAATCGTGATATTCTGCATACATTATTTGAACAACACTACAACCTAGATACAGTACATAATACACTGTACAGTAGTGTATACTTATCTAAGATTAAATATTCAAAGTGTACTGTCACTATGTACTGTACTGTTAAAGCATTAGTGCCTCGAGCTAAAGATTACATGCACATTAAAGTATTTGTTTGGAAAGTAATTTTTGGACATCATGATGTACTTGGAGCAGCAGCCTGACACCACACTGGCTGACCATATGATGGTAAACTGATTGTGCAATCATGCTTCTTTAAACACTATACAAAAACAAAGCCAAGAAAGTTAAATTATTTCTTTGTAAATAAAACTAAACGCTTATAAATGTTTGTATATAAAAATATTGTAATGTGTTTTTGTCCAAAGAAATATAAATAAACGAAAAGGTTTCCCAATGGATTTCATTTTTCATTATTGTTTCTTGTAAATCCAAATTTTTGATTTTTCGTATCAATTATCCACTAGTCCACTAGTCTGGATAAACAAGGTCGTACTGTACAATAAAGACATCATTTACTCTTGAATTACATAATTTAATTATTTTAAACAACAAATGAAACAAAATTACAGAAATAGATAAATTTATATAATTAAAATTGAATAGTGTATAATGATCTAGAAATTGTATTAATGGCACCATTAAGTAATAAGATTTAAATATGAAATGGATAATCTTATTCCAAATATATTAAATTAGTATTGTGTCGACAGTTTCAACCAAATCGTTTTGTATAATATGAAATAATAAAAAAAACTAATATGGCAACAAGAAATATTACTTATAATAGTATATCACACAATTATACAAAATCTAAAATAACAATTGTCAAACTCAAATATTATATTATGTTTTCTTACATAAAAAAAACCTACAGCTAAATAATCTAGCATTACCTATGTTTAATATCCCTTAAATTACACCTTCTTCAAAGTTGGTATTTAATACAATTCAGCTGACACTATGTTTAATTATTGTCTGGTGCTCTCTCAAAATAATCAGAAGCAGTTAATTACGACATATGTAAGGCAGAATGCAAAAAGTGCAAAAGAGACCATGGGTAAAATTGTTTATGTGTTGTTAAAATGATCAAATTTAGCAATAAATTCTGAACAATTTGATAGCAAATTTAGATTTTATCTCTGGAATTACGTTAAGTTACTAGAAGTTCCTGTGCGCTTTGCTACAAGTGTGGAAATAAAATAAACCAAAAAGGAAATGCTGGGAATAATAGATTTAACAAAATTTAGAATAATTTGGTAACGAATGATTTAAAAAAATTAAAACGCAAAGATTAAAGGTGTTTACAGTAACTGATTATTATTTTGTATGTATTCTTATCTTTTTTCAAGACGAGGTTCTTAAAAGAACTGATTGTTATTTTAAATATTACGGAAATGCAAAGGTTTAAAATCATAACAATGAACAATGCTTACGTTCAGTAATCTGTAACCGTCAAGTGACCAGTGAGCTATGTGAGAGTGGGCAAAAATATTTTCTTTTCTTTTTTTTTTTTTTGTTTAACGTCCGACTGTTCTGCAATTACTGCTAATGCAGATGGTGAATGATGAAATGATTTTTTTGTAACGTATGAAAAAAATGCCGTGCCTGAATGGGATTCGAACCCAAGACCGCATGATGAGAGGCGAGCACGTTACCAACTTCGCCAATGCGGCCGGCTGGGCAAAATTAGCTTACCAGCACAAACAAATAATGTGTTTGTGAGTTCAATTCCGCCATTGTACAAATTGAAATCAGTATTAAGTTAGTTAAGTCTTTAGTTTTCTGGGTCTAGAAACCAATTGAAAAAGGTCCGAGCTGAATATCTTCAGCCGTTGAGGAGTTACGACATATTTTTGAGCCCCTGGGGGTCGTACGTCAGATTTTGGATTTTTCCTGGGAGTTTCAGAGAGTAAGGAACAAAAAAGGTCTTCACTCGGTGGCCTCCTTATGGGTTACAATTTCTGGACATAGCCCATTACATTCAGCTTTATAATATAAGATGGCAGATTGAATATTTTCGTTAGAAAAACAGGTATTTAAATGCATTCTAATCTTTACAATACCATCCTCATTAAACTTTACTTATTTAAGAAACTGTACATTAAAATAACATTTATACATTAAAATAAAGCTTTGATTGTCCTTTCTGAAATGGTACAAACTGGTTTTTAAAATGATGAAATTTTATACTGTTAAAAGTTCTTCTGAACTTTGCATCTTCATTAGTATTTATGCAACTGAGTAATTTCTACAAGACACAGAAGGTCTCTGCATTTTTCTTGAACAAAATGTCTTGGTGTTTTAGAATAGGTATTCTTTTCGCTGCCTAGTCATCCGTGGTGGAGTAATTTTGTTAACAATCCAACAGGACAAAGAATCAACAAGAAACCAAATATTGACTCAACTACTTATTTTGCTTATACTGAACATTTTATCTTTCCAACAAAAGGTCCCTTTTCGCTTTCTGCCGCACATATTGAAAGATCGGGACAACAGTTGGAGAGTTACCAAAACCTAAAATGAACTTACATTTGTTTCAAGTGCACCGTACTGTTAAGAAGCACTTGGGACCGAATTGTTTATAAGAAGTAAAGACTTTACCTTCAACACAATCATGTAAACAATTCATAACAGCAGCAGGATGATTATCTACAACTACTTTATTTTCTCAAACTTTTGTAAAATAATTTAAATTATTTCACTTCATTAGTTATTTTAATACAATTTCTCTGTGGATTTTTTTAAACTAAGATAACTTCATAAAACTGTCGATAAAGAACCATTTAAGCAGACTTCAAAAAAGCAAGAATTGTTTTGAAGTCTACTAAAAAAATTTACATTTACAGTTAAATAATAAACATCTTGTCAAGCATATTTTAATCAACATATTTAGACACATTTCTGCAATATTAGTTTTACTATGTTTAGCAACTAATCAAAGTGAGAGAGCTCACTTAGGACCACCCATTGATAACAATGGTGTAGCTACACATTTCTAGAAAAAAAAACAGTTTTTCTTTTCACTAAACTTTGTTGTTGTGTCTACCAAACAAAAGAAAAATACTTTTGTAACTCCTACCAAAAGATTGCAAAAGAGTTATTAGCCTGTCCCGGTAAATCAACTCTGAAGGTTTCTTCTAACGTAAGTATATCATGAAGAAGTGTACAAAAATTTCAAAAAAATAAAAAATTTAAGTTGTTCTATCGATCTTTACTTCATGGTCTTCATGAGGACGTTCATTATAAGCGATTGCAGATCACTGAGTTGGTCGCTGGTTATAAAGAAGCCGATCAAAATTTTTTGGTATGATAAAGTGTGTTTCAAACCTAATGGCCATGTTAACCAGCATAATTGCATGTACTGGTTGGTAAATATCCTCATAATTACCCTTTTTTTTAGTGAAACAATAACTTGAAAATTTACTTAAAATTGCTGAGGGAATAAGTGTTGCCAGAACTTAAACACAATCGTGTCTAAAATTTTAAATCGCTCATCTGGCAAGAAGATGAGGCCCCAAACCACTCTGGGTAGGGGAAAGTGACATATGTGCCGCCTGGTATAATAGTAATTTATAGCCTTGGCTATAAAAAAGCACTAAATAGAATAACAGCCGATACAGGGAATTTTGCTGGAAAAGAAGTGGAACTTAAATGAGGCTGTGGTAATATAGAAAAATCACGTATTATAAAACAAAGAAGAACCAATGATTTTGGAATTAAAATATTAAAAAATTACAGAATATAATCTTTAGTGATGTATAAGGGCTCCAAAGAAGGTGTGGTAGAAACAACCATTAAATTGATACACAAGAAAAATATACAGTTTAAATTACAAAATTTTCATTAAAACTAAACAAAAACTGAAACAGTTTGGTGAAAAGAACAACTGTTTTTGTAGTATTGATTTACAACTCTACTGTTTCTATTTAAATCGATGGGAACGAGTAACTGTACAAATAATACATTTTTTACAATTATAAATATTGTCAAATATATCTTTATAACATTTTAAGAAAATTAAACTATTTCACTGAATTCTTTATAACACAAAACATATAATAAAACTTTAATACAATTAACTTCTTTAAAACAATACTAAAAACAAAATATATTTATAGCAAATAAATTCTTCAGGTTATATGAAAACATATACAAACTAATATTGTTTTTTTTTTTTTATAAAAACAAAACATTTCAGAATGAGAATGAATTGTTTGACACCATCATATTTACAATAATACTTGTTAATAGATTTTTTTAGTTTTTTTTAAGGTGATTGCGTGAAGATGTAATTAATTCACATTTTGTAGTAACTTGAGAGAGGTTATGTATTGTGCTTTCGGTAAATTAATCGGCAAAGAAAGGATAAGACATTTTATAAAACTATTTTTTGTGTATATTTTATTGTAGATTAGGGTAAAACTTTACAAAAAAATTTTAAAATATTATTAATAGATCAAAAATTAATGAAATATAATACAAAATCACTACGAGGTCAATGAAATGCAGCAGAATACACTTGCTTATCTAAGGAGACCGGTATTGAGGGTACTCCAGATAGAAAAGTCACCACCACCCCTTCTAATAAATCATTAATTGTGTTCCGGCCTTATATACTTCTCCCGACCCTTTTGCAGCATACCAAGAGAGGCCTTTGTCGCCAATGCCGAGGCCAGTAACCGCCCAATACCACAACACTCTGCACTGAGCTGATCGTCATTGCACTCTACGACTCCGACCAAGATTGACCGACTGGATCCTCGAGAGAAAGAAGGAAGATGTTTTGGAACTTGACGCAGCAAGCAACTCAGCAGCAGTCATGCACTGCCTTCATCGGTCTTTCTCAGGACCAACTTATAAAGATATTAACTGGCCCTCTTCAGGGCCATCCACTTGAGCCACGGCTCTCGCCGTAGCCTTGTGCTGCGAACACAGCGGCCCTTCTCAGGACCAACTCATAAAGGTTTTCGATAGCCCTTTTCAGGGCCATCAACTAATTCTGTCGGCCTTGGCAGAATTACACATAAACGGCCCTTTTCAGGGCCACCAAAAAGTAAAGGTTTTATCTCGCCACTTAATGTCCCTATCCAGTCAAAGAAGAAACCTTTTTCAAGACCCACAAAAGAATTCTGTTATTCAGCTGATTATAAATATTTACTTTCATAACCATAACCATATTTAGTTTATTTTTTGTATGTGTATAATTGACAATAACATACTATCATTTAATTAGTGAAAAATTCAAAAGGATAGCTAGAGGGGATTTATGGAAAGAGCATAAAGAGAGAGGTGCAGGGAAGACGATAGTGCAGATGGAAAAGGGTATGCGTGAGGAAAGTTCAAGCTGTGTGGTGACAAAATTGAGTAGATTATGAGTTGCTTGTAATGAGAGTGGCCCGAGGCAGGGAAATATATAATAACTCCTCCTGGTCATTGAAACCATACATGGAACACACAAGAGAGTGAGAAAGAAGCTCAAAGAAAATACTAGAAGATGCAAAGGACATTGGTGTGGAAGAGTTTATCTCTAAATAGTTTTTGTTTTAATAGTAAACATCTAAGTGAACACTTAAGAAAATTTTGAACTATTAAGTAAATAGTATATGACGACAAACTTACTGAAGTAATAAGTACGTACATACAGAGGAGGTGATGTGTAATCTAAATAAAATATAAGAAACTATTAGGTAATAGAGTTGTTAACACAGTACTAATATTTAGGCTAATTATTTCTTGGCATGTCGTATGCACCCTTTAATGGTATCTTGGATGCAACTATAAAACAAAAGCTTTTTCCTTTGTCACCATATTGGTGGTGTAATATGGAAGGTAGAGTAATCAGAGCTTAGAAGGGTTGAATGATATAAAATTTTATTTTATCAAACATCCTATATAGGATTTTAAACAGCCGTATTATTTAAAATTGAAATATATATTTCTAACCACCAGAATACGGTAACATAAAACACTTACCAATGTTTATAGCATTTTCGTGTATCTTGTACACATCTTCAGTAAATTAAAATTTTTTTTTACATCAAAATTTAAAACTTCCTGCTCCTACCATGGTACATAAGGAATAGTTGATTCTTATATTTAAAACAGTCTTGCCAACTTAATCAGTTGATTGTCATATTCAATCTGTGTGTTCATTAATTTTCCCTGTTATTGTATAAATAAAGAAAAATAAAATAATCAATTTTATTTATATGGAATTTATAAAATTAAATGTAATGAATGTAATGAAATATATATAGGTAAAACCACCAGATCTTTTAAACAACGGTTTACAGAACACTATTCAAACTATAAAAAAGGAAATTGAAAATTCTTCAATGTAACTGAACACATGATCAAAAATAAACATACTATGTCGAGTATAAAAAATAATCTAGAAATATTAGAAATAAATAACAGACAAAATGAAATTGAAATTTTGAAAAAATATTATATTATTTTATAAATACAATAACAGGGAAAAATTAATGAACACACAGATTGAATATGACAATCAACTGATTAAGTTGGCAAGACTGTTTTAAATATAAGAATTGACTATTCCTTATCTACCATGGTAGGAGCAGGAAGTTTTAAATTTTGACGTAAAAAAAAATTTACTGAAGATGTGTACAAGATACACGAAAGCGCTATAAACATTGGTAAGTGTTTTATGTTACTGTATTCTGGTGGTTAGAAATATATATTTATATAAAATTTTATATGTAGCTATATACATGAAAACAATGGTTACCAAAAAAGAAACAGAGTTGCAGCGGTAGGACTAAGCCTTTCCAGTATGAGTAAATAAAATTTAATTTTTAGCAAAGTGATTATACAAATTCTGATTCTTTGCTTTGGTTAACATGGAACCTAGAGAAGCAGTCTTCATTGTACTGACAATAATCTAAACCAAAACCACATACGTTATGAAACGTCTGTAAAACATGAGAACATGTGAAAATTGAAAAAAAAGTTAATGATATCACACAACTGAAAATATCAAAATTATGATGTAGATTTTCAGAAAAAAATATATCATATACAGTTACAAAGTCTCTAAAAAAGTATTCATCACGTTACACAAAGAATGCTAAACATGAACTTTGGATACTGAAAAAAAATGTGAAAAAATAATATCTAAGCACACAGTGAGAAAATATGGTGCCATAAAACAGAAAAGAAGTTTATAACAAAATTTTTTTATAAAAACAAAAATTCTTTGACTGTTAATTTGATGGTGTCTTATGATTTTATTACATAATTTTTACAGAACAAAAAATACCAGGAAACTCCAGAAAGTAAGAGTACTTAGTCTCTGATGCTCAAAGAGAATTTTTTTCAACGAAGGTTACAGCACTGGGTTCAAGGTCAAGGTCTTGAAAGTAGAACTGACATTCATTTAATTCAGTCAGTTGAAAACTCTTACTGTAGTCTTATATTGATATGAGTGTTTTGTTTCCAAATCTGTCAGTTGCG
The DNA here is from genome assembly GCA_035578175.1 of Catonia carolina. NCBI lineage: Eukaryota > Metazoa > Arthropoda > Insecta > Hemiptera > Achilidae > Catonia > Catonia carolina. The sequence continues at coordinate 49,540,152 of JAQMRL010000007.1, forward strand.
ATTTAAGGAGCATAATCCAGTTCGCAAAGGGAAATGTGCAGTTCCAGATTTAAAAAAAAACATAAAAATTACATTCTGAACTAATCTAGCTATACCTTGTTGGTATAATCACAACAGAAAATCTACTTTGTAAGGTTTTTATTTTAAAATCAAAAATGTTAATGGGGATGGGGGTCATGACTTTGAAGCTTGCAGAACAAATGTTTATAATGAGCAAAGGAGTGGAAATTTATCAATAGTGATTGATCTTTAACAAGATCCAAGAATACCATTTATGCAAGAAATAATTCCCACAGGGAAACAACTGATGCAATGTGGTACTGTGACATGCTAATAAAACTACAAAGGGTGATATCAGAACAAAAGCAGAATATTAATGAAGGGAGCTAGCTGATTTAAGTAATGACTTAATTCCAAATGTTCCAATAAATTTGAATTAACTTTACCCGCCAATAATCAGTTATATAATTAAGATAATTCTTTAATTACAAAATAAACACATCGTTTAACGCATTGAATGGGTTTATACTTATTGTTCCGGGTTAAAATTTTTTTTTTGAAAGTTTGATTCTTGCTTTTTTTTTATTTTAACGCTACAAAGCAACTCCTAGGACTCATTCGGTTAGAAGACCATCAACAGGTTACTGTTTACAGCCCTGATGTGGCATCTTCAGATATAATTTGTCTTTTTACATTTATGAAATCGTTTATGGGTGAAAAAAGGTTTTTGACTGAGGAAAAGGTCCAGAATGCCGTCAAACAACGGGCCAAAGAGGTGGCGGGAGACTTTTTTTAAAGACGGTATAAGAAAGCTCATCTCTTAGCTCAAAAAGTGCATTGAAAAAGAAAGAAAATTACATAAAAAAATTGTATTTCATGTACATAAATGAATTTAAAAATTTTTCAAAAATATTGTCTAATTAAATTTCAAAAACTTGAGTACTCTTAGTTTCTGGGTTTCCCTTTACATTTAAAATAAATGTACATATATGCGAAATTTAGGTTCAACATTCAAACTTTAAAAACATGATTCTAATATTTTCCATTACACAAAGCATAAAACAATGTGGGAATGTCAATGAAGAATGATTTAATTATATTATTTAACTTTGGTGTAAAAGGCAACTTGGTAATGCAAAAAATACAAAGATAGGCCTATAAATAAATAATTTCACATAAAACTAGGTTGTACCTGTTTAGTGTAGAGATACTTGAAACACGTTTTTGAATAAATGCTTAAAATACAAACTAACGTAAACAATAAAATGATAATAATAATAGGTAATAATCATAAAAGTCCAGCCCACAAGTGGTAGCAGCACGCATTCACAACTCCTTCAATTAGGCTGTATAAATCCGTTGTTGAAATATCATGTAGATGTGCTTGTTTTCGACATACAACACTTAACAGCTGAAAAAAACAAAATTGGTTCAGTTAATTCATAAAAAAATTCAATTTTATTTTACTTTTTAAGAAATCTGCCTCCAATTTATCCAACTTACTGAGACTGAATAGTACAGTAATCTCTTGCCATACGTGGTTGCTTTTCAACTGTCAAAAAAATCACAAATATAAAATATAGGGTTATTCAAAACTATACGGCAATCTCTTGGGATCTCATTCTATAGCTAAAAATAAGAAAAAAAGTTTATATAAACATAGCCTGAAAACGCTTAGTTAGCGAGTTACGGCTAGTGAAAAATTTCACCTAGAACTCTGTACCCTCGGTGAAGTAAGACCGTATAAAAATGTTAAAGGTAGTTACAAAGATACAAATACAATTGTTTCTTATGTTTTTTAATCTGAAAAATTGAATAAAATTGGTTCCAAAGCTGTAAATGCAATACTTTCAGAGATATCTTACATAAAACACAAGAATCGGTGCAAAGAAATAACACATTTTTGTGTTTAACGTAAGATTACTTCCATAAATGGTAAATAAAGGTAAGTGTTTCACACCATTTTTTTTTTGAAATGGTACATAGTTTCCAAATATGACTCGTAAATTAGCTGTTCAAAATCTACATTAATAAAATTTACTGAATTACTTGATAGTAAAAATTTGAAAAGAATTGTCTATGATAAAACATAAAACTTACCCCTCTTGACGAATGATATTCCAAAGTAAGCATGATAAATCCATCTAAAAATCTAGGATGAAGTATAAGAAGATGATGAGTGTTGTTATCCGGTGAAGTGAAAGTACGACAATTATCGAGGTATTTTGAGGTAAGAACTTTAATAAGACCTTGGTACCATGGTAAAGGTTGGTTATTTAGTATAGTCTGAAGTTTAGGATCAATTAGATCCAACTGTTGTACTTCGGCAAGATTACAAAGTTCTGTTAATTCATTATAATTCAACATATTTCCCTGAAAATATGAGAATCATTTATTAAAATTCAACTTAATTTTAATATTAAGATTGCAAATCAAAATATAAGTAGGGTTTTTTTTAGAGGTATAGAACTTTAAGTTGGCAGTACTGATTTCCATGGCAGGCACTTTGAAAACTGTTTTGTAATTCATGTTCAGTCTGGTTTGCCATTTTATAATGAATAGACTGGCGCCTGAACAATGCTTGCAAATTGTGCAGATTTATTTTGAAAATCATGGTTCGGTTCGTGAAACTTATTGCTGTTGATCCCGATTTTCACATGAAAATTTTGTTCAGTGATGAAGCCCATTTTTGGTTGAATGGCTGCGTGAATAAACAAAACTGCCGCATTTGGAGTGAAGGTAATCCTCGATATGTTGCTGAGAAGCCTTTACATCCAGAAAAAGTGACTGTTCGGTGTGCTTTATGGGCTGGTGGAGTCATTGGTCCTTACTTCTTCAAAAATGATGCCGGGCAGAATGTTACAGTCAATGGTGACCGCTACAGAGCCATGATCAATGACTTTTGTTCCTGAATGAATCGCCTTAATGTTGGAGAGCTGTGGTTTCAACAAGATGGTGCAACATGTGACACAGCGCGTGCCACAATCGATTTACTGAAGGAAATGTTTCGTGAACGCATAATTTCACGTTCTGGACCTGTAAATTGGCCTCCAAGGTCGTGCGATCTAACACCGCTGGACTATTTTCTGTGGGGGTATGTGAAGTCGCTAGTCTATGCCAATAAGCCACAGACAATTGACGACTTCGAAGGCAACATTCGCCGCGTTATTACCAATATACGGCCCCAAATGCTGCAAAAAGTGGTCACATATTGGACATCTCGATTGGACCACATCCGAGCCAGCCGTGGCGTCCACATGCCGAAAATTATTTTTAAATAAAAATGGCAAATAATAATCTTTAAAATAAAACCTATAAATAAAATTTCATTTTAAAGTTCTATACCTCTAAAAAAAACACCCATTTAAAACACCGATAGGTGATTGGAATTCTGTGAGACAGTCTTCATCCGTACAGAAGCTGATCCAAATTTCTTGCAATCAATTTTGTGGTCTGTTTGAGGCATGTTTCAAACTCAATGAACAATTTAATCGCCGTAACTGCAAATACTCGTCAGATGCAAATCCGCATAAGGTAATCCAAGAAGAGCTTAATGTGCCTGGTTTTATGGTATGGGGAGAAATTATCTTTCTATAGTAAAACAGAAGTAACCTAGCACAATTAATAATGCGCTGAAGACTGTTTTGGTTACCCCAACTTTCCTGTGTGTGACTTGATACGAGTCTTATGTAGTGGTAGGGTTGTACAAGTTCAGTGTGGGGGGGTAAAGTGGAGGAGATATTCTCAGTCACTGCTGTCTCCTTTCCACAATACCACACTCATTCCAACAAACAGCTCGGCTTCCTCCCTATGGAAACAAATTCCCCTACCTGTGCGTCCACTGTGCTAGTTTATCTTTACTTATAAACCAAAAGGTTTACCACAGTTTCTTTAATACAATTTTAGCAGATATAATAAAGAGAAAAATATCAATAATAATTGTCAATGACTATAGAGTTAAAGGCGAAGACTTACAACAAAAGAAGAAGTAGAAAGTAATTTGTTCCAAAGAAGATGAGTTTGACAATCGAGAGCTCCTTGTTCAACCATCCATCTAATATGACTGTGTGCTGCATCAGCTTGTTCAAGAATTAGTTGTTGCATTAACTGTTCATGGGATGAATAATATCCGAGGTAGTTAACATATTCTGGTCTGAAATAACAATAAAAAGTCCCTTTTTGAAAGTAAAATTTCCCTTTCAATTATTCTTAAAAAATATAATATTGATCTTTTTTTTGCAATTTTGAAAATCATATGGAGTTAATTACTACAATACAAAATGCCAGTAATGATAACGCAATATAAGTTGACGATCGTCAGCGAGAATAAGGCTGGACTATGTGGGGGGTGGAAGTGCGACACTACATGCGCTTTTCTAAATACATCATAGCGACAGCTCTAACCGTGACATCATGTTGTAGCTTTAATCTTACATTAATTTATTATATTTACAACAATGTCGTTTTATAAACATCCCATTGTTCTCTTTTTTATAATAAATTTCACTAACCTTCTTTTTAAACTGCATTAACTTTTATTTTTACTTACACGTGTTTCGGTGGATCCACCATCATCAAAGTAAATAACATAATTGAAATTAAAAACTTTATTTATTAAAAATCTATAGAAGATGATACATCTTCAGTCATTTGTATAAAACATATATTTTACATATTTTTATACAAATGACTGAAGATGTATAGATCTTCTATAGATTTTTAATAAATAAAGTTTTTACGTAGTTTCAATTATGTTATTTACTCTGATGATGGTGGATACACCAAAACACGTGTAAGTAAAAATAAAAGTTGATGCAGTTTAAAAAGAAGGTTAGTGAAATTTATTATATAAATTCATTATATACAAAAGAATTCATTTCAAACTGCAGGATGCATTATAAAGATTTATTTTTGAATGAACATCCCATTGTATTATTTATTGATTCTTAATAATTATCCTAAATAATAAACATTCATTCTAAATAAGCCATAATACTAGGCCTAAGCTATATTAGTATATAAGTATCCTTTTTGGTCATCAGCAAAACTGAATTACTGCACTCTGAAAGTTGTTGTGATAGACTAGTTAGTCTATGAGTTCTGTCGATGCGAGCTAATTATTGTGAGTAATACTAGTTTTACGATAATTTCAAAATTTTATAGTATTTTTAGGGTTTACATATTTTATAATTTTCAGTAAAGTTATGTTAAATTGCAATTGAATTTTAAACAATTCACTTTCTTTAAATAATTACATTACTCCTTACTTATTTAGTGTGACGGGTCATGAACTGAATTTTATTACTTAAGTGTTTGTGGTGGTTACATTTTGAGTTACACGCTTGATATATGTATTATGCTTTCGGGTTGGCTGATGTAAGTAGGATAGATAGTATACTGTCCTCCGCATGATACCCGCAATCGTTAACTTATAGCGCGTTACCAGTAATTGTTTTATTAAATTCAGTAACCCTTGCATTCAATATACAAGACGTGATTAATTAATGAATTGGATTTCCATTTTCCATCTATTATTGGAAAAATCATTATTTTTTTCTTTTCCATTATTAATTTATCTTCTAAAACACTTCCATTCACTAACAGGGAAAGTTAACACAAAGAAAAATCTCTTAAGTGACTGACACATAAGCACATTATAAAATTTCTGTTCTTTATTCGATTTAAGTAATATTATTATGCTATTTAAAATGGACTGTAATATACTTCTTTGAGTTATTATCCATTAAAATTAGTAAAATCTTTATTAACCATTTTCTGAAAATTTTCTTTCATTACATTAGTGAAAAGAATTTTATCTTTTTTCAGAAACTTTTTATCTTTTTATCTTTTTTCAGAATGAGTAGTTTCTGGTACTTGCAAAAATGTAAAAGAAAGTACAAAATTTCAGGTCTCTGAAATGAACCAATCATTAGAAATAGTACATGAAGATAGGTAATTTAACACGTTGAGCTCGCAGGCTGGAATTACAGATGAGTCGCTATTCCGACACACCATTGCAGTGAGGGAATGCTATGATGCCTCAAGGCATCAGTCAGCCACACGCACGATCTTACTTATTTGTTCATCTATTCATCAGCTAAATATGGTATAATTATATACGCATTTTTTACTTTCTCTTACCTATATGAATATTAAATTTGGTAAAATAGATGAACATTTTAATATAATAGAACAATGTAATATAGAAAATAAATATAAAATTGAAAAATATGAGATGTTCCATGTTTATAAATATTTAAAAGAGCAAAAGCAGGACATTTTGAATAAACAGGTCAAGTTTAGGAATGATGAAGTGATATTGACTGCTGCTGCTACTATCTATAGTAAATATGAGAAGGGATAAATTAAAAGAAATTAATTTTAAATCAGTTTTATACAAATGACTAAAGATGTATCATCTTCTATAGATTTAACATAAGTGAAAACAATTTTTTTAGTTTCAATTATGTTATTTACTCTGATGATGGTGGATCCACCGAAACACGTGCAAGTAAAGATAAAAGTTGATGCAGTTTAAAAAGAAGGTTAGTGAAATTTATTATAAAAAATAGAATTCATTTCAAACTGCAGGATGCATTATAAAGATTTATTTTTGAATAATTACCTAATTTCAGAATGAGTTAATTGTGGTTCTTTTTCAGGTGACCCCATTAGCTGTTCAAGTTTCATGCCACAAGATGTTTCAATTTCTCCTGGAGTACTGTCTCCAGGTAAGCCACAACTATCAGCTATTGATAATGGACAAGTAGGTGATGGACTAGCAATTGGAACAGTACAAAACTTTCCGAGCTTACGTTCAATCTCAAGCTTTGGATACAATTCTCTGAAACACACAATAAATTAGATGAGATAATCATCAACTGATGTAGTTTCACCATGCATAATGTTGAATCACATTTCATAAAATACCACTTTCAGACCAAGCATCTGCAAAAAAGATTTATGGATTTTCCATTTGTAGCATATGCAGAACATGACGAAGCCTGCAGGAGAAGTCTGGTATGGCCTAATAATGACTGCAATTACCTGTTTGAAGGGAGTAGGTACTTAACTTCTGTTAATAAAAGCTAATTCTAACCTACCTTATAGATTCTCCACTTTACTCTTTTTTACTTTCTCTTGCCTATATGAATATATAGGAAGGAAAGTATTGTTTTCATCTCGATTTTTCGAAATCAAGTTTTCACCTGATCTACACGTTTTCAGACCCCCTGAACCCAAAAAACACGTTTTTAGCAATTGGTCTGTGTGTGTGTGTGTGTGAACAGAATATCTCAAGAATGGAACATCGTACGAACTTGAAACTTGAAACTTAAGTTACATACCACTACTGGACCCGACACGAACATTTTCATCAAAATCGATCAACCGTAAATAGTAGTTATTCGTATAATTTTTCACATTTTTGCAATTTTCTCAAAAACTGGTCCTACGATTTTTTTTAAAAATCGCCTGGTTTACTAAATTTTTTCTTCTCTACAAGATAAGGTAGGGGCCATGTTTGGTGAAATTCTTGATGAAGCTGTTTTCACATTTAAAAACTGTTTTTTTAAGATTACGGCTTTAATATGCATTTTAGCGCAAAAATTTATTTAAACATTTTTTAGTATAACACTTAGTTTAGCGATAATTAGCGATTTTTTGCTTTTTTCTCACGAAAACATGTGAAAAATCTTTTTTTTAAGATTTCGGCCTTAGTATGCATTTTACGACAAAAGTGTATATAATCAAATTTATCAGATATTAAAAGATCTACAACTTTTACTTAAAGCATTTTCTCTACAGAGCCTAGTTTAGCGTGAAAGAGTGATTTTCCGGATTTTTAAGCCAAACTGAGGTTGATTTTCTTTTGCGTCTTTCACTTATGATTAAAATTAGGTTATGTTTATTGAGGTTAGTTTTTTCTTTACTTCTAATGTTTTATTACTAATGTTAGGTTTATTGTTAATTATTTGCATTGGCACGAGAAAGTTGTGTGATTGTGTGAAGTTGTGTTGTGTGACCAGATTTTTCACTTTCTTTTGTCCTTTATGAGCTTAATGGGAAGGAAAGTATTGTTTTCATGTCTGTTTTTTCTTAACAGAATTTTTACCAGAAATACACGTTTTCAGGGCCTCTGAACCCAAAAACATGTTTTTTAGCTATTGGCGTGTGTGTGTGTGTTGTGACAAGATATATAAAGAACGGAATATTGTACAAAGTTAAAACTTGGAACTTAGATACCACTAGAGACTTCATCAAACTAAAGCGAAATTTCAATATCTATTATTCATTTTTTTCCTGAGTAATTCACATGAATCTTTTCAGAATTAAATTTTCTACAAATTTATTTAAGTAAAACTACACCTTTATTTACCATTTATGGTAGTAATCTTACGTTAAACACAAAAATGTGTTATTTCTTTGCACCAATTCTTGTTTTATGTAAGATATCTCTGAAAGTATTACATTTACAGCTCTGGAACCAATTTTATTCAATTTTTCAGATTAAAAAACGTAAGAAACATTCATATTTGTATCTTTGTAACTACCTTTAACATTTTTATAGGCATGGCCTTACTTCACCGAGGGTACAGAGTTCTAGGTGAAATTTTTCCCTAACCGTAACTCGCTAACTAAACGTTTTCAGGCATATGTTTATATGAACTTTTTTTCTTATTTTTAGCTATAGAATGAGATCCCAAGAGATGGCCGTATAGTTTTGAATCCCCCTGTATATTGAACACTATCCCAACTGTATGGAAATAATACATAAACGCATGAAACATTTATTCATAGACGCTCTGTTGTGCTGTAGACAATCTCTGGACTATCCGATCAACCATTGGCCTCTATTAGTTTGGATAATTAGAAACTATTTTACATGGTTACAGTTTACCATTTTTAGAGGATACAGCATCAATATCGATTATAATGTAACAAAAACACTTGTGAGAACTTAACTCAGGTAGCTGGCCAATATATTACACAAAGATAAAAAACTTACCGTCTACTTGTGAGAAGAAGATAATATTTTAAAGACAACACAGTTGGATCACAACTATCTTCATGTGCGACGATAAGAGTTACATCAAAATCATCAGTCTGTTTCATATCATGTGCGTCTTTGTATGTAATGTGCGGTGTTTGACTCAGTTGTACCAGTACATATTCACTACTCTGTAAAAAAATGAGACTAACATTAATAAAGTATTTAATTGTTTTGAACCTTCCTAAATTTAAACAATTTTTTTTCTATTGCACAAAATTGTAATTTTTACTAACCTTATATAGGTGCTACATTGTTAGTTTTTCATATAATTTTACATTTTTTTTACTCACATATTGTAGTGGATGTACCATCATCAGAGTATATAAATTTTAAATATTGAAACAAAAATTGTTAATATTTTTTCTAGAAGACGCATCATCAGTCTAAGTAATTTATAGCTCACTTACACAAATTCTAACCCATAAGAAGATCTTGGTGAGCAAAAATAATAAGAACCTTTTTTGTTTGTCATGTGCCCAAACCCTCAGGAAAAATCTGGTATCTCGGGTGCTGGCCTCATGGGGGGTGCTACGCTCCCACAATTTTGAGACCAAATATATCTTACGAAAAAATTGAGATTACCAATTGAACTAGTATACAAATTACATAAGTTTTAAAAAACTGAAAATTGTGGGTTGAACACACGACCAAAAGAACAGTTGTAGATCAAGAGTGAAGTGCAATGTAAAAAGAAAAAATGCAATGCCAAAATAGCAATGGAGGAAAGATGGTTCAGCAATAGAGAGAGAAAGAGTGAGGGGGAGTTGTGTCAGGCCCAATCTAAGGACACTTGGAAGAGGGTTAAGACGATAAATTTTTTTCATCCAGGAGACTCCAAAAGGTAGTATACGGGACATGTCAAGATAAAACTGATAAACAAAAAGTTTATCACAATGATAAATTCATCACTTACCACCAAAAATTTGTTTCTGCTACTGCTTACTTCAGTAGGCTTGTCATGAACCCCTTTGTATCAAATAGCACACAAGATTAAAAATTTAAACACTATGATAAATTCATCACCTACCAATAATTTGTTTCCGCTACTGCTTAACTCAGTAGGCTTGTCATGAACCCCTTTGTATCAAATAGTACACAATATTTGTTTATTTCTATTTCATATAATGAATTAATATAATAATTTCACTAACCTTCTTTTTAAACTGCGTCACCTTTATTGTAATTTCTACTTACACGTGTTTCGGTGGATCCACCATCATCAGAGTAAATGAAAAATTAAAACTAAAAAATTTTTTCACATTTATTTAAAATTTACAGAAGATGGTACATCTTCAGTCACTTGTATAAAACTGATTTAAAATTAATTTATTTTAATTTATCCCTTCTCATATTTACTGTAGATAGCAGCAGCAGTCAATATCACTTCATCATTCCTAAATTTTATTTGTTCATTCAAAATGTCCTGCTTTTGCTCTTTCAAATATTTATAAATATGGAACATCTCATATTTCTCAATTTTATTTTTATTCTCTATATTACATTGTTCTATTATATTGAAATGTTCATCTATTTTACCAAATTTATGTCTTTCTTCTTTTATATGATTGGTATAGTTAGATATAATGTAGTCACATTTCAGTGCTTTTTTTATGTTCATTATACCTCACTTGAAAATTATGACTAGTCATACCAATGTAAAATTTTTTACAATCCTCATTACCACAATCTATTTTATACACACCCTTTTTATTGCTTAGTGTTTCATTTATATTATTTTTAATTATATTTGTGGACAGTAGTTTTTTATTATTACATATGTATGCGATTTTATAAAATTTATTTAATGTTCTGTATAATTTATTATTAATAGTTTTATTGTATTTTAATGCAATAAATGGTTTATGTTTTATTTTATTATCTATTATAAGGGTGGTTCTCATGAAAAAGAGATAAAGTAATAAATAAAATTAAAAACAAACTATATTTTAAAAATAACTTGAGAACCACCCTTATAATAGATAATAAAATAAAACATAAACCATTTATTGCATTGAAATACAATAAAACTATTAATAATAAATTATACAGAACATTAAATAAATTTTATAAAATCGCATACATATGTAATAATAAAAAACTACTGTCCACAAATATAATTAAAAATAATATAAATGAAACACTAAGCAATAAAAAGGGTGTGTATAAAATAGATTGTGGTAATGAGGATTGTAAAAAATTTTACATTGGTATGACTAGTCGTAATTTTCAAGTGAGGTATAATGAACATAAAAAAGCACTGAAATGTGACTACATTATATCTAACTATACCAATCATATAAAAGAAGAAAGACATAAATTTGGTAAAATAGATGAACATTTCAATATAATAGAACAATGTAATATAGAGAATAAAAATAAAATTGAGAAATATGAGATGTTCCATATTTATAAATATTTGAAAGAGCAAAAGCAGGACATTTTGAATGAACAAATAAAATTTAGGAATGATGAAGTGATATTGACTGCTGCTGCTATCTACAGTAAATATGAGAAGGGATAAATTAAAATAAATTAATTTTAAATCAGTTTTATACAAGTGACTGAAGATGTACCATCTTCTGTAAATTTTAAATAAATGTGAAAAAATTTTTTAGTTTTAATTTTTCATTTACTCTGATGATGGTGGATCCACCGAAACACGTGTAAGTAGAAATTACAATAAAGGTGACGCAGTTTAAAAAGAAGGTTAGTGAAATTATTATATTAATTCATTATATGAAATAGAAATAATTTCAAACTGCAGGATGCATTATAAAGATTTATTTTTGAATGAAAATATTTGTTTAATTAGAAGTTAAATACTTTTCAACCAAAAACTATTTAGAAAGGAATTCGTGCACACTGTAAAATGTTTCATCAATCAAGTATTGTTTAAGCTTTTTTTTAAAATGACTTAAATTGTCACAACTTTTTAAACCTTGCGGAAATTTATTGATGTATTTTCTACCTGCGTAAGTTGGTTTTTGTTCAAACAATTTAGTGTTGTGATTAGCAACAAAATAATTGATTCTGTTTCTTGTGTAGTAGTTGTGAACATCTAAATTCTGTAAAAAGATATTTTGCTTTACGTACATTATCACTTCAAAAATGTACAAAGAAGGAACTGTGAGCAATTGCAGCTTTTTAAATAGTGATCTGTATGAGGTGAGGAGGTTGACTCCCATCATACATCTGAGAGCTTTTTTCTGTATTTTAAAAACTCTTTCCATGTTACACTGTGATGAATTACCCCATACTAATCTGGCATACCTGATATGAGATAAAATTAAACCATGATAAGCTGCTATTAGCAATTTTTTATCATTTAATCTGGCAATTTGTTTTAATGCAAATACCCCAGATGATATTTTACCACAAATTTTATCGGTATAATAATTCCACGATAAAGTCCTATCTAGTGACACTCCTAGAAACTTCACTGTTTACACATGATCTAGGATATTATTTTGTAAAAGACATCCACTTCTCTGTTTTCCCTTACATAGTCCGTCTGCATTAGCAGCAATTTGCAAAACAGTCGGACGTTAAACCAAAAAAAAAAAAAAACCCTTACATAGTGTTTGTTTTTGAACTGTAAGTACTGACACTTTTTCCCATTAACTGTTAACATTAATTCATTCAGAAATTGAACTACAGATTCTATGCTAATATGTGTATTCACTTCAAGACTATCTACCAGTAAACTTTTGTTTATGATTGAATTATCATCAGCAAACAATAAAGCTCTACTGTTGGGTAAGATTTCTGGTAATCTATTTATATACAACAAAAACAAAATGGGACCTAAAATTTGACCCTGTGGAACACCAGCTTTGACATCAAGCTTATCAGACAAAACTTTTGTAAGTTTCCCCTAAACTACTCTAGTTATTTCTACACACTGTACTCTACCTACCAGATAAGACTGAAACCATTTAAGTTCTAACGAGGAGCTTTGTCCAACTTCATACAAGGTCTATTCAATAAGTTAAATCCGAATTGTGGCTATAAAAAGAGTTATTGCAGATATATGTACAGAGATTTAAAATTCTTTGAAGTATTCTTCTAGGGCATCGACAAACCTCTGCCAGCAATTTTTCGTTTGGTATGTGTTGTATCAGTCATCAACTACTATGTTGGTCAGATATTTAACTCTTCAGCTATCATCCGCACACTTAACCAACGATTAGAATTCAAAAATTGAGGTTTCTTGGTCATACTGTCATCAGTTAATGTTGAAATCGGACGTCCTGTATGTTATTTGTCTTGCACCTGATTTTGGCCCTCCTTAATTTTTTGTACCACTCAAAAAGCTATCAGAAACATTTAAAGACTCTCACTGGGGGTTTTGTTCAGTTTGACACAAAACAAAAGTTCAAAGTTTTGCTATGAATTGCCTGCCGAGTGATGAAAACAATAATTCACTTTTTGTACAATTTACATACTGTGTGGGCTTGAAGGTAGCTGAGTTGGTTCTTTCTGGTTGCCTGACATCAGTAGCAATCCTGCCCATAATGACTGCCCTATGCCGCTTCCTCTCAGTGGGAAAAATCAGAATCGATACTTATTGGACAGACCCTGTATCTTAAACAGGTTTTCCAGTTATACTTTTAATATATCAGATACAAAGCACAGATAAGTTTAAAAAATTGTACTTACAACAGAAACATTATCTGCAACTGGAACCATTCTGTACACAACCATCTTATAATCCTTTTCATTTGTAAGTAGATAATTATAGACTTGCATAGGTGGTGTCTGCATGTTTTCAATAACTATTGAACCTGTCCAAACCAATACATTATTAAATGAATTACAAATGATAGATTAAATAAATCAGTAATAGTGATTTACTTTACTCTGAAGTTCTCTCTACATAGGCTACCACAATAATATAACTCCCAACATTTCCTGTTCAAAGAAATCTAGTTTTAGTGCAAGATATAATTTCCCCTTTTTATTATTAACAGGTAATCGTATAAAATACTGGACGTTTCCTTATTAGTTACACAAAAGTAACCTTTAATAGTGGGAAAAGTACATTATTACAGGAATGACTGGTACATCCTGAATCCAGTATATATTAAATCTTTATTTACAAATGTTAAAAGTGGCTACCTTTTGTAACAAAGTAGATGTCCCATCTGTAATCAATTTAAAATCCTATGAAAGCATACCTGGATGGCAAAAGTAAAATTCTAAACTATTTGGAAAAATGCCTGCTCGGTTTTTCCATTTTTATGTTTACCAATTTACTAATTATTGTGACATACATCATCTCGTTTTGACACTGCAATTAATTACTTTCCTCGTGCCGCCAGTCTTGCTGTTTTTCTAGAGTACAGTAGAATGTTTTTATTGTTTATTTATTTTTCTAGATTTTTTTGTTACATTCTATATCCATAATTGGTTTTTTTTTAGAAATAACCAGATCTGGAAAGAACCCAGTATAAACATTACAGTATTAATGTTTACAGCAATTGTAACTGAAAATATTTACAATCTTAGAAAGAGTTATTTTACTATCTTCTTACTCTAAAAATAATAATCCTTAAATAAAATTGGGTTCAATTCTTTTATAATTTGGTAAATAAAGGTTTTACTGATGATAAAATTTTTATTTACTTTGTAAACAATTAATAACATACCTGCATGAACTAAACTTCTAGCATAATTTGGTGCTTTAGAATAGTACTTTAGAAAATCGTCAAGGAAACTAGTTAGATGATATTCTGGTCTTAATAGAGCCTGCTGATCAGAAATGAACCAATGAAGACAACGCAAGTGATAATCGTATGTAAATGAATGAAGATGCATCAAAACTTTCACTCTATCGCACTCATCTAGAAAACTTAATGTGAACTGAAAAATAAAAAAGGCATATTTAACATCATATGTAATTTATTTAAGAACTACTTTAAGTATTTAAGCCAAGTTATTCAGTCAAAAAACAAGTAAAAGTAAATAAACAAATTTTTGAATAATTTAAATAAAAAAAATCTGGTGTGAAACACACACGACTTTCTCTTGCCAATGCAAATAATGAATAATATAACCCAACATTACTAATAAAACATTAGAAATAAAAAAAAACTAACCTCAAAAACATAACCTAATTTTAAGCATGAGTGAATGATGCAAAATGAAAACCAACCTCAGTTTGGCTTAGTAATAAGAAAAATCACTCTTTGACACTAAACTAGGCTCTGTAGAGAAAAATGGTTAAAATAAAAGTTGTACATCTTTTAATTTCCTGCATATTTAATTATATAAACTTTTGTCATAAAATGCATACTAAGGCCAAAATTTAAAAAAAAATACATTTTTTTGCATTTCTTTTGTTACATAATGCTCATGGTGCCATTATATAATCTTATAAAAATATCCATTTTTGGACATAGGCCCCTCTATTCTTCCTCCATTATTTTGTCAAGAAAAATCTGCACTCATCCCTGTCAAACATGACAGTTTAGGTCATCTGTCCATCTCATCTGTTGTTGACCCATGAATTTACTCTCGCAATAAAGACATTGCCACAAATCAACTGTTTAACAGTATATTTTTGGAGATGAAGGTTCTGTGATTCAAATCCTAGTACAGGTAGTTACTTTTATACGGATTTGAAATCTAGACAGTGGTTACCAGTGTACTTTGATGGATAATCTTTCAGGAAAGGTTGGTTTTAGTCTGTAAAAGACTACACCTCATTTACACGTCATCCTCATCTCATTGGGTCAAGGGGTAGCTTTTTGTTATTTTATAACTAGAATGCAATGTACACACATTGGGGATTAGAAAGTTTGTGGTCTTTTTCTTCATTTGTACTGTATTTCTAGAGTCTCTAGTGTACCTTTTATGTCACCTATCATCTTTCTATTGTAAAGTATGGCTAAAAAAATTTGATTTAAGCTTGGCTATCTGCACCTTATCCTGGTGTTTTTCTTTTTTCTATAAGCCAGAAGCCCAGTATTTGTTTCTCTATTGCTCTCTGTGTCTTCACTATTTTGTTTATATTCTTCCTATAAATGTCCATATTTTGGAGCCATATGTATGGATGGGTAATATACATTAAATACCTACTCTAGTTCTCAGATACTATAGATACTTCCGATTTATTTGGGATGCTATTTGCCAAATAACATCCACATCAATCTAGTTTCTCTCTCTACTTCCTCTGTCTGCTTGTCATTATTCAGTTTCATTATTTGTGACTTCCTCTATTCTCTTTTGTACAATGGTGATGTTTACAAAAGTTTATTCTTAAACCTATTTTTAACATCTTTATCCAGTCGTTCAATCATCCATGTGTATTAAATCGTTTATTGTTTCTCCATTTATGACGATCCCTTTTTCTCCCATCGTAATTTCAATCCAGTTATTTAGTAATTAATTTTTAACTTCCCCGAGTCCCACACTATCAAAGGCTTTAATAAAGTCCATGAATGTCATGAACAGTTGGATCTGATATTTTTTAGCTTTTCAATTAGATTTTTAGTAGTCAAGAGACGACTATAAGTGAAGAAGGCCCTTCTAAATCCAATCTTCTTCTTCTTTTGTTTGGTAGCAATCAAGTTTGGTTGTTAATTTAGCAACCCTGTCATTATTATTGTGAATAGGCCACAATGACAAAATACAATTAATCATTAGCCAAAATACAACTTTTATTTTTTCTTCCTTTTAGCCAAGAGAGATCTGCTAGTCATTATAATTATAGTAATAACAAAAGTAAAAACAAAGCACTGATACCACTACAAGAACTTTGAAGTAAAAATACTAGCACATAACATAATTTACCCAAAATTATAAAATAAATTTAATTTAGATTGCAAAAGTAGATCAGAAAGTGATTTATTGATTGATATTATGTGCTTTAATAACTTGTACAATGTATTAAAAAAACTCATAAGAGTTTTAAAGATGACTCGAATTAAAGATGAATAACAAAAATAGGTACCTGAGATATATGATGCATATATGATGAAGCAGATGACTTTCCTTGCAACCTTGAACACTCAAGAGCGTGTAATTTTGCATGAAAAAATGGTTCTGATAAGAATAATTCAAACAGAAGAATTCCTCCTAAGAGAGATTTTTGCAAATAACAACAGTTTGTGTTCTCTTCACTAATGGTCTTTTGATTATTTCCTCGGCTCCTAAAAAAAGGAAAAAAACAGTACATGAAATATTAGCAGTTATTAATACATATAGTTTGTTTACAGGAATAAAAATTACATTCTGTTTAGGTACAACATTCACAGCACATTTGTATTACATGAAAAAAAAACAGCAGAAGAAAACTGATCAAATTTTTCTCATTAATCAAACTTTTTTTGTCATCAGTCTCTCGACTGGTTTGATGCAGTTCTCCAAGCTGTTCTATCTTGCGCAAGTATTTTCATTTCTACATACCTGTAACACCCTATATCTTTTGTAATTTGCTTTATATATTCTAATCTTTGCCTCCCCCTACAATTTACTCCCTCAATATTACCCTCCATTATTGATAGCCCAATACCTGGATATCTTAAGATATGCCCCACTAGCCTATTCCTCCTCCAAGAAGATCCTTCCATATACTTCTTTTTTCATCCACTCGCCTAAGAACCTTTAAATTATTTACTTTGTCTACCCCACTAATCTTTAACATTTTCCTATAACACCACATTTCAAAAGCTTCTATCTTCTTCTTTTCTACAGCCCCTATCACCCACGTTTCACTCCCGTATAATGCTACACCCCAAACATAATATTTTAAGAAATTTTTCCTTATCTGTAAATCAATGTTTGTAATCAGAAAGCTGTTTTTTATTTCAAAGGCTTTTCTAGCTTGAGCAATTCTGCTTTTGATATCACTTGTGCTTCTACCATCCTTTGTTATTTTACTCCCTAGATAGCAGAATTCCCCAACTTCCTGCATGTTTTCGTTGCCAACTTTTACATTTCCCACCTCTTCTAAACCACTCTTGCTGCTGCACAACACTTTCGTTTTGTTCTTATTAATTTTCATGAAGTAATCCTTTCTCATGATCTCATCCATTCCATTTAAGATATCCTCTAGTTCTTTCTTTGTCTCGGCGAATTAACTTTAATTTTAATTAACTTGTTAATGCTATGTTAAGTTGATATTTCTTTTAAAAATGCCTCCAAACTTTGAGACACCCAGGCCAAGCACACATAAAAATGACTAATATGCTTTTCACGGTTGATGAGCTCAGCTGTTTCATAGGTTAGACCAATTAGAACATTTGCCAGCGTTGTCAGATTGTACCTGACAAACATTACGCGCGCATGCGTATAAGAGCCGCAATAGTTCACTCTCGTCTTGCATCTCGTACTGAACAAATCGATTATAGAGCGCGTAAACATGCAATACTTTACAATATAATCAGCTGATTGTATTTTTATAGGTTATAATTGTTATTGAAAGACCAAAAAATGGCTGACGAAATATATAACAGAGCTACAAGATCAAGTGTTGGCAACGTTGCTGTAAAGTCATTGGCTAGCTAAAAATTGGGTAGGGGACAATGCATACATTCAGAGCTCATCAGCCTTGAAAAATAGTATAGACTTTAAAGTGTTAACTTGTGTAATTAGATTACATTACATTCATATTTACCCTTTTCTAGGTGTTGGAGGACCAATCTGTATTGGAATGAATCCTAATGTTTGTAAATACTGCTTATATTCATTAACAAAATTAGCACAAAGCTGCTGATGCCATCCATCTTCCTGTTGCTTAGAATCTGTTTCAACAACCGGAACCTGAATAGAAAAAGATTATGAGTAACTTAACAATAATCAATTAAAATTTTATTTTCATGTACATTTACATACAGTTATCAGTAGCACCAAAGTCCTCAGACATAAAAAGAAGAGCATGGGGTAAGTCAAGTATACAAGATCTGTCCCAACAGTTTCGGTAATGAACTTCCACAGCTGGCCACTTTCACTTGTGCGGTGTGGCTTCAGGTGAAAAAGTGATTGGGGGTTCTTGGGTAGAGAAAACCACAGCTCACAGTCACTTGGGAACAGTGGTTGAGTGAAGTTCATGCTTAGCACAAAATGTGTCACAATACACTCATCAAAAAAACGATGGCACAAAATTTGGAGCAGCGTTATGCAATTAAATTTTCCATTAAACTGGGTAAAAATGGTGCAGATATGCTAAAAATGCTTCTTAAAGATGTTCTTAAATCAGTTGTTCACCACATTATAACCGAGGATTTTGATATGAAGAAGGTTTGCACGAAGCTGGTGGCAAAAGTTCTCACTGACATGAAGGAACAGCACCTTTTGAAGCCAGGAAGGTAATTATATAGAATCAGAGCCCATCACCGATTGTAACAATTTTCTTTTGGGTGCTGAATCTGAATATGAAATTATTTTTCCCCACAAAAAAGTATCGATTTAAAAAAAAAATCGTTACAATTGGTGACGGGCCCTAATTCTATATAATTACTGCCAGGAATTGTTCGAACACTACAAAAACAAACCTGAAATTCTTTTGTTTCAAAGATAAGAAGAACTCTGAAAAGACACCACCACAGGACACTGGAGAGGGTAAAAGAAGTCTTAAGAGAGGTCTTCAAAGGAGCCTTCAAGGGGTGAATGAGGCATTGGAAAATATGCATAGAGTCGGAAGGAAAGTCATTTGAAAAATTTAAAGAGATTGTATATTCATGTTCAATAAATGAAAAAAAAAATAGTGGAACTTTTGGGACAGACTCTGTCTACAAAGCATCATTAGTCAAATATTATTTTCATAATATACAACGTTTTTATGAAAAAAAAAAATCACCTTCACCATTATGAGGTCACCTGCCATGAGGTAGATCCTTTGTACCATTGAGAAACTGAAAAGTTGGTCTCCAGCTTCCCTTCTGTCTTAACTGTTTGGTACTTCATACCTATTTTAAATTATCTGAAAGATTTATTCTTCAATGTCCTCTTTTCTTACCATCTTCTACTGAGCCTAGTTGCATTGATTGATATAGATGAAGGAAGTTGATGAAATTCAGCAATGGTGTGTGGGGTAAATTGATATCAGATGTAACAAATATGTTGGAACAGGTGGATAACTACAAATATTTAGGGGTGGATTTTATGGAGGATGGCAGGATTGACTGGGAAGTTAATAATAGAGTCAGGAAGTCAAACTATGCTTATTACCAGATAGATACCATCATCTTTGAAAAAGGAGATATACGGGCCAAAACCAAGATCAGACTCAACGAATGTGTTACAGGCCCTATATACTTTTGTATGCGAGTTAGATTTGGTCAGCACAAGAAAAGCATATTAGAGTACCGATAACAGAATTGTACGCTTGTACGCGTTGCCACTCTTACAGTCGCAGTGTTTACTATGATTCTTTTGAGAGAGATCATGTGATGAAATATTACCTCGTGTATATTGTTTTTCTCCTACATTACACAACGTAATAAACTCTTGTGTATCGATTCTGTTGTTTCCTAATTAAAACTAAATCTCATCGCGAGTTATATGTGATTTTAATGGTTATCGTGGTGTGTTTTGCCCAAAACAGGCAGGTGGAGTCTTAAATTATTTGCCCTCAATCTGATAGTTCTACAAAAAACTGCTAGGGCTACAAAGAATCATTCTGATTCTTATCACATGGTCAGCCAGCTAATTATATGACTGAAGCATTTAAGAACAGAAGAGGTACAGTAGTAAAAGACACTAATGTCAGTGTCAAAAATAATAGGAACCTGAGTTTGAAGGCACAGTTGTCGCTGAATTAAATGAATCAATGATTTATTTTATAGAATCTACTGCAAATTCAAAGGTCCCGGTTGCAAATTCAGATAGTTACCGGTTGGCGAGATAGAAATGGGATGTAAAAAGCGTAAAAAATAAAGAAATAGAAAAGCTATGGTTCTGAGATACAGTCTACATAATAGAAATACTTTAATCTATATTCTGATGAAATTTCACAAAAACCAGATGAGTATGTACAGAGTTATATGCCAATAAGTTCGCATAATCCGTAAAAGTCTCTAAAAATGGGTACTTTTTGTTTTTATGTCAATATCACTTTTAAAAAATAGATAACAATTTCAAGTTTTCGTTGTTTAACGCAGAATTAAACAGGCATTAATTTCACACATTAATACATTAAAATCGATACCATATTATTTTAACAGTATTGAGCTTTCAACTCAGGTTCCTATTATTTTTTACGCGGACATTAGACAGAGTTATCTCCTTTGAGAGTAACAAATTTCATTTTACAGCCACACCCTGTGGTGCACGAAGTGAAGGTGTCATTTGCAGGGTGGAAAGTAGATGCTTTTCAGAGGACCTGATAAGTATACTTTTTCACTCAGTAAGGAAGGCAGTAGTAAACCATCTCACTCTTCATTTTACTTAGTAAAGCCTCTAGAGGTTTTAACCAGCCTTTTGGCTGATGACACACAAACAAAAAATGAACAACAATGTGGTGTACATTAATATTCAATTAACTTCCATTTGCTTAATTTTTAAGTTATTTTGTGAAGCTGCGACTTTATTATTAATATAATAGATTTAATGGTTGAACTAAATTTAAAGTTATATTCTAATGTTTGTTACATAAAATTTTTTATTTATTTATTTATTTTTGCTGAACGCATTTAAAAATTCCAAGAACAATATTAAAAAAAAGGTGGTGGTAGTAGTATTGACAAGGAAAAGGTGTCAACAAAAAGAAATTTATAAAATTGGACTTCTTGAACATAACTGATAATAATTAAAGAAGCGACAATGATGAACAACAAGAATTGTATTTCAGCCCTGGAATAATGTCATAACTGGGTAAAGTGTTAAATCTGACAGCCTTGGAATTGCAGGAAGCTCAGATTTCAACAATTTCAGTTATAGCAGAATATCTGAGATATGTGGTATAAAAAGATTTCAGGTAGAACCAAGAGAGAAAATCAGAAGTGAAAGAACCAGAGAACACCCGGGTCAGGAATAACTGAGAAAGGTGCTGGAGGAGAGGCTGCTGAAATGGTTTGGCCATGAAAATAGAATACATGTAAGTAGTAAGGACAGAAAGCCTAAACAAATTATGAGACCAAAAGGTCTCAGAGACACATGAGGGCCAGCAGTACAAGGGGCCTAGGGAAAAAAGATTGTAGACATGGATGAGGAGGTCAATTCAGTCCTTTAACACTGCAGCTCTTCAAGTGACATACTTTTAATTAGACCTTCTCCTCTCATTATGGGTCCTAACCAATAACTCTCCTCCTCTGAATGGTTTCCATAAACTTTTTTCCCACACCTTCCACTCAAAAATAATTAAAAGTACTAATTTTATTAAAATACATACCTCAACTATTTTTAATGAGTGATCTCTAGTAGCTGCACTTTGAATTCTCCACCTGTACAAAAAAAATTATAGGTTAAAAAAACATCACCTTAACCCTCGGGGGCAGAATTATAATGCTTTTCACGGTTGACGAGCTCTGCTGTTCCACGCATTTAGACCAATCAGAATGTTTGCCAATGTTGTCAGATTGTATGAATGTTTCAGCCTGACAAACATTACGCGCGCATGCATATAAGAGCCCCAGTAGTTCACTCGTGTCTTGCATCTCGTACTGAACACATTGATCACAGAGCGCGTCAACATGCAAAACTTTATAATATAATCAGCTGGTTGTATGTTCATAGGTTATAAATTGTTATTGACAGACAAAAAAAAACAGCTGATGAAATATATAACAGAGCAACAAGAGCAAGAGTTGGCAATGTTGCTGGCAAGTCATTGGCTAGCTATGAAATGGGTAGGGGGCAATGCTATGTTCAAAGCTTATCAGCTTTGAAAAATAGTATAGTTTTATGTCAGAGACGCATTTTATTATGGGTTGAGTTAAAACATTTTTTTAAAAAATGTGCTTTCCTGGATATAAAACTACATGCTTCTCTCTTTACTTTTAAACAATAATAATGAATGCAGATACATTCGTCTTTAATCCTTAGTGACATGATTTATGTAGATATAGCGAGAGAGCAATATAAAACCGAACCCATAACGTAACAGCCGCAGAATTGGTAGGTTATGTTGTAATGAAATTATATGAATGATGCGGATAATTGGAATAAAAAATAACATTAAATGTAATTAAAATGTTGCATTTATTTACCTTTTTGTTACAAAAGATGTTCAAAATTACCACCTTGAGCATTGATGCAGTTTAGTGCTCAACTGATCATATGGAGAGACATCTGACACAAAACATTGTTGTCAACTGATGGTTGTTTATTTAATTTGGTATTCATAACTAGTGCAGAGCATTCACTGTTTCAGCCAGTCATCGTGATCATGGTGACAGTGATTTTGCATTCACCGTTACTTTTAATAATTACTAGTGATTTAGTAATAACTGTGTATATACTTAGTATATTTTTCAGTGTTTATCATGAAATAATAATAATGTTTTCAGTTGTTATTTCATGATAACTAAAGTTTTTATAAATTAAAAAATGGGCTACATATATAACTAAAATAAAAATTTAGCCTAAAACTGATTAACACAAGGTATCTTAAATTAGTAATAAAAAGAACATTTTGTATAAAAAGAGAAAGTACAAGAAATAATTTACAACTGAAAAAATTAACAACACACAATATAAATAAAATAGCTAGGTAGAACACGGCGTGCAATAAAAATAACACTGTAATGTAATTTTGTTACCGCGATCAGAAATGTAAAGGAACTACCCTCATTTTGTTTAGTCTAGTAGATGAAAAACATAACAAGGGGAAGAGACTGAGAGAGGAAGAGAGAAAGAGTGAGAGAGAGAAGAGTGCGTAAAAACTGAAGTAAAAAAGAATGGACATGCCGGTTATCAAAGGAGAGCACTAAGCCCAGTGAACAGACCAACATATTTTACGTCCTTATTATAGGGGCCTTAAAGAAGAGCAAGCATATTTTGTCGTTTTGTCTATTAACTGTGAACAGTGAATGAGTGAGGGAATTTTTTCACTAGTTACTAAGGTAAAGCATTCGTTCTGTCTTAAAAGTGACAGTGAACAGTGAATGAGTAAATAACTGATTTTTGTAAAAATGATTGGGCGAACGAGAGGTCTGTTACTCTTCTATCTATAGAATTACGGTCGCCGTGTCGTCCTGCTTTACAACAGTGAACAGAGAATGGGTAAGCGATCTTTGTAACAGTGACTGCGGAACGAGAGGTCTGTACTATACCTGTAGAAGTATGGTGAACATTCGCCGTGTCGTCCTGTCTTTCAGTGACAGAAGAGTAAGTGATCTTTGTAACAGTGACTGGGGAACGGTTACTCGCCTATCTGAATAACTGTGGTCACCGTTAATTATAAGTAACCGTGACTCATTCACAGTGACAGTTCTTTTGTCTCTTCTCTATTTGTAACAGAACCTGTTGTATGCAATTTTTTAACTAAATTGTGTATGCTACTCTTTGCTGGGATACTTGCATTCAGAAATTTTTCTACGAATACATTATGTGTTTCTTCACACAATTGAAAACAAATATAGGCCTAAACTAAAGCTATCCTCTCTGGAATTGAATAAAGCATTTTACATAAACACAACTGCACTCACAATACTGTAAGGCAGAGACATGTATACTGCACTGCAACCATTGAATTGAAATGTAACCATGTGCCAAACAATCAGAAGTGACACACAACAATCAGTACTACCACTACTTGGGAGTGAAAACATTGTGGGGTAGCGGTTACGTTATGGGTTTAATTTTATTACTCATCTGGTATCTGTTAATAGAACTGATTGGAAAAAATATTTGTACATCGAATTGCAGAATAAAAGGTAAAAACAAATGTACAAGTGAAAAAGTTGTTAAACCCTTACACACCTTAATGCCCAATAACACTCATTCGTCATCATCTTTCTTTAAACTCAATTATCTCCGCAACTATTCATTATTTTCTAACGGGTTTAGTTTTATAAGATAGAGACTTTTTTCTACTTTCATTTGATGTATCTTGCATATTTGGACGATGAAAATTGACGACGTGGTGTTACGCGAAAAAATGTATTCTTTTTTGAACAGCCAGTACTAAAATTTAAACGTTTTTATCCATAACTTTTCAACAAACATACCTATTTGTTTGGGAATGACATCACCAGTTAGTTTAAAATGTAACAATCGTAATCAATAAATTAAAAGTGCCGGCAACAAATTTTATGACTTTAAAATCGAACAAAGAAGGTTAACACTACTCGTCTCATCTACCCCTTGGTTAAACCTTACAATTAACGTTAAAATAAACGATAACATATTTTGATTTATGCTATCCTGTTTAGAAACGGATAATACACATAGCAACATGCGTAGAAGAGATAGAACTTGATGACACCACATTATTTTGGCCATTTTTTCCATCCAGCACGTTACTTTGTTGAACAAAAAGTGTGATATCTTTTGAATGCGTCTATCAATTAGCAATATCTAAACGTAATTTTTTTCGCAATGAATTGCTTTATTTATGTATATATATATATACATAGGATATATATATAGCTAAACATATGGTTTTGTATTTTTTACTGATTTTGTGACACTTTTTCGTACGTAAAGTGACATTACTAAAAGAAAATATTTTTTCTTAAATTTCAATTTTTATTTTGGTCGTAAATAAAAATGGAAAAATTTGGTTTAAACATTATTTTTTAATAACAAATTCTTTATAAATAAATGGTAATTTTTTGAAATTTTTAGAAATGAAACTGAATGAAATAAAAGAGTTTTTATTAGGCGTAAAATGACAGTCCTCGTGATCGTTAAAAACTCTGTTCTCGTCGGGTTAATAGAACTGACTGGAAAAAATATTTGTACATCGAATTGCATAATAAAAGGTAAAAACAAGTGAAAAAGTTGTTAAAAGAAATATCATGATTAAATTGGGTGAACGTAATACACATAAGTAGTAACAAAGTAGGCATGACTGAACCCAGCTTCTCCAAATGCGAATTTCAGGGAATATTTTGACATAATTTTGATGACAAATTTAGTGAAAAATGTTTTTGATTCAAGTTGTAAACGTGCAGATATTTTCGCTGAACGACCACAACCATTCAATACCGTATGCGGATATAACTGCAAAACGATGAGTGGTAAAATTTTTTTGGCAGATATACCTGTCAATAATCTGGAAAGAGTCACTTACTTATCAGTGAGTTTATTTCATGATAACTAATTAGTATATTTATTCATAAAGTAGATTTTATGAGAATTGTCGGCTTCTACTGGAGAAAGTATATTTAAAAAATAATTGAACAACATTTTTACCAATCATCCAAAGTAAATATTATTTCTGTACTGTTCGAAGGTTCTTTACTTCTGAAAATTAGCATTAGTATTCTTGGTAATACCTACATGAAGTAAAGTGTAAATTGAAACCAGAAGAAACAGTAAACCAATTTACTTAATGCATCTCTCTTTGGTTAGTAATAAGGCTGTGCACAGCATGAGCTTAGTTGCTCGCATATTTTGTATCTTTTAAAGGTCTAGACCTAAATATTTATAAAATATATGAAACACTTTTAAACCATAGCTTATATAGCTGAAGGAAATACCTTCTATAGCCTTTAATACTTTACATAGTTGAAGCTTAAATTACCTCGGAAGAAACAGCAATGGAGTTAAGCAATAATGAATTATTCTGGAATGTTGAATGAATAAGCCAAGAATATCAGTAGCCAACGGTATATTTGGAGTTGCACCACGGGTCTGCCACATCATGTATAGTTTCTTTTGATGATCTGAAAGATACAGAATGGAGACAATTTTTAGATATAGTAAAAATGATAAAATATACAGTGAAATATATCAGTATGCTCACAGTTAATACAAATTCCTGGTTAATATATTTTTTTTATGATGCCTTTAAAGCAGTGTTTCGCAACCGGTGGTCCGCGGACCAAAGGTGGTCCGTGAGAGTCTGGTGACTACTAATAAAAAAGTAATATTTTCCCGTGATTAAATCAAAGTTACGATTTTCATTGAACAAGATTAAGTAAATACATTCAAGATTCAGATTAAGTAAAGGTAGAAGAGTTGTGGTGTAAGAAAGCCCTGGGCTTCCCCAAGATTCGGCAAGTAGCTTTGCGGTATCTTATGATTTTTTCAACCACTTATTTGTGTGAGCAGTGGTTCTCTAGTTTATTGTTAATTAAAAACAAACAATGAAATCGGCTAAGTGTAAGCAGTGATTTGAGAGTAGCTCTTAGCAAGAGCCTAAAACCTAGAATTCCTCAGCTAGTCAGAAAGAATCGTGCACAAAAGTCGCATTAAAATTTTCATTTCATTTTTAATTCATTTTTTAATTTTTATTGTTATTTTCGACTAAGTAAATTCTGTATTCCTTATTTTATTAAAAGACAATTTACAATTTAAATATTTTTACTTTTTGTGATGTACAATGTACCCTACTTTCTGAAAATAACAATATATGTTTATAATAATAGTTTTTTAATTAATAATAATAGTTTGTTTCTGAAAATTTGTTTTATTTAATCACCTTTTAATTTGGTTACAACTGAAAAGATATATGCAATAATGTAATGGGTGGTCCATGGTGGTTCACTTTCAGGCTGAGTGGTCCGCAGACCACTACGGGTTGGGAACCACTGCCTTAAAGTAAGCACAAAAAAGTATGTAGATTCTTCTTAAACACACCACATTCTGTTTTTTGTGGTTTAGGTCTTCAGCCGAAAGGCTGGACCTCTAGAAACTTTACCAATTAAAATGAGGAGTGGAATGGTTTACAATTGTCATCCTCAATGAGAGGAAAAGTATGGTTATCAGCATCCCAGGGCCTCTCAAAAAGGATCTACTTTACACCCTACAAATGACACCTTCACTTCATTTACCACAAGGTCTGGCTATTGACTAGTGTCTTTTACCTCTTCTGTTCTTGAATACTTCAGTTAAATGATTAGCTGAAAATATGAGGAGAAGCAGAAATATTTTTTGTAGCCATGTTGGGATGGAGTAGTTTTGGCCAACTGTGATAAAGTGAGAATACAACACACAACTTTACATGGTGAATAGGTATTGAAGTACAATACCTAGCATGAGCCGCTAGGCTGCAAAAATTTGAAAGTTTATTTACTTAATTTTTTATGCTCTACAAGATAGAGTAGGCGCCATGTTTGCTGAAATTCTTGGTCAGGCTGTTTCACGTAAAAAAATTGTTTTTTTAATATTGCGGCTTTAATATGCATTTTAGTGCAAAAATTTATATAATAAAAGTTGTAGACAATTTAAAATCCTACAACTTTTATTTCAAACATTTTTTTGTATAACGCTTAGTTTAGCGGTAATTAGCAATTTTCTGTTCTTTCTCACGAAAACGTGTGAAAAATCAATTTTTTTAAGATTTCGGCCTTTGTATGCACTTTACGACAAAAGTTTATTTAATCAAATTTATAGAAAATTAAAAGATCTACAACATTTATATTTATTATATTTATTTATTTATTTACATTATATCTATTTAAAACATTTTTCTCTACAGAGCCTAGTTTAGCGTGAAAGAGTGATTTTCCGTATTTTTAAGCCAAACTGAGGTCGATTTTCATTTTGGGTGTTTCACTCATAATTAAAGTAAGGTTATGTTTTTTTAAGTTTAGTTTTTTGTTTATTACTAATGTTAGGTTATATTGGTCATTATTTGAATTGGCAAGAGAAAGTTGTGTGAGTGTTTCACACCAGATTTTTTTGACTAGTAATGTAGACAATACAACTCATTGGGGGAAAATATTTGATAAAAAAGTTATAAACATTATAAAAAAAACTATACATATTAATTCCTTACCTCGTTTTTCTAGATTTTTAGTTTCTATAAGTTGCTGAGTATTTAAAACAACAGGATCATATGAAGTAACTCTTTTAATATTTAAAGGTTTAGCATCTCTGAAGACTTCACACAATTGTGATATATTTACTCCTGGATTACGTTGCATTTTATTTCCATGTACAGAAAAACTGACTAGATGATCAACATCTGCAATTAATGCTGAACTTTGACCACCCTACAAACATATATATATATATTGTTAGAAATTATAGTTTGACATGTTAATATTATAAGAGTATGAACATCATTATAATACTAAAAAATACAAATAGTTTATATCATCCTAGCACATAAAGTTCCCACCAAACATCTTCATTTTCTTTTATACAGGAGGCCCTGGATAATCCGAACTAATAAAATCTGCGACTGTTCGAATTATCATGGGTTCCATTAAACAGAACAGGGTAGAATATTAAGAAGAGTTTTGGAAGCCAAAATAAGTTCCGTATCTCATTCCATTTTTCTGCAAACAACACTTCTATTACGGTATTGATACAAACATTTTAAAAATTAATTTCATTATGGTTTCTTCAAAAAATCAGCGATTTTTTGAAGTTCGTGATTTTTCTACTGCATCTTTTCGTATTTGAGGCAATAAAAGTAGTTTTCACGGTGGAATGTCATTCTCTGTTGCTCACAGAATACAAGTATTAAAACATTTTATTACGTCTTAATGTTTTATGCTCATTGTGCGTAGAATATGTATCTATACACATAAGCATGAGTCACTGTACTTCTGCTACAGTACTGCATTGGTGTATTTATTCCATTATATTGATATTCTTAAGTCAAATTGATCTTACGATGTGAGGCAATTAAGTTCCAGGAATTGGCAACACTGCCTTGTTTCTGAACATATGACTCAAAATATTGGACCTTCCTTTTATTGCAGTTGAAGTTCGAAGTCGATAGCACGTTTAGTTTGTGTTTTATGCGTGTTTTTCATAAGTAACTTTTTTAGTGGCATCGTGAAAATGAGTGACTCACATTACAAGCAATGTGTTGTGATCCAATTTTTAGTGAAATCTGGCAAAAACCCCTTGGCAATCCTCCAGGTGGTGTACGGAGGCGAGTGCATGTTGAAAACGGGAGTGTTCGAATGGGTGAAACAGTTCAAGGAGGGGCATGAATCGGTAGATGATGATATGCGTGAAGAAGCTCCTGTCACCTCTCGTACTGATGTGAATGTCAACCGTCTGCACCCACTGATCACATCTGATCAGTGCCTAAGCATTCATGCCTTGTCTGATGATTAAAAATCAATAAAAAAACCATTCACAAGATGTTAAATGAGAATTTGAACACGCAAAAGATTTGCGCAAAGATGGTGCCTAAATTCTCACCCATGAACAGAAACACAAGTGAAAATCGATCCGTGAGGATTTGTCTCGCATTCAGAGCAACGGCAGAGATTGGATGAGTTGGGTAGTCACTGGAGATGAGACCTGGATATTTGAGTATGACCCCGAGACCCGTAAACAAAGTTAGCAGTGGGTTGAAAAGGGTGGGGAGTGGCCAACATCCAGTCACTGATGTTGGCCAGTCAGTGACGTTCCAGTCACTGTCCGGCCAGTTCTATGTTGGTGTCCTGGAGTGGCTGTGAGCACACATACATTTACATGTGCGACTTGAACTCGCCGAGAACTGCTGGATCTTGCACCACAACAAAGTGCTGGCCCATTCGTCGTTCATTGTGCAAGAGTTCTTGGTGAAAAAAGCCATTCCAACATTGCTGCACCCAGCCTATAGCTCTGATATCGCCCTCTGCTACTTCTTATTCCCCAAAATGAAGTCGCACGTCAAGGGAACTCATCATAGCGGCGTACAGAAGGTCAAGGAAGCTGTAACCACAGTGCTGAATGGAGTAACTTTGGAGGATTCCAAGGGTGTTTCAAACTGTGGGAGCAACGTTGGAATTGTTGTGTAGACTCAGAGGGTAACTATTGTGAAGGTCGATAATAAAATTTTGCTCGTAACTTAATATGCTTGTGTTTTATTGATAAATTCTCGGAACTTAACTGACAAACCTCGTATTATTTATTTTTAAGTTAAAATAAATTGATGCAGTATTCCTGGACTGTATAGTACTTAAAATATAAATTTACTGTAGAACAATGTGACCAGGCAACTTTTTGGCCCTATACTGCAACCTTTTATTTGGGGAGTTCAGATTATCCAGGTTATCCTGTAGTCCAACAACTGCCTTGCTAAAGATCTAAACAATCTCTGCAGTATCTATTGACATCTGCCGAGCAGTGCAACCCTCTAAACCGTACATCAGCTGATTTATGGGCATTGATGAGACATCTCGCAAAATGTAGTTTGAACATTGGTGCGCTATAGATCTATAACTGTTGCATCCAACATTCTAATAAGTACAGTAGTCCCTGCTTATACTGAACTTTCAGATATAATATGGGTTGAACTATGTCCCTGCATAATTTTATCCTTTTTTTACAGAATTTAAAAATACAGTATTGTATATATTTTTTAATTTGGTTTTAAAAACATATTTTTGAAACACATTATGCAAATTACAATTTGTCTACAAGATGTATTTTAAGCTACACTGTACTGTATATAGTATGAGGGATGCCTTTTATATTTCGGGAATGGATGATACTGGTGCTTTCATCCGTTAGCCAATGTCGCTAACACAAAGTTCGACTTTTTGTCGCTAGAATACATGCGCTGTTGCTTGTACAGTTCTTATTTGTGTTGTTTACAGAGTGACTTGCAATATTCATCCCGGTCAAAAATGGAATCAAGTCGTGAACATGTTCGTGCGATTATTTTTTACAACTTTTGACGTGGATTATCTCAACAACGGTGCGTCGATGAACTTAATTGAACATTTGGCGATGAAGCACCATCAAAAACGACTGTATATCGGTGGTACATGGAATGCAATCGTCACTGTGATTCACTCAGTGACAAATTTCGTGAAGGTCGTCCAAAATCGACTGTTGTTCAAAAAAAATATTGATGCTGGCGTGAACTGATTTTGCAAGATCATCATTTAACATATCGTGAGATTACAGCATCCTTGGGCATTAGTGGGACCAGCATACATTCAATATTGCATGAACATTTGGGCACCAAAAAGATTTGTTCGGGTTGGATCCCACATAATTTGACAATTGCTCAAAAAAAGGCTCTAGCCAATTGGTCTAAAGAAATGCTCATGAAATATGTTAGCGGCAGGCACTTCAAAACAAATTTATGACATCGTTATG
Organism: Catonia carolina; assembly: GCA_035578175.1. Lineage (NCBI taxonomy): Eukaryota > Metazoa > Arthropoda > Insecta > Hemiptera > Achilidae > Catonia > Catonia carolina. Next base: position 49,572,313 of record JAQMRL010000007.1, read on the forward strand.
GGTGATAAATCATGGACATAAGCCTATGAACCCAAAAGTAAACAGCAGTCGACCATATGGGTTTTTCAAGATGAGTCATATCCAACAAAAGTTTTTCATGCATGAAGCACTTCCAAGCAAATGGTTACTGGCTTTTTTTTAAAAAAAACCGGGCATGAGGCAACTGTACCACTAGTGGAACGTCGGATGGTCAATTCTGAGTAGTACACAACCATTTGTTTGCCAGAAGTTTTTGGAAAAATAAGGGAAACCAACTGTCGAAGATGGATCATTCTCCACCAGGACAATGTGAGCTCTGACACATCAGCTCAAACAATGGACATTTTAAGGAAAAAGAAAAAATTGAATTGATGAGTCATCCGCCATCCAGCCCTGATTTGGTACCTAATGACTGCTTTTTATTCCCCCACATCAAAAATAAAATAAGTGGTCAACGATTTTTGACGCCTGAAGAAGCAGTTGAAGCATTCAAAATGGGTGTTTTGGAGGTACCTCAATTGGAGTGGAAAAAGTGTTTCGAAAATTGGTTCAAGCACATGCAAAAGTGTATTGATCATCATGGAGAATATTTTGAAAAACAAAAAAGCCATTTACGTTAATTATTTTCTTATTTTATTCACTATTCCCGAAATATAAAAGGCAACCATAGTATTTAGCTACATACTTTAAAATTGTACCTAAATTTACCTTAGCTTTTTATTTGTACGCAATACATAGTTTTAGGGTTTTTTAATTACAATTTGATGATATTGGCTGCTGTAACACTCATAGGGGCAAAGTACGTTTTGCAGTAAGTATAAAAATTCCTGACTTCGTTTATACTGTGGTATGTGATATAACACGGGACAGTGAATGACACCCTACACCCGCGTTATAACTGGGGACCAATGTTTTGGGCTTGGCTATTTGATCCACTGTGTGTGCCTTTCAATTTTAGACTTCATGAGTTATTTTGTAACTGTTCCTTTTTGTTACAATAAAGGTGGATGCCACTAAGTCGAAATTAAACCCTCCAAAGGGTTTCACAGAAGCAAGGTGTAGTAAAATATTAAAGCGCACTGTTGCATATTACTGACCAGGTTTTCTTCAGAGTGTATAGGTAAACCTATAAAACATTTCAATTTAACCTCTGTATCTCGTGATTTCACGTAGTGCCTCACATCCTAAGTAAACAAAATTATTAATTAAAATAAGATAGAAAACTATACCTGACTGGATTTTCTAGTAGATGGCTGATTATGAAATAATCCCATTTTCTGAGCTAATATACTGGTCAATAAATTGCATCTGCCACTTAACCAATGACCAAGACTTACAATGTGCTTTTTAATGGAATCGATTCTTTCCTTAGCCCAATTATAAGTATATATTGTTATCTGGAAAAATACAAAATAAATAAATACATCAATAAACTGAATTATCATTTATAGATATACAAGTGTGTCGCAAAAGAACCGACCTACCTTCAAATCTCTGCGTCAATGTTTGTAGCGACCTCTATGAGGTACAAGCGTAACCAGCATCTTCTCATGAAGTCACCAGATGCCGCAGTTACCACCAGAATCTGTTAGTTCAAACGCAGTGTGTCTTTTCATGGAGTGCTTTGCTTAAGTTTATCAAATTTTTTTATCGTTGAAATGATGGAGAGATCATATCAATGAATTTGCATCAAGTTTTGCTACAAACTCAAAAAAATTTGTGCAGAAATGATTGAAATGATGCACAAGGGCTTTAAAAATGGCTGCATGTCTGTTGACAGTGACCTGCATTTTTGCTGACCTTCGACCACAATAACACCGGAAAATGCCGAGCATGTGCAACCTGGGATTAAAGAAGATTGTCATTTGACTGTACACAAACTATAAAGTGATATTGAAATTCTGAAAACAGTGTTTCAAAACTGTTAACCAATAATTCGGCAAAAGTCACGTGTGTGCAAAATTCATTCCAAAATTACTCACAATAGATCAGAAAAACCTTCGCTTCGAAACTGCTCAGCATAACTTGGAAGTGGTCACTAATGATGAAAATGTGTTTAAAAAGATAAATACTGGTGATAAATCATGAGTTTACAGTTATGATCCCAAAACAATACAAAGTCTTCATAATGGAAGCTTCCATCCAAGCCACGACTAAAAACAGCATCAGTCAGAGCAATGTCAAGGTAATGTTGATTGTTTTTTGATTATGAAGGTGCATCATAAATATACTCTAAAGATCAGACAATCAACAAAGAATTTTGTCTTGAAGAAGATTCTGTGACGCAGTGAGAAGAAAATGGCCACATTTTTGGGTAAGTGGCAGCTGACATTTTCACCACGATAATGTGCCAGCACATTTATCAAACACTGTGCAACAGTTTAGCTTTAGCCTCGGTACAGTCCCGACATAGGCCCCTGCGACTTTTGGCTGTTTCCAAAACTGAAAATTCCACTCAAAGGGCACCAGTTCGATGACATAGAGACGACTGAGAAGAATGCGAAGAGAACACTTAAGACCATTCCAAAAACTGGATTCCAGAACTGTTTTAGAAAAGTTAAAAGGCCGATGGAAGTCTGTTGTACAGTCAAATGGGGTTACTTTGAAGGATGCCATGAGCTGGATGACAAAGAATAATGTCAGCGCGGAGATTTCAAGGTAGGTCAGCTACTTTCAGAACACACCTTGTACATACAAAAGCCCTTGATCACTAATGAGTGACTCATCACTTCCTACTCACCTTGAGAACTGAAATTAATTACATTTGTTCTAAAGGGGTAAAAAAGGGAGACTACCCAAAAGCAATACATATGATTTTTATATTTCTTAGAAAAATACAGTTACAAATGCTGGCATGCATATTCTACAAATGAAACTAAGGGAAAGTAAAGCATTCAATTTCTACTAGTCTTGGGTCGGTACAGGATTGTTTTGTTTCTAGTACAATTTGGTACAAGAACTGAACAGTATTAATACAAAATACTTGATACCTTTAGTGTTTAGTACCGATACAAAAATACCAATTGAGCAAAGGAAGATTATTATTTTTGCTGTACATGGTTCTGTCACAACTAATAACAAGGAGAATTGTAGGAGACTGATATGTTGGACCCAATCGATACAAACAAATACTAGGAACTAAACTGCTACTGCAGTTCTTAGGGTAAGCGCACAGTGAACGCTGGTCGCAGGTACTGATTCACGGTGGCGAACGCGCAAGGTAAGAGCATGTAACAACACGCTTAACCTTCACTCAGTTGTGGGTATTCAACGTGGGTTCCAGTAGCAGCAGTGCTGATGAATTATTCCTAATGGAAAATGCCTATACAAAATTGTTATCTTTTAAAGACGATACCGTTAGTGACATGAATAAGAACAGAAAATTGTTTGGCATAATCATCTTTTTCCGCAATTAAAAAAAGATAGACAGATTTTTTAAATGCATAAGAATGACTCTGGAAACGTTTAATTTTATATTGTCTAAAGTAGAACTCATTTTCAAAAACAATGGTGTAACTTGCACAAGCAACCAATATTACTGGAAGAAAGACTTTTGATTACTTTGAAATACATATTTGAACATTTTGACTACCGATATTCAATATTATAAAGCATTGTTTGACCAGTAATAAGCTTTTAAGTTATTTTTATAAACCTATGTTATAATTAATTAACAAGTGGTTATTATTTACGAATACGTATTACATGACGCCAAGTACACTTAGCAACCTGCTAGCAAGCAGCAGACAGGTTTATATAAAAAAAACCAGTGAGCTGATATGCGCAGATGACCAGCACGCAGCTTTCTCCACCATTGTTTACTGTGAGACGTCCGATTAAAATATAATGGCCTATTCCTACTAGCAGGCTCCCACTTGTAAGCGACCAGCAACCAGCGACCTGCGTCCAGCGTTCACTGTGCGCGTACCTTTAGTGCTGTGTTTGACCTACTTTTATACCTAATTACTGCAATGGATACCCTCAAGTAAGCATGTACTAATACCAATAATAAGAGTAACAAGATCAAGAACATTATTAACATCCAGCATGGCACTTCTTACATATGTTTTTTTCTATTTTTTAATATACAAGTGGAAGGTTGACTTCCGGTTCAATTCCCAGCTAGGGTCTGGAAATTAGTACATGTCAAAATTCACCATTTCATAACCCACAGTATTATTTAATGTCAAGATGTTGAAGCAACTTTACATAAACTAAAAATACTTGTAACATTTTTTTAATGGCACTTTTACTACAATAATTATTAAAATACAATTATTTTGTTGTTTTACTTACGCTTTTACTAGAGACTACTGTCAATAATAAACTTTGTCGTGGTATAAAACAAGTTGACTCAGCTGAATCTTCTATTAAACATGGAAACTTTTGAAGAAAATTTAGAGTATTTTGAGCTGAAAAAATGAAATAACTTGTTAAAACTAATTCAATTAAAATTCTGAAATATCAAAACTAATGTCTTTCAACAATGTAATAGAAATTGTATTGTCCATTTTAAACTCTCTCTCTCACTAACTTAATCTACGTCTCCCATTCTCCTGAATATGCTAAAATACATGGGTGTTGCGCACATGTAAAAAATGCTTATGCATTGCCTGATAAAACACCAATAAAATTTTTTATTTTATTTAAAAATATTCTTTTGCTTTTTTATTAACCTTTTCGCCTGCATTAGCAGTAATTTCAAAACAGTTGGACACAAAAGCAAAAACAAAAAGAAATTAACCTTTCAAATGGCATACGTGCTCATTTCTGCTCCAGTGGATGTACCTGAGCAAGCACATGTAAGCTTCCGTTTGGGTTCTTTAATGCATAGTTTGTTACTGCTAACTTTGGGAAACATTTTGATAAAAATTCTAGAGATAAAATATTTAGTGTATTTTTATAAAATAACTTTCTGACCTATGAATTGCACGGTTTTTTATTTATGTAAACTTTATGTAAATTTTTACTATGATTCTATCTAGTATTCTTTGCTTATTGTAATCTGAAAAAAAAAAATAATAAGTGGGGTTTTGGGTGTATTTGAGTGATTAAAATACCTGCTCCTGCAGTGGCACTAAATACTATTAAAACGCACACTCAAAAGATCAGAGCATATTCTGCTTATTCCTTTGGTCATTACCCTCATCTCCATATCATGAAAGGGGACTGAGTGATCATTTTTTAAAAACGTACCAAAAATGGGGAGTCCCAAAACTTTGGCCTGTGTAAAACTGTCCAGTGTACACAGAGAACTGAATACAATCCATCTCGACAAATTAAAAAAGAAAAACACACTTTTATTTATCTCTTCTTCTCACAATCAAGGAATAGGCTTCCACCTGTTCCGACTCACAACAGCAAAAAAACTCCATTGAATTATCATCTCTTGTTTGGCCCCTCCACATCTCTCCTCCCCGCCAGACTCTATTTAAAAATGTTGAGGGGATTCTTTCCTCAGGCATCCTCTCTATGCGCTACCTCCATGGATTTCAATATTCTGTAATTTTTTCATTCAAGTCATAAACATACAGTTCCGCTCTTATAACTTCATTTCTCAGTTGGTCCATGCGATTGCAACCCTTTGTCCTCAGCAGGAATCACATTTCTGCCAACTGTACTAACCCATGATTAACTTCCATAGAGGATGATTGGGGTAGTCATCACCTTGTAAAATTATATTTCAGTTTCTTTCCTGCCAAGGGTTTCTTGCCTGCTTGTTTTCCTGTCTAGGGTTCCGCTAATATTTCTGCATACTGCTTTGAATTTTCCTGACTTTCTTTTTTATATCCAAATCTTGAACATATCCAATATCACAACCTAAAAAATTGCATTGTGATACTTGTTCCAGCACCGCATCATCTACCACAATTTTAGACCTAGTGGTATATTTACCACTAAAATTCATTATATTTGACTTTTTTATGGAAACTTTGAAATTACATTTCTTGTATAATTTATTCAGAACATATATGATCTCTGAAGTTTATCCTCACTCTCTACAATCCACAAATTATCTGCAAACAATAAAGCATTCAGGTAAAGATCATTGTTCAGCCTAATTCCTGAACTAACCTTGCTTCTTCAGTGTTGGAAAATTTGATCCAGCTTTTGTTTATCTATTAAATAAAATTACCGTACACTTTCTTCAGAGGGTGTATTGCAGGTTTTTCTAGTTATCACTGGGAGACAAACAACATCACGTGTTCCTGAATGCTTTATTGTTGACATAACCTAATTACAACACCAGATGCTGACAATACACTATTGATAATATTACACGATACACTATTCATCAATATACAGTAGAACCCCGTTAATTTGTCACATCCGATAATTCGTCACCCCTCCGGAAAATTTGTGTTTTTGTTTTTAGAAAACAACATTGGTACTTAATATATTTCTACATGATAAATTTTAAGTAAATTTTTAAAATTTTGTATTTGGGAATAGTTAGTAAAAAAAATATGTTTGGTACGCTGGCACCGCCCCTTCGGTATACTCGCGTATCGGTGGGGCATGACAACAAGATGGGCTCCCAATCACTAAAATAATTCCCGTTGGTTATTTAATCTTAAAAAATATACATGTCTATAAACAGTGTTTTGATATATGTTTCTAGATGATAAATTTTTAAAATTTCGTATTTGGGAACAGTTAGTAAGTAATACAACAGCTATTCGATAATTTGTCTTTTTCGTTAATTCATCACCCCCTTGGTCCCGAAGGTGACAAATTATCGGGGTTCTACTGTACTATTGATTAGATTCAATAGTGAATGGTGACTGAAACTTAGATCTAGAACAGCCACTTTCAGTCTTTCGAAAAAATTCGAACCAGAACTCCCTACAATTCCAGGTCTCATAATATCTTACTTTTGTAAGCTTTAAAACTCAAATTGAAATTACCTTTCGTATCAAGTTTTGTGGTAACACTACGAACATCACATGAAACAAATAACTGCCATTGGTTAACATTACGACCAATTACCATGCAGATTGATATTGGATCTGTTATATGTTGAACATTATGAAATTGGTAACTGTAATAATGTGAATCATCTGCCATATCCTTTTTGCAGAAAACAAATCCTGTTATATCATTGTACGATATTAAATTGTAAATTTCCTTTAATGTTACATCAACAGGGTGCCTAAAATGAAGAAATAAAAATAGTGATTATTCATACATACTTTTAAACAAAAAAAAGCAAAAAAATCCAAAAAAAAAGCAAAAAAAAATACAAAAAAAGCAAAAAAATCCAAAAAAAAGCAAAAAAAAACCAAAAAAAATCCAAAAAAACAGACAATTAAAATAAAAATTACTTTAATTAATTAAATTAAAGATGAATTTATCAAAAAAAGAAAAAGAAAGCAAGAATCAAACTTTTAAAAAAAAAATTTTAACCCGGAGCAATAAATGAGATGGCTGAGATTTAGGCAGTAAATTGTAAATTTACTTTATTTTACTTCTCATTAATTTGAGTCTTGTATTCAATTTTGTATAATGTAATTACCGTATTATTCCGAAAACAAGCTGCACCCGAATTTAAGCCGCATCGGAAAAATTACGATCAAAACTAGGAAATAAATTTCAAGTACAGTACTTGTATGTTTTTGAAAGTATTTTATTTTTTAAGACGAAAATACCGTACAAACAAATACACTTACTACATAATTAGCATTTAGAAGTTTTTGTTTATATTTTGTTCAATGGCAAACACAAGGATTCATCTACATTATATGTGTTTTCTTCCGGCTTCTTTGGTGGATGTCTTTTCCGCGTTTTTACAGAAAAAGTAGCCCAGGACTTGCGATAACAATAATTTGAAATTGGTATTGCAAGTCCTGCGCTATTTTTTGGGTAATTGTATACACAAAGTACCCTTAACCTATTTAACATCACTCATGGCGATGTACAACAAAAAACAAAAATGATCGGATAAAAAACAAAATGAAATATAAAAAAACTGCTACCAAACTTTATACTGTAACACCTAACTGATCAAAATGACTGTACACGCACTACGTAAGGAGTGCGTCTGACTCTCTCTCTTTCTTCTCCTCTCTCCCCTCTCTCTCTCGCTCTCTCTCTCCCCTCTCTCTCTCTTTCTCTCTCCCTCTCTCTCTCTCGCTCTCCTCCTTTCTATTAAGACCTACTTATGATTAATAAGAAACGATTATTATTATTAAAGCGCGAATGCAAGCCGCAGGTCAAATTATGGAACCGATTTTTAGGAAAAAACTGCGGCTTGTATTCGGAACAATACGGTACATTGAACGAACAACACAATGAGCCGTAAAGAAATGGCTACTAACAATGGTAATTTTCTTGGTAAATTTAAAGTTCAGAAAAATATCTCTTAAATAACTTTTTAGCAACTCCATCTGAAAGCTTTATCCTTTAATATAAGGTTTTAAACTCTATTACGAGCACAGGATAAAGCTACAAAAATAAGGATGATTGTTATTTACAGTAGATGTCCTTTTGTCAATCAATCAAGCTGTAATCAACAATGACTGTTGCTACTGCACTAAGTGGCTCACTGACATATCTTTACTCGAAGGCTTTAGATCATTTCTCTAACATTTCAGTCAATTTAGTTGATTTCTAAAACAGCTATTTAAAGATGATACGGACAACACAATGAGCCATAAAGAAATGACTAATAACAATGGTAATTTTCTTGGTAAATTTAAAGTTCAGAAAAATATCTCTTAAATATCCTTACAGCAACTCCATCTGAAAGCTTTATCCTTTAATACAAGATTTTAAACTCTATTACAAGTACAGGATAAAGCTAAAAAAATTAAGGATGATTGTTATTTTCAGTAGATACCCTTTTGTCAATCAATCAAGCTGTAATCAACAATGACTGTTGCTACTGCGCTAAGTAGCTCACTGACATATCTTTATTCGAAGGCTTTAGATCATTTCTCCGCATTTCAGTCAATTTAGTTGATTTCTAAAACAACTATTTGAAGATGATATCATGAGTTAATGCATTTTATACCTTTAAGTATTTTGAAAACCTAAGAACTAAGAAAATGGAAAACATATTAGCAAATACTGTGTAAAAACTTATTGTTTTAAAATACGTAAATTTATAAAAATACTCTGTAACAAATTCGGAGTAGGAAGTACCATCAAAGAATAGTAAATAAATAGAAGTCGTTGTAGAATTACGAATGCAAATTGGATTGCAAAAATTACTTAAGTCCTTTAATAAAATTCAAATACAGCAAACAAAATTTTTGTGAATATTCTTCCTCCACAGGGTGAACCAAATTAATAAATTTTAAATATGGTTAAAATAAGCTTTAAAGAGCATTTTATTTCTATCAGTAATTTTGGTAACTGCTGTAATACCTGGTCCAAATCAGGCCTATTACAGTATATCTGTTGTATTTTGTAATGTAACTAAAATCAATAATTTTTTGCCTGATTAAGAAATTAATAACATTTTTGGTAATCATAGATCTAGTTCTGTAATCTATAAATATATATAATGTAAATGTCCTCACTGTTTCACTCACTCATCAGTAATTCCCTAATGTCCAGATCACCTAGAGAACTGTAACTCGACAAATTTGTTCTTTAAATTTCAGCATAAAATTAAAGCATTCGCAATTTGCACTTTATGGGGTGACAACCTTAAAAAAATATCTTTCTGAAGAGCTACAATTCTGAAAGTTGACATGCAAATTCTCTAATATGTGATACCTAGGAAGAATACAGCATTTTAATTATGACCCTTTGCTCCTAAGGGGGGAAAAGGGAGTACCTACCCTTCAGAAATAATTATAAGCAATAATAATAATAATAATAATAATAATAATAATAATACAAGGATAAGTCAAAAATAAACCGAACTTTTTCTCAGTGTCTCGTCAAGCTGTCTCAAGCATCATATTCAAGGTTGATGAATTAAGAGTGAGGGAACTTAATTGGCACATTATACATTTCTGTTTTGTTGCCAGTACAGCCATGACTGAGCAAGAGGTCTCATGGCGTGTAGCACAATGTATTATTGTTAATTTTTTTCTAATAAAGGTGATAACTAACAGAAATTTTAATTCTGTTAAAAGCACAGTATGATGATTGTACCCATTTTTGGACCCAAGTGTTTCATTGGGCTAACAAGTTCAAAGGCGGACATGAAAGTGTAGAAACTGATGATCACGATTGATACCCAAGAATAAGTCTAATGAATGCCACAACTCTGTTTCTCTGCCGTAAAACTGCTCGCGACTGTTTTTTTGGGACTGTGGGGGTCTTACTCATTGACTTTCTACACGATCAATGTATAGTGAATTCTACCCACTACTGTCAGCCGCTGGACTCAGCGAAAGCATAGCTAGCAACGCAGGAGTAATTACTAGATTAAAAATTATGAAGTAATAAATACTAACCTTGCAGCCAAAGTAATATTATGTTCTTCAACAGCAGGTACACCAAGACTAATAGCCAGTTTTAACCAAGGCAATATTACTGTTTCATACGTGTGTTCAAGCCTAACATCACCAATCTCTTCTTCATCTATACCTTCATCAATGTCATCTTCTTGTTCCTCAACATGTTCTTCATCTTTTTCTTCTTCTTTAATAGTATCTCCATCTTTCTCTTCAATTATTTCTCTGTTATCTGTTTCCTCGTCTTCCCTTATCTCTTGTGAATCTTCTGCACAAAATAAATGTAAAATTTACACTAGATTGAAAACTGTGTACATCCCTTACCCCATTTGTTACGTCCAGCCATACCTTAAATATTTAAAATTTTATTTTATAAATATTTACGGTCCAGCTGATCTAAATTCTAAAATCAAACAGCTGATCTAAATTTAAAATCCAACAATGTGTGTTACTAGGCAATGAAAATAAACATTAGAAAAAATCATTATGCATTTTATTACTAAGTACGAACTCATTATATTAACATCAACTTCATCAAAACCAATTATAAATAAGATTGTATCATTTCATCTATATTCATTGTTTGAATCATTATCTATATATTATTATTTGAACATTTCATCATATAAATAACGCTGCAAGTTTTGGTTTTTCTTAAAAGTGAAGAAACAAATTTATTTATTGCAAAACCAATGAAAACATGAGACGAAAATGATAAACATAAAATAAATCTCTTAACCAACAAATCAAATGTTTTTATTTCTCTTCAATTAAACGCAATGCCACACCATTAATATATGGTAATATTTCATAAACTGATTCAAATAGATTGATTAAATATAAATATCTTTAGCAAGACAAATACTTGCTAAAAAATCTGGTGTGAAACACTCACAAAACTTTCTCTTGCCAATCCAAATAATTAACAATATAATGTAACATTAGTAATAAATCATTAGAAATAAACAAAAAACCTATCCTCGATAAACATAGCCTTATTTTAATCATGAGTAAAAGACGCAAAATGAAAATCGACCTCAGTTTGGCTTAAAAATACGGAAAATCACTCTTTCACGCTAAACTAGGCTCTGTAGAGAAAAATGTTTTAAATAAAAGTTGTAGATCTTTTAATTTCCTATAAATTTTAATATATACACTTTTGTCGTAAAATGCATACTAAGGCCGAAACCTTTAAAAAAATCGATTTTTCACACGTTTTCGTGAGAAAAAAACAGAAAATTGCTAATTACCGCTAAACTAAGCATTATACAAAAAAATGTTAGAAATAAAAGTTGTAGGATTTTAAATCCTCTACATTTTTTATTATATACATTTTTGCACTAAAATGCATATTAAAGCCGTAATCTTAGAAAAAACAATTTTTTGGACGGATAAAGTTATGATGGTTTGGTCAGGTCGGTAGGATGAAGGATGTGAGCTGCCTAAAAGGAAGTTATACTTGGCAATGGAGGGAAAAATCAGGAGGCAGACCAGCAGTGAAGTGGATGGGTTCAGTTATCAATGGATTGGGAAAAAGATGCGATACAATGAGATCAATGGAGGAGAGATATTTCAACAACAGAGAGAGGAGAGGAATTGTGTTGGGCCTGACCAAGAGGCTTCTTAAGTGTCAGTTAATAAATCACACAACTAGTTCTACTGAAAGTACAAAAATAGTAATTAAAAAGTGTTTAAATTACCATCAATTGGATTAGTAAGTGGCGCAGTTAACAAATTGTATTCCATGATAAGATCCCACAAGCTGTGTGAAATAGCATTCTGTAACTTTCTGCTGAGAAAATCCAAATTCACACGTCCTTGCTTCCAAACACGAAACTCAATGAGTGTATCTGGCACTGGAAAAAGAAATTAAACAGTTTTAATTTCATACTACAATAAATTACTTTTACCTACAAAAATTAATTGAATACATATCGTCACCGTTGGCCCCTTTAAGTAGATAATGTGTTGCTGGTCCGACAAAAATTCTGGCATGTCGACAGAGAGAAGTTGACAATACTTCTGATAAAGCTAGCAGACCTATGACAGCAATGCAGAGGGCTAGTAACCACCTCTCTGATTAGTATATAAGGAGACAATATTGAGCCTGACTGTCTAATCTACATCAAATAAAAACAGAAATATTTTCACCATTCCATTACTAACACCCAAAAGCTCATTAGATTAACAAATGACATAGGAATCATACACCAAACAGATCTCAAATTATTAAAATTATTATTCTGATCATTAAAGTTCAGATTGAAATGTACTAGGTACTGACAATTTAGTGGATAACAATTTGCATCCAAACATTTTTTCTTTAACATATCACTGAGCTAGCAATAATAATCAGGCTTCAGTAAATCTTTTCATTACTAAATCTGGCCTATTAATGAATATTTTAAAACAATATGATCAATGGATTGTACAGCTGTACATGTGTTATGGTGCAAACAGTGCTACCAAGATGAAGTAAATTGAAAGAAACTGGGAAATGAAGGTCTTAAAAAACACTGGTTCATAAGAAGTATAACTTATCAAAGTTAAGTAAGCGTGACCACGTGATGCGCAGTAGTTCATTTTAGGTGTTGTTGGCCTAGCTTATAGTATAATGGAGGGGGAATTTTTGGTCTCTGGCGCGCGCCCTCCCACCTAGCATACCAGTTACCACAGAGCAACCTAGATACCAGTTGCTCTGTGGACTTCACACTGTTTACTTGTGTTGTGGTCTATATTTCCACAGTTTTCATAAACAGTATTTTTCAATACTCTTCGTCGTTTCTTAAACAGTATTTTTCAATACTCTTCGCCGTTTCTTAAATATTATTCGCAATGCCTCAGCCAAGATCGAACTGCAGGTTAGGACGGGGAGTGGCTTTAAAAAGTCAAACTAAATGTGTAATTATGAAAGTGTACAAAAAGATTACTGAAGAAAATCCAGAAATGTTATGGTTAGAAATTCAAGCTCGTGTGGCTAACCTTTGCGGTATTTCCGTTCATACGGTACGAAAAACTGTAACAGAAGCAAATAAATTGGGTGAAAATTTCAGTACGCCGGGAAAATCTCGCAAAAGATTGAAGAAGAAAGTTAATATTGATAACTTTCAAAGATGCGCGTTGAGAAATATTGTGTACAATTTCCACATAAAACATAAATTATATAAATTCTATTTTTATAATATAATATAATTATAAATTATATTATAACATAAAAATTCATATACCTGGACTTCCTTGTTACTTTTACTTTGTTATTAGGTAAATAAAATGAAAAAAATAAGCAAATACAAAAAAATGTAAAAATAAGATAAAAAATAACAAATTGTTTACTATCCGTTAAACGAAACAAGACTAGTCGCTGCAGATGCGTTCACGAGCGTAGTGTGTTGGTGAATGCAAGCATGCGTACGTGAATGCGAGTGTACATGAATGTGTGAACATCACTCTGCCTCCCCACTACGGCAATCCTAACCACACTCTGCGCGATGACTGCGCTAACTTAACATTGATGGGTTATACAATACTTATGTGCACATTTATTAAAGGGAAAAAATGTCAACTGAAACCTAATCTTTTCACAATTGAATCGGTGAGTGGAAAAAGGGTAATATTCCAAAAAAATGGGAAATTGAACGAAGATAGCAGTTTTGTTAAGTTTACTTCAGCGCATGTATTGGTAGATAAAAGGGAAATATTCCTTGTATCTAAAAGCAGCTAAGCTACATTGAAAATTTAGTATAGTGGAAAAAGGATAATATTCCAGGAATATTACCCTTCTTCCATTCAATAGCGAACGGGTTTCTGTCTTATTATTATCAAAATGTAACTGTAAATTATTTTGAAATAAAAATAAAGTTTTGTAGCATATTGGCACATTATATTGGTTTTTCAACCTAATTTTTCCTATTCACTTGTACCAAATCTAGAAAAAGGTGAATAGTCAACAAAAAAATAGTCAATAAAAAGAATAACAATAAAATAATAAAAAGAATAAAGAATATTCAAGAAAAAAGGTGAACATATTAATAATCAAAAATCAATCCCATGATTATTGTAAAACAAATTCTAAAGTCACCATTAAAAACAAAAGTCACAAAACAGTTTTTTTTAATTTCTCCAAAATAAGGATTTTGGAATATTACCCTTTTTCCACTCACCGATTCAATTTACAATAGCATACAATGTTTACTGACGGCTTCGATACCAAACTGGTTACTATCCAACCCCCACCCATTCCACCTTACACTACAATCACTGCACATCTAGAGAGCAGAGTCCATGTCTTACATATACTTACATTATAATACAGTACATCAATAACAATCTCAGGCTTACCTGAAATTGAAGTATCATCTGAATTCATATTATCACCACTCATAACAGGTGGTTCGTATCTGCTGGTGGATGTCAAAGTATAAAATTGTGATACAGATATTGGTTCAAGTTTATAAGCGTACGGATCTGGCATATGAGATGATTTACTCTGAATCAGCTGTCCATCCTTACCAACTAATGCCATACCTATACAAGCAATACCTTTACTTCCTGAAGAAGGACTTTGATTATACAAGAAAAGACTATCTTCTCCAATTCTTTTACCAGAATCCTCAGACTGAGAGTAATCCTGAAACAGAAATAACATTTTCAGACACTGTATCCTGATTACTCATACTGGAAAAAATTTATTTTGTATGAACCCTATCAGTGTCAATGTATGTTGGCTTTTTCTATTTTTTTGATGCTGAATGTATTCAAGGTAAATGCATAATTGCAAGAATTTCTTGCTTCTTTATATAATTTTTGCTATTTTTCAAAAATTAGCCTACTAACTTTGGTGGCAATTTTTAAAATTATCTATCATGTCCTATGTCCGTCACACCCAGATGTCAGAAACTACAAGAGATACCAACTAAACGGTTTTTGGATTTGTAATTCACATAAAAAGTTAGTAGGCATAGATTGAGTCTGAAAACCGTAAGTAAAGAAATCTACAACTACAAGAGATACCAACTAATGGTTTTCAGATTAAAAATCTACACAAAAAGTTAGTGGGCCTGGATTAGGTTTGAAGTTCCGGTTTTGACCAGAAGTGGCCTAAAACCGGAGGTCAAGAAAGCAAAGTAAAAATTTGGAAACAAAAATATTTTTATTCAATTCTTATTAAGGAGTAAATACAGAAATCACTAATAACTTTTGCCATAGCCAAAGGTAAGCCTTTTTCTTTCTTAAGGAAGCTAAGAAGTGAGCTAGATCCTTTAAATACATTGAGATATACTCAAAGGCCAATTCAAAACTTCCAATTTCTTTAGAAGAAATTGCCACCACCATGAGGAAGCGTCGTCTCATGAAAGGGATTTTATAAATTTCAAATCGATTAACAAAAAACCCAAATTAGATTAGTAGTATCATTTAATAAAGGGTGAATAAGAAAACTCAACATCTCATCACTGCAACCTAATATATTTTATGGCAGTAGCAGTGAATTGAATTTAACCCTTTCAGTGCCAGCGTCCGGAAAACAGGACGTCGATACATTTTACGCAGTTTTAAAATCCGGTTTACCAGATGTCCATAAGTTATGCATATAGTGCCAACGTCCGGATAACCGAACATTTCCAAAACAACTTTTGAACAAAAATTAATAAAATAATGCATTTTGAAACCAAATCCGTGGCGTAGGGCCTAGAACGCTAGCCTACAAAGCGAAAGGTCCCGGGTTCGATTCCCAGCTAGGATCTGGAAATTTTAACATGTTGAAACCATCGTTTAGGTACCAAAACCCACAGTAGTTGCTAATGACCAAGCTGTTGATGCGACTTAAAATAAATTTTAAAAAATATTTTGAATATGTTTAGTGTTAAAACAATTTGTTTTATAAACACAATAAGAATTAATTTTTAACAGGAAATTTTATTTTTCTGTAACGTTGAAATTTTGTTCAGCAATGGCAGGCTTACGCATGCAAGTTTCCAAATAAGGGCTGGGAGTTTTTGTACACCCTTATTCAAATTAAATCGCTTTAGATCAAACTTTTTAATATTGTTTCGGCACTGAAAGGGTTAAACATACTGTAAAGAATAAAAAAAAATACAAAAATAAACAAAAAAAAAAATACTGTAGCGAACAAATTTTAAATTACATGCTAGTAGTCTAAGGTTTGTTTACACTTTGACTTTTTAATAAACAAACACAAAACACATGACCTAGATTTTATTTTATTTGCCTAATAACATATGTGAATTAAATTAAAAAATTATTAGGTAACCAAGGATACTAAAAAAAACTGATCAATTGAACGAATAATTTTAACTTGTGATTCAAGGATTATAATTTTGATAATTAATAATTTAAAGAAAGTTTTATAGAATATATATATTGATTTAATTAAATTAAAAACACTTTTTAAAAAAAAACTTTTACCGATTTCAACAAATATGAAATATTTTAATAACAAACTTTAACAAAAAACATGTAAACATTGCAAGATTCTTTGGAACTTAACCAGGTTTTTTATATTTTATTCAAAACTCATTTTACTGTATAATTTTGTTCAAAGAATTAATTTTTACAGTTTTAATTCCTTTTGTGATTTTCTTTATGCTGTGTTAATATGTTTTATTTGACGATTCTTAACAATTATGATTTATAATGTTGAACAATTTTATTTACACAGCTCAATTTGACAATGTTTTTTAATTAATAATAAAAATACACTTTAATTTTTACTGAGGCTTTTTTACATTTGATCTACTTGTTAAACAAAATTTAATGATTATCATTAAGCTAATATAATTTTGTTTAACGATAAGACCACTTTGAATTTAAAGAAAATTCTAAAATTATTTTGTTTGTTATAAAGAACCAATAAATTTTGAACTCACTTAAATTAAATTGTGTACTAAATTTTATTACAACTATATTTAAAAAAAAAACTACTCATAGAAATTGACATTTTTCCTTCACGGGAAAACTCACTTTTATATAAATTGGCATATTCCTGGCGTGGATATTCATATATCCACTTACCTAGTAACTTACCTGAAAATGAAACTGAGGTCTTGAATCTGTATATTTAGGTGTATACAGAAACTGAAGAAGATTCTGTCGTAAATAATACCCTAAAGCTTGAAGACATTGTAAAGCATGAGGTGGAATGGTAAACTGGAAATTTAAAATAACAACCAAAAATTAATTACAGCAATATTTTTTAAACTGAGTAAAATTTCCTTGAATTTAAAAAAGCTCAATTCTTAAATTAAACCTTCAAGGTTAAAGTTACTGATATATCGTTACTATGTACCAACACATAATAGTTATGATTTTTACTTTCGCTTGCTCTATATAAATTATAGAGAAGATTATTACACTACATTATATTTTATATATACTACACGCTTAACCTTCATTCGGTTGTCGGTAATCAACATGAGTTCCAGTAGCAGCAGTGATGAATTATTTCTAATGAAAAACGTTTCCATGAAATTATTATCATTTAAAGACAATATCGTTAGAGACATTAATAAGAACAGAAAATTATTTGGCATAATCATCTTTTTCCACAATTAACAAAAGATAAGACAGGTTTTTTTAAATGCATGAGAATGACTCTGGAAACGTTTAATTTTATATTGTCTAAAGTAGAACTCCTTTTCAAAAACAAATTGTGCAATTTGCACAAGCAACCAATGTTACCGAAAGAAAGATTTGTGATTAAACATTTTAAACGTATTTTGAACTTTTTGACTACCGATATTCAATATTATAAAGCATTGTTTGACCAGTAATTATCTTTTAAAGTTAGTTTTATAAACCTATGTTAAAAATTAATTAACAAGTTGTTGTTTATGAATACGTACTATACAATGCCAAGTACACTTAGCAACCTGCTAGCAAGCAGCAGGCAGGTTTATGCAAAACAAACCAGTGAGCTGATATGCGCAGATGACCAGTGCGCAGCTTTCTCCACAAGCGTTTACTGTGAGATGTCTGATTAAAATAATTATGATTAAAATAATAATTATTACATTATAATGGCTATAATAATTATGATTAAAATAATAATTATTACATTATTATTATAATGGCCTATTCCTACTAGCAGGCTCCCACTTGTAAGCGACCAGCGTTCACTGTGCGCTTACCCTTACTCTTGATGGCCTATTGCATACCTCCAGGGGTGATTGGGAACCGCTGATCTAATGTCAGAAAAAAATCAACTTTTCTCAAATGGCCTAAATTATAGTTTAAAGTTCAGCTTTTTAAGTAAATTTGCTTGATAAAATAAAATTACTTATCTACCCATAAATCAGTAAAAATAAAAGAATAATAAACACTAACCTGTATGATTGTATCCGGACCATGATTAGGTTTCTGGATGAAATGGACATCATCAGGAGATAATTTGCACATAGGATTTCGAGCAAGCGTTACAGAAACAACTTTTAAAACTGCATCATCAAGTCGATTTTGTAAAACTTTCACTAATTCACATTTCACTTCTGGACCTAAAACAATAAGTATTCTATGGTTTACTAAAATAATTTTTAAGTACAAGTTTATTACTATAATAATCCTTACTCTTAATTCTATTAAACTGTGTAACATACAACCACTTCATAGAGTTTGTTTTACATTTTAAAGACACCCTGTATAGATTAAAAAATGCCAGACTTGACCAGGACCAAACCTGGGACCTCTGGCATATACGAGGGCTGTTCAAAAAGTATCGGACTATTGTTAATTAAAAGTGGATTTATTGAACCAGAGCTACAAACTTCTAATCTCCTTCAAAGTAGTCTCCTTGGTGATGCACACACTTCTTCCAGCGCTTCTGCCACTGTTCAAAACATTTCTGGAAGGCATCTTTTGGAATGCTGTTAAGCTCGGCCGTCGTATTCTGTTTAATGTCTTCTCTTTCTTGAAATCGAGTTCTTTCAGGGGCATTTTCAGCTTAGGAAATAGCCAGAAGTCGCAGGGAGCCATGTCAGGGGTGTACGGAGCTTGGCAAACCAGAGGAGTGTTGTTTTTAGCGAGAAAACTCTGAATTAGATGTGCAGAGTGGGCAGGTCCATTGTCGTGATGGAGCTGCCAAGTTTTTGTTGCCTACAGTTTCGGTCGTTTGTGCCACACAGCATCACGTAGGCGACGAAGAACCTCAAGATAGTATTCTTTTGATCCTCGGTGACTAAAGTTCGCACTTGTTCAATAACATTCTCATTCCAGCTTGTCGATGGCCTGCCTGAACACGATTCACTTTCCACTGACGTTTGACCATTTTTGAATCGATTGTACAACTCTTTTATTCGAGTACAGCTCATGGCAGACTCCCCAAAAGCCTGTTGAATCTTGCGAATTGTTTCCACTTGCGAATCACCAAGCTTTTGGCAAAATTTAATGCAGTAACGCTGCTCAAGTTTTTCTGTCATTTTATAACTTGATAAAAATCGCCGAGCACAACAGAAAGGTCTACTCTACTAGGCTGACTGCCGGCAACAGAAGTTTTGTCATGACACGAAACAGTGCATGCGCGCGCATGACAGTCCCCTCCACATCCCCACTAAGCTTGGCCACCAGCGCTTCATTCATTTCAGCGGGAGGACAGAAGGTCCGATACTTTTTGAACAGCCCTCGTAAGCCAGTTGTGCTGACCATTATACTAACCCAAATGAAAAACTAAAAAACTGTTTATAAATACCTGCTTCTGAGATTCCATGAACTTTAAGTGTAATATAATCTTCTTGGCGCGAACTAAAACTATCTCCTGATTCTCCAAACGATTTCAACCTTGGACGAGATTCTTTCTATAAATTAAAAGAGAAAATTCGATAAATACAGGAAACTCACTAGCTTAATTACAGTTGGGAGCTGACTTGTTTGCTAGTGCGGGATGAAGTGCACGGGGGCCTGGTACTACAGTAGTTATTCAAAATGGTTTGTGACTAATATTTTTAGAACAGCGCGTACTAATAGTATTATTACTACTACTAGATTATAGGAGGAGGGGAATCGTACAAACAATCCTCTCCACCCGAATTCCTTACGCTAGCAATCAAGTAAGCTCCCATCTATATGTACAACATAAATACAACAAGATATTAATATATTTTAGTTAATTTTAGGTTGCATCGACAGCTTGGTCATTAGTGACAACTATGGGTATCGGTACTCTAACGGTGGGTTTTAATGTATTAAAATTTCCAGACTCTACCCCCAGGACCCTTCCGCTTTGTAGGCTGGCTTTCTCGTCACCACACCATGCAGGCAGCTACATGAGATGTTTATTTATCATAAGAATTATTTTCAAATTCTATACAGACTGTTCAGAAAAAAAATAAACCTTTCAACAAATAGAATACCACTGATCTCTAAGAAAACAAATTAAAACATATTATTAATCTTCACTGCCCAGTACTCCTTTTAACCCTTACAACTATCATTATGATACTGTCACCGGATGGTGACATTAAGTGGCGAGTTAAAACCTTTAATTTTGGTGGCCCTGAAAAGGGCCGTTTAAGCGGTGGTCGTCTTGATGTGCAGTGTTGGTCGTAGTCATCGTGGTGGTCGAAGAGCTGGGCGACACAGCATGTCGTCGTCCAGCGGAGACATTATCGTCTTCCCTCGCAGTAGTGCGTTGATGGTTGCTTCATCAGATCCGGTGGGCATAAGGCTCGGTCGAGGGACCGCGGTGGGTATCGCTCGCGATGACAGTCCGGTCGACAGCTTACGGTGATGAGTCGGTGAGCGGAAGCATCATCTTCTCTCTTGCAGGGTCGTCGATTAGTCTTCGCTGGAGTCCGACAGCTGTGTGCCGTGGTGGACGTCTTGTTGATGCTGTAGACTGGTGGAAGTGAATTTCTCTGTGACTGAATTGGAATTGAATCTCTTGGCTCAGTGGAGCGCTCTTTTTTATAGTCGCCGAGAGCACAGTGGTAGGAGGTGGTTACTGGCTCGGCCTTGATGACAAAGGCCTCTGTCGGTACGCAGCCAAAAAGGTTTGTCAGTATGCCACCAAAGGGCCGGGAGAAGTATTGAAGGCAGGCAACACAGTAAATGATTAATTAGAAGGGGTGGCAGTGACAATACCTTGAGTAGCTTCGTCATGTCTCATTTTTATGGAGAAAAACAAAAACTCACTCGTGTAAGTATTATTTACATAATTTCCCTTACCTGTATTTTACACTATTTACAACATTATATACATTATTAACATCTTTCACATTCTGCAGAAATATACTCTTGATTAGCTGAATCACAATTATCGCCATCACTAAAAATAACTTCAATGTCAGAAGTACAACTAATTAATACTCAATACTCAATACATCACTAATTGTACTATTATCACGTGACATTTTATTACCACCTAACATAAAATGAATACATAGACAAATTAACCAATAAATGGTAATTACACAAATAAATGATACTGCGATAACATACAGCTAAGTCAACAAAAAGACAACAGATGCCTGCATATGAGAATAAACTATATCGTCACAACTACCAACCTAATATCCTTATAAAATCGTAACTGCTTTTATTTTGTTATTAACAAGAGAAATACTGATATAAAAGAGTTACCGACCACTTATCTCAAATCTTAAACAGTTCGACAATAATGTTCTGATTCAAACAATCCTTAAAAACTGATGTATTGAAAAAAATTCTGGTGACAAACACACGACTTTCTCTTGCCAATTCAAATAATGAAAGATGCAATCTATGTTGAATCATAAGTAAATAAATAAGTTAAAATGAAAAACAACCTAATTTTAATCATGAGTAAACTACTATGAGTAAAGTACTAAATGAAAATCAACCTCTGTTCGACTTAAAAATACATAAAATTACTAATTGACGCTAAACTAGGCTCTGTAGAAAAAATAAATTTCAAATAAAACTTGTAGATTTTTTTTATTTTCTGTAACCTGGATTATATTTACATTTTTTTGTCATAAAATGCGCACTAAGGCCACAATCTTAAATATTTTAAGATTTTAATGAGCAAAATAAGGAAAAACATTAAAACTAAGTGCTGTAAAAAAATGTTTGAAACAAAAGTGGAAGGTTTTCTTACAACTTACTGTTGTTGTTGTTTAGGTCATCAGCCAAAAGGCTGGTTTGAACCCGTAGAGGTTTTACTAAGTAAAACGAGGAGTGAGGTGGTTTACCATTGCCTTCCTCACTGAGTGGAAAAGTATGCTTATCAGCATGCCAGGCCCTCTGAAAAGCACATATTTTCCACTCTGTAAATGACACCTTCACTTCATTCACCACAGGGTCTGGCTGTATAGTGAAATTCATTACTTTAAGAGGAGGTAACTCTGACTAGTGTCTTTAACACCTCTACCTCTTCTGTTCTTAAATGATTCAGTCATTTAATTGGCTGACCATGTGATAAGAAACAGAACTATTTATTTTAGCCCTGCAACGAACAGATTGAGTGAAAATAATCTGACACTCCACCTGTTTATTATGGGCAGTTACAACTTACTACTAAAGCATATTATAATAAAGAAAAGCTAAGAAAATATTACGTTAGTATTAATGGATGCTTGATCATCGATATGACGCTTGTGTTCTCTGTTCAGTGAATTTATTGATGAACTTCTAGACACAGATCCTGGAGAAACATCATCTGTATCTAATGTTCGTATTTGTGTCTTCTCATGCAGCCTGTAAAAAATTGTTTACAAAAACTGAAATTTACTTGAATGTACAAATTAAAATGTTAAATATTATTTTATAGCATTTTGCTGAATTATTTATGTGGATTACGATTGAATTTGAACATGTTTCCAACTGGAGTCAGTTTACATTTGGCTGTCAATTGGCCACCATAGAAAAGTCACTAGCCCGACCAGTTATTACTTAACAGTAAATAAGAATAAGAATTTTTATTCACCATTGGTCGTTTTTACATGGAATTGGTGCGGTCAAAATAATCTTACAACCATTATTAATGATAATACTTAAAGTAACATTCAACTAAAGACAAAACTTATTGAAAAAGTACACATTATTAGTCATAAATCAATGGAAAAAGATTAGGAAACGCTTGCTTAAAGAGAGTCATCTCTTTTTAAATAACCAAATCTAATTCATTTCAGTGGCAAGGCATAAACATCATACAACTATTAAAGAGACCAATGACAAAAGGTATGACCAATCACATTACACTCCTGGAACTCTTTAATATAAAATGGCTTATTTGTAATCCACTGTCTTCAAACATCCCTAAATCAGCTAGATGTTGCAGATAATTCACCTTTCATTTATTGAATGGGTCGAGATTAGATGTTTATGAAGCTGTGAATTTTAACTAGTCTAGAATAAGGTACATTTATTGGTGATTCTATCTAGTGCAGTGAGAATGTACTGTTACTGTTGTTCTAGAGGAGAGTTTATTTAAAGGGAGTGTGGAATGAAAAAACAATAAAATTATCGATTTTCATTTTATCCTTTAAGAAATAGTTCGAAATGTGCGCTTTAAAATGCTGTTAAAATCATGTTGCTATGTCAACTAGAAAATATTTTATTAATTATTTTACGATTTTAATGTTTAAGCTGATTTTGCTGTCACGAAATTTTACAATATAATTTTCCTTTCGATTAATATTTTACTGTGATTTATTATAGTAGTTTTTTCACACTGCCGTCTCGCTTTTATTTATTCATAGTTTGGCAGTGTAACCTAAAAGTTTATAACCTGCACTATTTTTGCTATGGTCTGCCTTTGTTTACACTCACGTTTTTGTTTCTCAAACTTTAAACGTGAATATCTCAAAACGTCATTTTTAGAACTTTATGTACCTTTTTCTCAGCTCCCACAAAAGGTACAAGGCTAAAATTTTTATGGCGTATGTTAATCATCCAGTTCTATTGATTGAATGTGATGTTTTGAAAAATATTGAAAATTGCGGGAGAAAAAAATTTTTTTCGGTGATTTTTCGATGAAAAAAATGGTCTCTTTTTTAAAAAATTGTGAAAATCAAAATTCTTACCAGAATTAAATGCTACACATTCTAATTATGTACCAAAGATTGGCCTTTCAGATAAAAAAAAATTGTAGCTCTAGCTGTAGTGGTTGCTGAGAAAAAAGTACTAACATTAACATTGCTTAGGATACTCACACACTCCCCTTAAGTCTTCCTTAAAAAATACTTAACTATTTATAAATTAGGATTATAGATTTCCTCCGAAGAAACTAAATATATAATTAACATCAGGAACTCACCACTTGCATAAAACAATAGCACTCTCAAGACAACCAAGATTAGACATTATAATACTGTGATGAAACCTGTGTGTCTGTATGCAAGTGAGTGCCTTAGAATGACTGAGAAGGCTGATCTAAGAAAAGCAGAGAAATTTGAGAGAAAGCTCCTCAAAATATAATGGGTCCAAAGATAGTAGACGGTCAATATAGGTTAAAAGGGCGGGAAGAACTGTACATGGAAAATGAATGATTAATGGAAACTATCAGTAAAACAGGACTAAAATTTTACAGAAACCGGTATAAAATTGATGACAACAGTTAACAAACAAATGTCTAAGATACACTAAACAATAGACCTAAGGTGTTGGAAAATGGTCAAAAAAAGTCAGAAAGGGTAATGAGAAAATAAAAAAGGATAATGAGTATAGGCTGACAAAACTTAATGAATCAAACCGAATTCAGTAAACTAATTAAAAACTTTAAGGGCTTCCATTAAGAGCAAAAACAGAACATCGGGTGGACAGAAGAAAGGAGAAAAGCCTACAGTGAACTAATGTTAAGAATGTGGGCTGCAAAAAGAGCTTCCAGAAATATCTAAAGTCACCTCTTGCGGCCTAAAATTTCCCCTACATGAAAAAAAATACTAAACTATTTAAGATAAAGAGACCCAGGAGGTTACTAATATTTAATTTTTTTAAGTTCCCTCTACAGGTACAGGACTCAACAGGCACCAAATGTACAATGCAGCACTTTTTACCATTAAAAAACATTTTGAGATCCTACAGAGTTACCCTGTAGAGAAAATGAGAGTGAAAAAAGGCATGGTATTAGCGTAGCAACATGCCCTCACTTGCACAATTTTTGAGTTTAAATAACAAAAATATTAATTGAGAAATCCTTTGACAAACAAATTCTGTTGATGATCCCAAGAGAGGTTCTGATCAACATGAATTCCCAGTAGTTTAACAGACTTGTTCAGTAGTAAGTTTAGATTCGTTTAGTTTAAAAGCAACTCTCTACCAGCTGATTGACTGAGGTGGCCTGAAGGTCATTAAATATTTAAAACAGGAACTAAATTTGTTGATTATTCCAAGTTAAAATTTCTAATTAGAAGAAAACAATTTTACGATCTCAGAAAACAAAATTTTCAAGAACAACCATACTGAATTCTGAACGTATACAATGATTTTGATTAAAAATCAAGACCATGCTACAAATGTTGAGATTTCACTTAACAAACTTAAAATTTAAATTTTTACCAGCATCGGCAGGGCCAAATTCTTAATAGTCGAGTATTTATTTATTTATTTAGCGTATGGCTTTTCAAGACATTTAAAAATCAGCATTATAATTGTTATACATTGGGATCAAATATGACCCTCTGTCTATAAGGATGGGAAATAACATTAATGATTGTTTGGGAAACAAATAGTCATAAAAAAAAACATGAAAAATATGTACATACAGTACGTAATTATAAAAACATGCTTAAGTATATACAGACATCCAGTCTGTCCAAGTAGGCTATTGATTCTGGAGTTGCCATCAGGAAATCCGCTCTTGTCCCTCCTCTAAAGGCAGTTATTCTGCACTCTTTCACAATGTGATCAATAGTTTGTCTTTGACCAAACTCACATAAAGGCGATGGTATTTTGCCCCATTTAAACAATAAATCAGTACACCTACCGTGTTTTGTTCTTATTCTATTTATGTGATGGTCTAGACTCTAGATCATCACATTTAACAACTTTTTTTTTGTGAAGAACTGGCAAATTTCAGAAAATAAACCTTATCAGTCAGTCGTAAGGAACAAAAATATTGAAAGCCTAGTACAACTTTTTAATTTTTTTTAATTTTTATAAACAGCACAAACAAATTTTATTTAGTCAATTTGAACTATAGCTAGGCGTGGCAAATCAACCCCAGCCTGCATGTGGCAAAACCCTAAATCTGGCCCTGATTACTGACATGTGTTTTGATTGTACTTTGATACTGTACTACTTTTACGCCGGTCCGTAGTTAATATTTTGCTCACTGTTGGCGCTGTGATGGGGTTGCTGCTGCTGATAGATAGCGCAGCGGTCACACCTCTCACAGTGCATGAACCAAGCGGCAACATATAGTATCTACATATTGCCGATGCGATAGTCGAGAAGGTGACTAGACAGTATCGAGTTCTGTGTGATCGAGGATCGATACGGGGAATTGACAGCTCATCCTTGAGTCAGTTCTTTTCCATCATCTACACCTCCCTTCCCTACCCCTTGCTTCACCGGCGACTGCTCCCCTTCGGAGGCAGCGGTAAAAGGTGCTCGCTGCGTAGGCGACTCGCTCCTATTTGATTAGGCAGCGGTACAGACGACCCCGCTTCGCTTCACTGGTGACTGCTCCTCTTCGGAGGCAGCGGTGAAAGGTGTTTGCTGCGTCAGCGACTGCTCCTAGTCATTTAGGCAGCGATACAGACGACCTCTCCCCCCCCCCTTCGCTATATAAGTATCTGGTAATTTTGAACTACGCCGCCGGATGCCTGGCCAGTCCTATGAGCTCTATGACTGCGTTACAAAAAGCCGGTGGCGACAACTTAACTGATATGTATTTAACTTACCGAAAAATAAACAAATAAAAATGAATTCAGCATAAAAATTATTTTACTTTAAATTTTATGTAAATAATAAAGAACATTAGCATATTAACGAACCTGAGGTAAAAAACATTTTCACTAGCATCTTGATAAACAAACATATTTTTACGATTATTAACAGAGAATCTGTTCAATACGGTTTGAAGCGCTTGGATACCATGAGATAATCTTGGTTTACCAGGACCAGTTTTCAGTCTTGGATGAAGTGTAAAATGCGTTTCCCAGACAACTCTACATGCAAACCATCCAGGAATAGACACAAAATTTGAAACTGTTTCTGGATATGTAGATCCTTGTTCTGGTTCCCCAGTCGCATCTGAAATATATTTTTCTATTATTATAAGCACAGATTATAAATTATTACACAAATACAGTAAGATTAAAATAGGATGTGAGTGCAAAAGCAATTCATGAGGGAAATGTTTTTTCTGTTGCAATTTTTAAATTTCCCTTTTTTGATAAAAAATATACCTTTTCTGCATTTTGTAAAGTAATCATAATTCAAACAGTCGTGTTATATCCTGCAGCGGAATATTGGTTGTATGTTACAATGCCTCTTACGGGACAAAGTAAACTTGGCGGGTCAAAGGTCTGAGGTTAGACGAATGTTGGAAATAATAACTTAAGAAATACCCTGGAATCCATTGAATCTTGTTTAGTTGCAAAATTTACAAACATGGATTCATCGCATTGGGAAAAATATTGTAACCATGTAATACACATAGAAGACGATTTGTACAACAGAGAATGTTTATTTGACTTAGCAGTAGAAAATTGTATCATTAACTTTAATGACAGTGGTTCGGATTCTTCTGATAGTGATGAAAGTATAAGTTAGGTATTTGTAATTTCTGTGGTTTGTTATTGATTATAATTTGTTGACTTTAAAAAGAAGAAATAATATTGTTAAAATAATCGATTTTACTTGGTTGGAGTATGAATATTGTATTTTTTAAAGAAAAGACTGTTTAATGTTAAAAAAATTTCAATTAGGTTATCCATTCATATCACTTACTGTTTAACAATAAAAGTAAAAATCTGGTGTGAAACGCTCACACAACTTTCTCTTGCCAATGCAAATAATTAACAATAAACCTAACATTAGTAATAAAACATTAGAAATGAACAAAAAACTAACCTCAAAAAAACATTAGTGAAATACGCAAAATTAAAATCGACCTCAGTTTGGCTTAAAAATATGGAAAATCGCTCATTCACGCTAAACTAGGCACTGTACAAAAAAAATGCTTATTAAAAAAGTTGTAGATCTCTTAATTTCCTATAAATTTTATTTTATACACTTTTGTCGTAAAATCTAAGGCTGAAATCTTAAAAAAATTGATTTTTCACACGTTTTCGTGAGAAAAAAAAGAAAATAGCTAATTACCGCTAAACTAAGCGTTATACAAAAATATGTTTGAAATAAAAGTTGTAGAATTTTATATTCTCTACAACTTTTATTATATAACGTTTTGCGCTAAAATGCATATTAAAGCCGCAATCTTAAAAAGAAAATGTTTTTACGTAAAAACAGCCTCATGCAGAATTTCAGCAAACATGGCACCTACCCTATCTAGTAGAGCATAAAAAATGTAGTAAACCAGGCGATTTTTAAAAAAATCGTAGGTCCAGTTTTTGAGAAAATCGCAAAAAAGTGAAAAATTACACGAATAAACTACTACTTCCGGTTGACCGATTTTGATGAAAATGTTCGTGTCAGGTCCAGTAGTGGTATGTAACTTAAGTTTCAAGTTCGTATGATGTTCTGTTCTTGAGATATTCTGTTCACACACACACACACACACACACACACACACACACACACACACACACACACACACACACACACACACAGACCAATCGCTAAAAACATGTTTTTTTGGGTTCAGGGGGTCTGAAAACGTATAGATCCGGTGAAAACTCGATTTCTAAAAATCGACATGAAAACAATACTTTCCTTCCTATATATTCATATAGGCAAGAGAAAGTAAAAAGTTTAAAATAAATCAGCTGTTTCATTATAAGAAAAAATTTCCCTGCTGGTGAAACACTGCAGGGAAATATTGCATTAAAAATTACCCTGTGCTAAATAATTGTGTAAGTTTACTCTCATCCTATTTTAAAACATCTGTAACTGGGTTTGAATTTTTCCTTATGGGAACATACCTATATTACATTCAAACTTGTCTTAATGACCCATACCTGTTTGAACTACATTAAAAACGGATAGTTTTGAATGATTAAAGTTTTATACAAATGATTGAAGACATAACATCTTCTATCAAGATTATTTAATAATATATTAGCTTCAAATTTTATGTTATCTAATAGACTCAAATGATGGTGAATCTACTGAAACAAGTAAGTTTATCTGAACGAGAACATAAACAAAATAATCTGGTGTGAAACACTCACACAACTTTCTCTTGCCAATGCAAAAAATTAACAATAAACCTAACATTAGTAATAAAACATTAGAAATAATTAAAAAACTAAACTCATAAAACATAACCTTATTTTAATCATGAGTGAAAGACACAAAATTAAAATCAACCTCATATCTCCTTAAAAATACGGAAAATTACTCTTTCACACTAAAATAGGCTCTGTAGAGAAAAATGCTTTAAATAAAAGTTGTAGATCTTTTTATTTCCTATAAAATTAATTATATACACTTTTGTTGTAAAATGCATTCTAAGGCCGAAATCTTAAAAAAATCGATTTTTCACATGTTTTCGTGAGAAAAAAACAGAAAATTGCTAATTACTGCTAAACTAAGCGTTATACAAAAAAATGTTTGAAATAAAAGTTGTAGGATTTTAAATTCTCTACAGCTTTTATTATATAAATCTTTGCACTAAAATGCATATTAAAGCCGTAATCTTAGAAAAACAATTTTTTTACGTGAAAACAGCCTCACCAAGAATTTCAGCAAACATGATGCCTACCCTATCTTGTAGAGAATAAAAACTTGAGTAAACAAGGCGATTTAAAAAAAAAATCATAACGCCAGTTTTAGAGAAAATCGCAAAAAAGTGAAAAATTACCTGAATATACTACTTCCGGTTGATTTTTTAAATTTTATGATACAAAATTCAGTTACAAAATGATCAGAGTAGCAAAATATTATTAAAAATTATTGATAATAATTAACTTACCTTCTACAGATTTAGCTTTTTGAAGTGAAACCTGACTAGCTTTCCAAATATCATCAGATGGTTCTGGTTCAAGCAATGGATTGCAATGTCTTTTATCATGTAAGTTCCTGAGAAGCATCGTCTGATTTACAACTTTGCACACATGTTCTATGTTGTTTACTATACCTTTCTGAACCAAACTGTACAGTTTTACTTTTTGTGTTTCTAACTCAAGAAATCTGAAAATGAAATTGATATCTTAATAAAAGAAAAAGTAAGTTAAGTACTGCTTGACAATGATCGAAATAGGATTCCCTCCCTTCCCCACTTCTTCTATTCTACATTCTTCTATGTGCCGGATCGAATACATTGGTACGCACAACACAAATGAGCAATTAATATGAATATCACTTGTACTACTAGATTTTTGTTATCCATAACATTTTGTATAGATTATGTGACCAACAGCAGAAAGTCATTAGCGTTTCCATTATTTTTGTTTACTATTACGTAGTGTAGTCATAATATATATAACACAGCAAGTTCTTAATTTATAATGTTGACTGTAAATCTAAATAATTGATACGATTTAATTAAATGGATTAAGCATTATTCCTTATTTACTTGAGAGCAGCTAATATGAACTATGCTTTTACTTCAGTTCTACAGTGTTAGTGACTGTGCAATATTGGTTTTGTAGTCGGTGCAGTTTTATTATGTTTTTTTTTTTTTGTTTAACGTCCGACTGTTTTGCAAATTGCTGCTAATGCAGACGGTGAAGGATGAAATGAATTTTATGTAACGTATGAAAAAATGCCATGCCCGAGTGGGATTCGAACCCGAGACCGTGTGATGAGAGGCGAGCACGTTACCAACATCGCCAACGCGGCCGGCAAATATTATTATATTATGTTTTGGGTTTGATCGGTTGTTCAATATTCAGATAAATTCGTTTCAATTAAACAAATACAGTGTAAGTGTATAATTGTGATTTAAACAGGTACAGGTTAAAACGTGAAAATAATAATAAATAATAAAGTAATAGTAAGTATGAAAAACAATTTTGTTGTAGTAATGGGCTGTACTAGTAGACTGACTATCCGAGCTAATATTTTTGGGACAGTGCATAATGCGAGGTGGCTAGGATGAAGTGCGGAAGGGAGGGAATCCTATTTCGAAACTTGTCAGACAGTAGTATTGTTAAGTCATGTTCACCTGAATTAAGTAACATTTCGTCGCCGAGTGAGATGATTTTCAAATTTTACGCGCCTTATCTCTGTTGAATTCATCTTGTTAGTTCTATCTTGCTGTGTCATTGTGATGTCATGCCTGTTTTGTCATCTCTGTACATTTTTCCAGCTTCCTTCCCCTACTACTTGTTTCCCCATCCTTGTTCCATTCTCTTTCTTTCAGTGTGCACCGTGACTCTCCAGAGTATGGTTGGCTACTTTTGCGTTCCAATAGGCTTTATTGGAATTACTCAATATTATGTGCTGTTTCGATTATATGCTTTAATTATTTGATTCATGTACTAATTCAAGTGTTTTATGCTAGCTAGCAAGGTTATCAGTTCAACGGGCTATGCTTCTGTTAACTGCGCTTTAAACTACACGTCTCATTTCTAACGCTTATGCAACGCCGTTGTGTCTTCGTAAGTAGCCATCTCAAATTACTATACTTTAAGTTATTGCGTATATTGCTTCCTATTTGTTCCTTATTCCAAATCGTTTTACCTTAATTAGTTATTTCCATAGCCTATCCGTACATTTCTAACATCTTAACCGCTGTAATTCTCCATGTCTTGGGTGCAGACTTTAAACCCACCCTGGTTCTCTGGAAAATTGTCGCATTAGATAGATTGTTAATTAATTGTACCAATTTTCAAGTTTAACTGATTGGTGGACTTAACAAGTATATTTAGCTGTGGCAGGTATTCAAGGGAATTTAGGTAATCTGAGATGGCCAATACACAACAGTGTTTCATAACTGAATAGTGTATTCAACTGTATTACTCTCAAATGAGAGTGTAGAGTACACTCATAAAACTTTGTCATGTAGGATGATCTGGTCTACAGATACAAGCCACCTTTTGTACGTGATTCTATCCAGTACTAAAGGTATTGCAGTGAATGTGTAGAGTAGGCAGAGCTAATATTGCACTTAGCTCTTAAGTTAGAACAGCATAGGCATAGGCACAACTTCAGCTTTGCGCGTGAACAATGTTGAAGACCATCTCTGAAATTTCAGATCCAAGGGCAAACCAGAAACCAATGAATTAGTTTAAACGCCTGAATTTAAACATTTTGCTGATTATTGACAAAAATAACTTAAATATTTTACTTTTTAATTTGTTTGCAGGGCATAGCTCTTGTCGGTTGAGGTAGGCGGCCCAACGTTGGGCGCCTCATGTCACACTGGCTGTAGCTCTCGTCGGTTGAGGTAGGTGGCCCCACGTTGGGCGCCTCGTGTCACACTGGTTGTAGCTCTCGTCGGCTGAGGTAGGCGACCCCACGTTGGGCGCCTCATGTCACACTGGTTGTAGCTCTCGTCGGCTGAGGTAGGCGACCCCACGTTGGGCGCCTCATGTCACACTGGCTGTAGCTCTCGTCGGTTGAGGTAGGTGGCCCCACGTTGGGCGCCTCATGTCACACTGGCTGTAGCTCTCGTCGGTTGAGGTAGGTGGCCCCACGTTGGGCGCCTCATGTCACACTGGTTGTAGCTCTCGTCGGCTGAGGTAGGCGACCCCACGTTGGGCGCCTCATGTCACACTGGCTGTAGCTCTCGTCGGTAGAGTAAGCAGCGTTCTTCTTCTTCTGACTGGAGCGGCAGGGCATTCGATGACATAGCTGCTTTTTGAAGGAGGGAGGAGCTGAAGATAACCTTTCCTGCTGCCTTGGATTGGAGTTGCTGCTAACTAGGCGAGTACGTCTGCACCTCTACCTAACAGATGGGACTGGTTGCCGATGTGGTGAACACCATTCACCTCTGCCTCAAGTCAATAAAGTTCAGACTGTATTACAATTACTGTAAAGATTACTACGCTATCCCACTCTATGCGCGCCACACGGAAAAATTATGCAATTGTACCTTAGAAAAATTCAGTTTTCTTTCTTCAGTTTTATTTCTGCTTATTGTATAAATCCTTCTCAATATAAACAAAAGCAAAGTTTTATAAAATAATGCAGAACAATATAGAAATAACAGGTAAAATTCTGATTATAATAATTTAAAAAAATTGTAATAATTTTAACACTTTAAAGACTGACTTTTTTTTTTGTAGTTTTGCCCGTGAACTGCCATTTTTAGGGGATTTTCAAAAAATTATAACATATCAACCATTGGTCATAAATTCAAAAAGTAAAAATTAAATTAAAGATCATAATTAGTACATTACTTTTCATTTATTAAGATTAGGATTACTTGCATTATAATGATAAAGATGTTTGACTGAAGAGAGGTATGTTTTCTTGAATTTAAAAAACTTTTTCACCGTACAATGATAATATATAAGAATAATAAAATTAATTATATGAGTTAAATTCTTACAAACTAATTACCTATTTCTAATAACCAATTTACTTTGCGCAGAAGTACCGGCAGATCGCTTGCTTACGCTCGATAACATCGATGCTGTAAAAGTCGATACATTCGATAATCTGACAACAATAGGACTATGAGTGTACTCTATTAGATTCAGAATGAACTAAATTAAGTGACAGCATAGACGGCAAATGTATACGATACGAGCTAATGGATATAAAACCAAGTGAAATAGGCGCCTGTATCGTATACGGGTGCCGCCCTGAAATTGTTGATATTATTGAAAAAAGAAATTATAATAACACATAAAATGTTATTAATTGCCAAATTACTGATGGAAAAAAGGACTCTCACACAACTATGGAGATTTGTATACGAGTCGTACGATTAGCCACGACTGAGGCCGTGTAAGCATATCAACGGGCATACCTATATTGCAAATGATGCCATTTCACAGCCAAACATAATGTTTTACCATACAGGGCTTAACATGTTAAAAAAGGAGAAAAATAACAGTGTAGATAGATGACGATTTCTTGGTTCAGTCACAATACAGCAATAAATTAATACTAAATCATAATGAAAGCACTATACGCAATGCATGAGGTTATCTCATTCACAACTCAGCCAACTCGAACCATCAGACAAAAGCTGTACACAACTGTCAAAAATGCTACACTATTTATCTAAGAGAGGAATACTATTTCAATCCGTATGGCTGTGCAATATTAAACTACAGTTATAGGCATCAGACGAACTAATGTCCCATAGTGGAGCGAGTGAGAGGGAGATATGTGGCATAACTACGCATGTGCTCAAAGGTCTTTACCCTAATAATCCAAATCTGAAAACATACTACAGTCATTATTTTGCTTGTTAGTTTACTGCGTGCATAAACGCTAGCTCACAACAATGAGTGAAATT
Source organism: Catonia carolina (assembly GCA_035578175.1). Classification (NCBI taxonomy): domain Eukaryota; kingdom Metazoa; phylum Arthropoda; class Insecta; order Hemiptera; family Achilidae; genus Catonia; species Catonia carolina. The sequence continues at coordinate 49,607,170 of JAQMRL010000007.1, forward strand.
ATACAATTTTGTTGGAACGGCGGGTATGGCTTGTGCGAGTGAGAGCGTTATGCATTCTCTCGCTCCCACGGCTAGGGGACTTCAGTTAATCTGAATACTATACAATATGAAACCTATTAATAAAACTTTTAAAATTATAAAATACCTGCAATGAAAATACGCAGTCACACACTCTTTATTGACTTGCATAATCAACCAAAAATTAGGCAATAAGGCTCTTCTTTTTTCAAGGTCCGTTAACCAATCACATGCTTCTTCCATCTGATCCATCTCATAAACTATAGAAAATAAACATCAAAATATTTTAGTTAAAAAATAATCAATGATCCAAACAGGCTAAAAAACAAATCTTTCAGAAAATATATATACACCCCCGCACAAGGAATTATGAAGATGATGGTTTCTTTTGTTGTTGTTTAACGTCCGACTGTTTTGCAATTACTGCTAATGGTGAATGATAAAATGATTTTTTGTAACATATGAAAATATGCTGTGCTTGAATGGGATTCCAACCCAAGATTGCATAACGTGTATGGAAGACACTCAGAAGAAATAGAACATCAGTCATGATGGATAGAGCTATGTCAGGATGGAGTCCAGTTTGTAAACAGAATAAATAAAATTGAGGTAAAGCTAGTGATAATAATTGTCTGGCACCCATAACAGACAGGTGGAGTGTCAAATTATTTACATTCAATCTGTTCATTGCAGGGCTAAAATAAATAGTTCTGTTTCTTATCACATGGTTAGCCAATTAAATAGCTGAATCATTTAAGAACAGAAGAGGTAGCGGTGTAAAAGACACTAATCAGAGTTATCTCCTCTGAAAGTAATGAATTTCATTATACAGCCAGACCCTGTGGTGAATGAAGTGAAGGTGTCATTTGCAGAGTGAAAAATTTGTGCTTTTCAGAGGGCTCGGCATGCTGATAAGCATACTTTTCTACTCAGTGGGGAAGGCACTGGTAAACCTCCTCACTCCTTGTTTTTACTTAGTAAAATCTTTAGAGGTTCAAACCAGCCTTTCGGCTGATGACCTAAACAACAACAACAATAATTGTCTGAAGCAACAGCTCCTTCCTATCTGAAAACAGAGTACAAACAATTTTTCAGGCTGAAATGGTTTCCTTGAAGGTCTGCTTGGTATTGCTTGTGGTGATACCATAAATTAGATGAAGAGACCTTAAATAAACTGCGCCATGCAATCCAACAGAAAAGGCATAGCATGGTGAGTAATGGGGTTGTTTTCCTTCATGACACTCCTTATCCACACCTGGCTAATTGTACTCAAGATTTCATCACATCATTTGGCTGGAAACAACTTGATCACCCTCAGTACAGTCTCAATTTATTGCCTACTGACTTCTGCCAGTTCCTGCATTCAGAAAAGAATTTTGGCAGTCAGCGCCACGATGATGATGATGACGATGATCTCAAAACTGCTGCGCTGCATTGGTAATCAAATCACGTAGTAGATTTCTATGAGGATCAAATTTAAAAGCTGGTTGTACACTACAACAAGTGCCTTAAAATTAGAGGAAATTATGTTGAGAAGTAGATTCAAATACATGCTTTCCTGTAAAAATGAACTTGATAAAAAAGTACACCTGGGTGTTTTTAATTTCAAAATTACTTAAAAAACATGCCTTGTATATTAAAAGATACATATATGTGCTGGGTCAAAACGATGTTTATGTTTTCATTAAAAAATGGGCTATGTGTTTTAGCATACAATAGAGTCAAAACCTTATATGTTGAAGGGTTAAAAAGCCTACACATACACGAATTACCTAACACTAAAAGTATCGTGAATAAAGCATTAGTAATGGTCTTAGAATAAGTAAAAGCTAAATACTGCTGAAAGTAACTGCTTGAAGACAAGTGATAAAATTAGTAAGCAGTTTGGCATCCAATTTTTTTTGTTTTCATTCATTCCAGTCAACTAAAAACCATAAAATACATTACTTTTGAAGATTTTCTCTTTTCAAGATAATATTATTTCATTCTTTGGCTGTGATATATTACATGCTTCACTTTCAGACATACAACTTTATTCTCATGAAAACCTTCCAAACTGAAATACAAATTTTTCAATTCCCAAACAAATCACTATTTCTACATTTTAAAATGTCTTCTCAATCTCCTGAATATTTTTGGTTATTCTTTCAACCCATTAACATGTATTACATTACTATTTCATTGTTAATTATTATTACAAATTTTTAATGTCCAATCTCAGCAGATTTTTGAGTTTGAAGATCAATACAAGGTAAATACAATGTTTAGCAAGGATGTTTGTACGTCCACATGTATGCTAATGGCTTAAAAATTAGCAGAAAATAAAAACTTTTAAAAATAAATAAAATTTTTGAAAATAATAACAAACCGTCATCAGTAGGAACACCATGTGCCATTAATGTTGAAACTTGGTTATGCCATGCTGAAACTGAGCTCCAACCAGTCTGAGCACTTTTGTTAATATCAGCCTCATGCCTAAACAAACAATAAATTCATAAATCTTACAGTCAACAATTAAATTGCTATTAAATTAAAGTATTAAAGATTAATTTATTAATAAAAATAATAAAGACAGATCCTTAGATGAATATTCAGACCAGTTGATAAAATACAGGATATGAATTGTATGACAATCATCATGCGTCTACAAACACACAGAAATAATGACGGAAACATTCAGAAGAAAGAGAGCAAGATTTTAGAAAAGAATCACATAACAAATCTTTGACATCACAAACAACAAAAGATCATAGAACATGATTGACAAAAAGAACCAGGAAAGTACCGAAACAACATCAAAAACACAAATATTAAAAAGACTAGCAACCCCCGCTCGCTTCGCTTCACAGCAGCTAATGTAGGCCTCATTAAATTATTTTAAATCCTCTCTATATACAATATTTGAGGTTTTGTTGCCCTGTGGCAGCAAAATAAATTGTTTTTCTGCACTTCCAACCCTAAACAGTCTGACATATAGTCGTCCATGAGTGAAGGAAGCACTCTTGTCTCAAATCGATGCCCACCGTTTTAAATGTTTGTCCCTGCGATTTAACAGAATTGAATAGAATGGATAGAAGAATACCGATAGAAAAGAAAGAGGCAGTTGATATGTGACTGAGATAAGAGACAGTAATAGGTGGGTGCAGTACGCAGAGTAACTGGAAATATATGACCATTCACTTCCTGTCGAATGAAAACTAATACGAAATACAGTACAAAAATAAATAATTTAAATATTTCCGAATTTTTAATGTTTTAGGAATCGAATGTTATTCTCCATATTTTTCTATGAAATATAAAAGTTGAATCGTGTTTCTAGCCCAAAAAATACACCACCTAGAGGATTTAGAAAAAATAAATGTGCTATGCACCGATGGGCTAAAACATCCGACATCGTCACAGTTTAAGTTGCTTAACTCACTTAATTAAAGTTACTTAAATTTGCGAAATAGCCTATATTGATCAGGAAGCTCTAAGCTATGCAACAATGAAAGATTTTTTTAAATCAGTTCAGTAGTTTCTGAGATTACCTCATACAAACAAACAAACCAACAGACGTTTCTTCTTTATTATATTAGTATAGATATCACAGTAATAAGAGGAAGGAATTGGACACAGAAATATGATTGCATATGAGGGGACAAAGTAATTTACGAAGAGAATTAGGGAGGAATGATGGACAGCCAAAAGAAACACAAGGAAAACATGAATTTTAATAAAAAAATCTGTATTATTATATAAAACATTCATGATTCCTTCATGATATTAAAACACTAAGTGTGATCACAACAAAATCTGTACAAGAATAATGAAATAAAACAAAAAATTGGACTAAATAATGAACAAGAAAAAGTAGAAAAATTCTGATGAATGTACTAACCTTACATCAGGCGCAGAAGTGTGTATCCAAGATCCATGAGACGAGTGTGTGTGTATTTTCTTATCCTCGCCTATATAAATGGAAGAAAACATACTGTTTTAAAAATTTAATATTAACTTAGTTCATGCAGTATTATTTGAGTGCACACAACAGAACAATATTTAAGGTCTCATATGAACTATGCAGTTCTATTTTATATAATGATTTATATAATAAATTTCACTAACCTTCTTTTTAAACTGCGTAAAATTTTATCTTTACTTACACGTGTTTCGGTGGATCCACCAACAGAGTAATTAACATAATTGAAACTAAAAAATTTTCTTATTTATTTAAAATCTATAGAAGATGATACATCTTCAGTCATTTGTATAAAAAATTTTATACAGAAGATGTATCATCTTCTATAGATTTTAAATAAATACGAAAATTTTTTAGTTTCAATTATGTTATTTACTCTGATGATGGTGGATCCACCGAAACACGTGTAAGTAAAGATAAAAGTTTATGCAGTTTAAAAAGAAGGTTAGTGAAATTTATTATATAAAACAGAATTAATTTCAAACTGCAGGATGCATTATAAAGATTTATTTTTAAACTATGTGGTTGACCTGTTAAAAGGAATTTTGTATTTTCTCTAGAGTACCTTCCTGCATACCGCAGTTGGAATCCATATCCTTATATTACTGTGCATGAGGGACTTATTGGTTTATATACTGGTAATACCATGCAGCTTATTAATGTAATATTCACCATATTAAAGAAACCTAATTGGCTTTGCCTCTGGTAGCATAATCAGGTTTCCCTTTATTTGCAGCAAGTCATTTAATGGCCTTCCCCTGTCCATACCAGAGAATATGCCCTGTCACCTCAGCTAAGGCTCTAAATTCTTAGGGCAGAGTGAAAAGTATTAATCAACAAAACCTACAGAAAAGTTTTTAGAAATATTTAAACTTACTAAATATGTTACATAACATCCCAAATGACAGGAAAAATTACTGAAGGAATATATATCTAATCGGGTAATATTTCAACCTATTTCTTACCTGAAATACTTGCAGCTGGAATATAAAATTCATTGTTTTGACCCAGTGATGATAAGCTCTCACTACTTGATTTTGGACATTTTGTAGTCTTTTCATCTTTGACTAGATAATATAAATCATTTTCTTGTTTTAAACAGTAACCATTAGGACGCATCTGAGCAAAATCCTAAAAAAATAAAAGGTATCTTTGTAATAATAAAGTTTTAGTCCAGGAAAAGACAAAGTTAAAGTATTAAAATATATGTACAAGAATGGATTTCAGAAGACAAAAATGAAAAACAATTAATAAAAATTAAAATAGAGAAATTAAATGTGGATTATTCCAGAGTATGTACAAAAAGAAAAGTCTTTCATGGGATACAAAAATCAGGTAATATAAAACAGTACTGTTACCAGAAGCATTACATGCAACAGAGACACTGAACTATAACGTAAAACTTGTAAGTGTAAAATGCAAGGAGAATAATGGGTGCAATAATTAACTGTAAATAAAGATGGAAAATTTTGGACAAGGAATCACCCAAATAAAGGAATATATAGGGTGATTCAGAACTATACAGCAATCTCTAGGGATCTCATTCTATAGCTAAAAATAAGAAAAAAAAGTTCATATATAAACATATGCCTGAAAACGCTTAGTTAAAAATTTAGCTAGCGAAAAATTTCACCTAGAACTCTGTACCCTCGGTGAAGTAAAGCCGTATAAAAATGTTAAAGGTAGTTATATATATACATAGTAGTAGTAGTTATATATATATATATATATACAAAGATATAAATACGATTGTTTCTTATGTTTCTTAATCTTAAAAATTGAATAAAATTGGTTCCAGAGCTGTAAATGCAATACTTTCAGAGATATCTTACATAAAACATAAGAATTGGTGCAAAGAAATAACACATTTTTGTGTTTAACGTAAGATTACTTCCATAAATGGTAAATAAAGGTGTATTTTTTCTTAAATAAATTTGTAGAAAATTTAATTCTGAAAAGATTCATGTGAATTACTCAGGAAAAAAATGAATAATAGATATTGAAATTTTGCTTTATTTAAAATCAAAACAGACGCACATAAAATGCACATCCTTAACTGCATAAAATATTAACTAATATGTATTACTGTTCATGAGTAATACAGAGTGATTCAATAAGATGGAAACAATTTCAATAATCTGTATTTCCTGAACTACATGTTATATTTTAATTCTGTAAATTACATTTTGAAAGAGAAAGTTTTAAATTTTAATTTACATACATGAAAGTTTATAGATGTTCAATGGAACATGAGCAGGACAGCCCGAAAGTTAATGTTTTTTGCGCCTTGTCGCTGACAAAAGTTTATGGGCCTTTCTTTTTAGATGAGAGTTACTGGGGAAACGTATCTTAGAATGCTACAAAACTGGCTCGTTCCTCAAATGAATGAAGATTCAGGAGATTACATTTTCCAGCAGGACGGAGCTCCACCCCATTGGCATCGCAATGTTCGGCGTTTCCTAAATGAATCCATACGTCAACGATGGATAGGTCGCATGGCGAATGACGACTCTGCACTTCAGTTTTGGCCACCGAGGTCTCCAGATCTCACACCCTGTGACTTTTTCTTGTGGGGGTTCGTGAAAAGTGCAGTTTACATACCACCTCTTCCCACCAATTTGAATGAACTAAGGAATCGTATCACAGCTGCAGTCAACTCAGTGACCCAAGACATGCGTCAGAGAGTTTGGGATGAGTTCAGTTACCGTTTAGATGTTGTACATGCAGCCGGAGGAGGACACATTGAACATCTATAAACTTTCATGTATGTAAATTAAAATTTAAAACTTTCTCTTTCAAAATGTAATTTACAGAATTAAAATATAACATGTAGTTCAGGAAATACAGATTATTGAAATTGTTTCCATCTTATTGAATCACTCTGTATTTATGCATTTAAGAATGTGCGTTTCATGTGCGTCTGTTTTGATTTTAAATAAAGCGAAATTTCAATATCTATTATTCATTTTTTCCTGAGTAATTCACAAGAATCTTTTCAGAATTAAATTTTCTACAAATTTATTTAAGAAAACATACACCTTTATTTACCATTTATGGAAGTAATCTTACGTTAAACACAAAAATGTGTTATTTCTTTGCACCAATTCTTATGTTTTATGTAAGATATCTCTGAAAGTATTGCATTTACAGCTCTGGAACCAATTTTATTCAATTTTTAAGATTAAGAAACATAAGAAACAATCATATTTGTATCTTTGTAACTACTGTTAACATTTTTATACGGCCTTACTTCACCGAGGGTACAGAGTTCTAGGTGAAATTTTTCACTAGCCGTAACTCGCTAACTAAGCGTTTTCAGACGTATGTTTATATGAACTTTTTTTCTTATTGTTAGCTATAGAATGAGATCCCAAGAGATTGCAGTATAGTTTTGAATCACCCTATATAAACAAATCCAAAACATTTTAGATGAAATAAGAAAAAGAATGAGGTTCTTCTTCGATGAATGAGGGCTACATAGGTACCTCAAGGACATGCTTACATAATTTATTCTTCTGAAACAGACCATTGTCTAGCACTTTTCTTTCTACACAAACACCCAGTGTTAGTCACAGATTGATTTTTTTGGTGGAGTATACAAAATTTTGTTCTGAAACATCAGTGGAAGATAGTAACAGAGTTTCTTTTGGCTAATTCAAGTATACAAAAAGCTTTTTCTACTGAAGAAGTAAAACATCTTGCTAGACAGTTAATTTAACAGAATTTATTGCATTAAAAACAGTTATATCAATATAAGATTAAAAATCTGGCATGAAACACCCACATGACTTTCTCTTACCAATGTAGATAATGAACAATGTGTGTTGTTGTTTAGGTCATCAGCCGAAAGGCTGGTTTGAACCACTAGAGGTTTTACTAAGTAAAAACGAGGAGTGAGGTGGTTTACCATTGCTTTCCTCACTGAGCGGAAAAGTACGCTTATCAGCATGCCGGGCCCTCCAAAAAGCACAAATTTTTCACTCTGCAAACGACACCTTCACTTCATTCACCACAGGGTCTGGCTGTATAATGAAATTCATTACTGTCAGAGGAGATAACTCTGATTACTGTCTTTTACACCTCTACCTCTTCTGTTCTCAAATGATTCAGTCATTTAATTGGCTGACCATGTGATAAGAAACAGAACTATTTATTTTAGCCCTGCAATAAACAGATTGAGTGTAAATAATTTGACACTCCACCTGAATGAACAATGTAACCGATGTTTAACCTTTAACGTACGGACTGTGTTTGTAATTTTGTAAAACATCAAACTAATCATAAGAGTCTTGCAAAAAAATTCTTTTATCTTATTTACTAATAGATATAAAATTCTGAAAAAATACAGTTAATTTATGAAATACGTACCAATTTTTTGAATATAAAATTTTGAAAATAACTTTACTATTGTCTTCGCTGTGGCTAGCGAAAAATTTCGCACGGTAATATAAAGTACTTGGTGTACATTTTTTACTCTGAAGGGCTTAAAATTCAGTTTATCAAAAAATTTTATAGAATATATTTTGTAAAGAAGAATTTTCTTTAAAAATGGGTAATTTTCAATTCATTTTCCGAAAAATTTGTAAAGAGTTACAAATTTTTTAAATAGTACATGTTTTTACAAAAATGTCCTTCAAATTTATCATAACGATCTTGCGAATAAACTCTTTTATCTTATTTACTTAGGGCTGTTCTTATGGGCAAAGCTGAATAGAACATTGCTTACTGTATAAATACATGTTTTGATAAACATTGTAAGAGGTCTGGAACGCAAATGGCAGAGCTTTTACTAAGCCAATGCAATACTAACAAAAATCATTCATTTTTGTCTAAAATCATTCATTTTTGTCTAAAATCGTTCGTAAACCTGTTAAATGAGACCTTCTGCCTTTTCAAGGACAAACTACCAACGTATAAACATTCATACTTCACACACACACACAAGACACACGTGTATTTTAATTTGTGTGGGTGTTACAACCATTCCCCTTCTACGACAAAAAACTGGATTTTCTTACATGCTACCAACATTTTAAACTGAAATACAAAATTTCCCTTTCATGATATTTTATTTCTGATTGCACTGTTACACACATTAGAAAATTCCCTGCAAGAAAACTATACTATTTCCTGTGGTTAAGTTGACAATTAGTACGGAGCGTCTCTTTTAAAACTCTCTGAACACATCTGTTGTTAAAAGCCACTGAAACAGCATCCCGTGTTTTAAAGGTTAATCTAAGTAAACAATGTAAAATAAAAACATAACCTAATTTTAATCATGAGTGAATAACGCAAAATGAAAATTGACTTCTGTAGAACTTAAAAATATGGAAATCAGTAATTGCCTCTACGCCAGGCTCTTAAGAAAAATACTTAAAATGAAATTTGTCGGTTTCTTAATTTTCGATAACTTAGATAATATACACCTTTCACATGAAATGCAAATTAAGGCCGCAATCTTAAAAAATCCCATTTTTTTATCAATTTTGTTGAAACAAATACAGATAGTCACTAATTAACGCTAAACTAAGCGATGTATAAAAAACTGCTATAAATAAAAGTTGTAGATCTTTTAATTTCTAGAACTTAGATTATATACACTTTTGCCGTAAAATGCATACTAAGGTCGTAATTTTAAAAAATCCCATTTTTATACAGATTTTGATGAAATGAAAAACAGAAAATCACTAATTGCCGCTAAACTAAGAGTTATACAAAAAATGTTAGAAATAAAAGTTCTAAGGTTTTAAAATTCTACACCTTTAATTATATAGATTTGTTTCCTAGAATGCATATTAAGTCCCCATCCTTGAAAAAGAATATTTTCTACGAGAGAACAGCCTCCCCAAGAATTTCAGGAGACACAGCGCTGACTCTACCTTGTATAGCGTTAAAAATGTTGTAAATGTCAAGGTGATTTTAAAAGAATTGTAAGACCGATTTTTGAGAAAATTGTATGAGTGAAAAATTAAACGAATAAACTACTAATTTTGTTTGACCGATTTTGATGAAAATGTTCGTGTTTCGTCCTCAAGTGGTATCTAATTCAAGTTTCAAGTTTCAACTTCATTTGATGTTCCATTCTTGAGGTGTTTTGTTCACACACACAAACACAGACCAATCACTAAAAACATGTTTTTTTGGATTCAGGAAGTTTGAAAACATGTATATCGGGTAAAAACTCGGTTTTGAAAAATCAACATGAAACAATTCTTTCCTTCCCTACACACTCATATAGGGCAAAAAATATTGAAAAATTCTTGGTAAAACCATATAGTTAACTGTCACACATATTGCTTGCGTCCCAGCTCCATGTAGTTAGAAGGAATGCAGTGCGCGTTGTTATAGTAGTGGAAGAATGAATGAGTTAGTAGTATTTCACAGCTGATGCATTTGTAGTAGTAGCGTGTACTAACTAGACTAAAAAAATATTCTTATCATCCGGCGCATTAATTTAACAAATACCGACCAGGTTGTTAACTTGGTCGAATTCATAATATTTAACTTACCAATTTATATAAAAATATGTAAATAAATAAATGTAATAAATAAAAATAAATATGTTGAGTACGGAAAGTTTGAAAACGAATGTTTTGTATCAGAGTAATACAACAATCGTTCTCCCAGCATGCATTCATTATACTCATTTATTATACTCATTCATTATACAGAGTGATTTTTTAGTCCTGTTACCCAATTGTTAATGTCTGGTAATATTTTTCTGAAAAAAATAAATTTTATTTTGTGACACTAAGTTGGTAGCCCTACTCAAAAAGTGTGGATATGGCAGTGTGAGTTGATTCTCCTTGAGCTGTGTAAAATTTTGTGCCATTTCTGGTCGTGCTACGAACAGAATCTTTTATCCTAAAACAATCTCTTGTTTAAATCTGGAGGCTGAAGCTCTAGAACTAATCGTATGTGATACGGATACAATTTTAATTTTTTAGCAGCTTTCTGAGCACTCGAACATGACAAATCAACATGTGAGGAAAGTTTTTGTAAACTTTTCCATGGAGAATTGAGCAATCTTGTTTTCACATTCTCTTAAAGTCATCTGTCAAGAGAGTTAGTCGACCACTACGTTTTCTGCTGCAAACAATACCTGCCCCTAAAAATCAGTTAGTTAACCTAGAAACTGGCTAGAATAGAGTGGAGGAACACCAAAAAATTTAATATGAAATGATTCTTTTACACTCGCATACGATTTTGTAGCAAAATACTGTTCAAGAATGAAAACCCGTTGTTCTAGGGTAAAAGACATTCTGTTCGTAACACAACTGGAAACAGCACAAAATTTTACGCAACTCAAGGAGAATCAACTCAAACTGTCGTATCTATACCGGTTGAGTAGGGCTACCAACTTTGTGTCACAAAACAAAATATCCCTTTCTTAGAAAAAAATTACCAGATATTAACAATTGGGTAACAGGAATAAAAAATCACCCGGTACCTCACCCGTACCCTTCACCCTGGAACTACACAGAGCTTGGAACCGCACAATACGTAAGTTTAATTTATTATAAGGTACCAAAAATTTATATTTCATTTGTAATCATGTATTTTACTGCAATAATATTTTAACTTGTAAAAAACAATCAAACCTGTAGAAATGTAGGCATACTGTGATCAGAACCATAGACAAAATGAAGAGGTATTGATTCGTATAAACAACTATAACGACCAATAGAATTTGCAACATGATTTACTACGAACAGTAATGTTTCTTCCGTCACAGGAGTAACATCTAAAAGGAATGCTGCAATTTCATCATGCATAAGCCACTCAATCTCTTTGATACAAGTACTAACGGCACGTTGTTGATATTCAGTTAAATACATCAATTTATCTGTCACATTCCTGAAAAATACAAAAATTAGGTTTAATTATTGATACATGTTCAGAGAATGTTTAAAAAGATTCTTGACTTTTCTAAAATTATTTCCCCTCACTCTATACAACAGATGATAAAAAAATCTGGTGTGAAACATTCACATGACTTTCTCTTGCTCTTTCTCTTTTAACGGGTGAGGCAGTGAATGATTATGAAAACACCGTGAGGAAGTTAAAAAATCAAGTTTAATTAATTTAGAATATACCAAGTAATACTTAACATATTTACAATTTTTTATAAATTACTTGGAAATCATATCATAAAGATTTCCTCCATTTTGTCGCACACATTCCTGAACTCGTGCACGAAGGTTATTCATCACATTTCGTACTGTGGCTGTAGGAATTCATGCTACTTCTTCAGATTCTTTAAGTTCTTTAAGTTCCCGTACATTTTGAGGCGGTGGAGATGGGAAAACACGTGATTTTAAGTGTCCCCATAGAAAGTAATCACATGCAGAGAAATCTGGTGATCTGGCTGGCCATGAAATGTCTCTGTTCTTAGAAATGACGCGATTGGGAAACAAGCGTCGCAAAACATTAATTGAAGCCCTGGATGTGTGGCAGGTAGCACCATCTTGTTGAAAAACATATTTTGGTAAGCGGGATTACAAACTAATTCCGGTTGAAGACAGTTCTCCAACATGTTAACATAGCACTGAGTATTTACTGTAACTGCATATTCATTGTCATCCTCAAAATAATATGGTCCTACAATAGCCTGTGTTGATTTGGCACACCAAACTGTCACTTTAATACTGTGAAGCGGCTTTTCGTGTATTTTCACGTGACCAATATCTAAAATTCTGCTTATTTACAAAGCCTGAAAGATGGAAGCGAGCTTCATCACTCATCCAAAGATTAATGAGAAGATCTGCGTTGTCATTCATCATGTCCAATAATCGATTACAAAAAGCAAGTTGGGATGCATGATCAACATTATTCAAAGCATGCAGTAACTGAATTTTAAACGGATGGAACTGTAGATCTTTGCATGCCGTTGAGCTGAACGCGTAGGACTTCTTAACACAGCCGCCTGCACCTTGTCAACGTTTTCTGGTGTACGGATACTTTTTACACTTCCAGTTCGTATCTTCAGTGTTGAGCCTGTTTCTTCAAAGTTTTTAACCCATATTTTTATTGCATGGGCTGAAGGTATCGGATCATTACACGGAATATTGAAATAATTACGAAATGCGCATTGCACGAACACGTAGCTATCGTTATTTTTATAATACCCTTTAACAGCGTATGCTCATTGTGCACCACTCCATGACTCAATTTGAACTAAATGGTAAAACAGACGCTTCAAGATGGCAGTAGTTTCATTCTCCTAGCCACACTACAGGAGACTGTATGCAGTGTTGCCAAATCGCCCGATTCACTGCCTCACCCGTTATAAGTAAATAATGAAACATATAACCTATTTTTAATCATGAGTGAATGACATAAAATGAAAATCAACCTCAATTTAAAAATACGAAAAAAACGTTAAATTTAAAAATACGAAAAATCACTACTTGACGCTAAACTAGGCTCTACAGAAGAAAATGCTTGAACTAAAAGTTGTTTTTTATTTCCTATAACTCTGGTTATATACATTTTGTCGTAAAATGCATGCTTAGGCCACAATATTAAAAAATCCTGTTTTTTACTGATTTTGATGACAAAAATACAGAAAATCACTAATCGATATTAAATAAAGCGATACAGAAAAAAATTTGTAGGTTTTTTTAATGTTCTACAACTTTGATTATACATTTTTGTCTTAGTATTATATTGTGGCTGTGATCTTAATCCTGTTCACACTAGTAATCTAATTTTAGATGATGCCAAATGGGCTGTGGTTAAAGGCAATAAAACGTGCTTCTGCAAGGTCAGTATAAATCAGAGACTGGTAAATATTGCACTTTTCTTGTAGGGAATTCTTTAACGCATCTAATAGTGTTTTCAGAAATAGAATATCATAACAGGGAAAATTTTTATTACCTGTATAGTGTGTAGGTAGCATTGATGGTTTGGGAATTGTTTGTTTTGAATGGAAATCCATGTAGCTCGTGTGTAAGTCAACGTACATGCATGTTCTTTAGTTTGTGTTGAAGCTATGACGATTCTGTTACGATGTTTGCCCTTGAAAAGGAAAGACGAGTCCATTTTACTTTTCAAGAGGGGGTTTACCATCACAGAGGTAAAAAATTTGACACTTTGCCAGGTTGCAAAGGAAGTGTAACAGCTTCCTTCTAACCGCACCTACAGAATTTTTCAAAACATGTGGTTGTAGGGAAAAAAATTTTCTACATTTTGCTTTGCTTGCAGCTGTAACCTAAATATAATAGTGGCTCTGTGACAACACCGTAAAGAATGTAAAATACCATTCCTTCATACTGCCTTGTGATGTGAAAATGGACTCATGTTGATCATTTTGTAACTTCATCAAATATTAATGGAAATTTAAATAAAATATAACATTTATTCCAGTAAACTCTTATCTACAAAACATGTTTTATAAATTTTCTTGTTAAACTGAAATTTAAGCCCGTTATAGTAAAAAATATAAAGTAAACACAAAAATTTTCGTGGTCAAAAATTTAGCTCGCCTAAACGCAAAGAATTATCAAGCAATTTTTTTGTAATTCAAAAGGCCTGTACGTATTATATGAATCAACTGTAATATTTTCAGAATTTTTCATCAGCAGTGACGTTAGATAAAACAGTTGTTTTGAAAGCGCGTTTTGAATTGTGCAATTCTTCTGTTTAATGCGTAACAGTCAGTTTCCAAAGGGTTAAAAAATATGTTTTTTACCACAAGAGCACAGGCCCCCTCCCAAGTATTTCAGCAGACATGGCACCCTATTTTGTAGAGCACAAAAAATGTAGTATACGTAATTTTTTTATAAAAAATCCTAAGAACCATTTTTGAGAAATAGAACGAATAACTAGTACTTCCAGTTGACCGATTTTGATGAAATTGTTCAAGTTGGATCCTCTAATGATAGCTAACTTAAGTTCCAAGTTTCAACTTTTTATGATATTCCATTCTTCAGATATTTTGTTCACACACAGATCAATCACTAAAAACATGTTTTTTTGGGTTCAGGGAGCCTGAAAAAGGTATATTTTCGGTGAAAACTCGATTATGAAAAATTGACACATCAATACTATACTTTCCTTCTATAAATATTCATACAGGGCAAGAGAAAGTTGAATTCAATATGGTGAATGCAAGATAGTCAACAAAATTTTCAAATACAATCCAGGTTAGTGTTTTTGGTACAGTAATAAAATAAAACTACTCTGGTTACTCACACTAAATTTCTAAAATTTAGGTGTTTCCAGACTTTATGGAAAGTGAATATAAGTAAAAGGAAACAAATACATATTATGAAATGATAATAAAAATTATTTACTTAGAAGTGTTAGGTACTTCAGGACAAATAGTAGCCAAATTTCCACTACTTGTATTACTAGCAGCAGCTGCAGTAGAAGTGTTGGATGTGACTGGAGGTGGCGCTCCAGAACCAGCTGAAGCGGAGGAAGTTGCAGTCAAACCATCAGATGATATACCAGTTGCATTTAAGTCAATAAGTGTCTGCTTTTGTCCACATAATGAGTAATTAGTTTTGGCAGTTAATATAAGGCACAACACTATATCTATATCATTCAAATCCAATTCAGTGAACCCGTTATTAGAATCAGAAGAAGAATCTAAAAGTTCACCTGTAAACATAAATTAATTGTAGATAATTTCTGTAATATCAGGGAGATCTTAAAAAATGTTGATTTCTAATATTTTTCTAATAAAATTATAACTTTTTATGGGTCTGTCCCCATAGTTCCGGTAATGATTTTACAGCTGGCCACTACAGCTTGCGCAGTGTGGTTCCTGGAGGAAAAAGTGGATGGGGTTTTAAGTAGAGAATGCCACTGTCTACAGATGCCTGCCAGTAGTAGTTGAGTTAAGATTGTACTTAGCACAGTGTGTCAACACACCCTCGTCAAAAAAATTGCAAAAATTGAAGCAGTGCTAAGCCATTAAATTTTGCATTAAACTGAGTAAAAATGGTGCAGATACACTGAAAATTCATACACAAGCCTTTGGGGAAGACACAATATCACAGAACTGAACTTACAAGTGGCACAGGAGGTTTACGAAGGGTCAGGAGACTATTGATGACGACACGTGCTCGGAGTGCCCGTCAATGATAAAAACTGATGATATGGTCCAAAATGTGCGATTGACAAAATAGTATCCAGATGTTAGCCAAGAAAGCGATGTACCAAATTTAGTTGTTCATCACATTTTAACTGAGGATTTTGACATGAGGAAGATCGCTGTCGAGATGGTGCCGAAAGTTATCACCGATGACATGAACGAACCGCACCTATTGAAATACCAGGAATTGCTTGAATGCAACAAAACTGAGCTTAAAATTTTGGACAAAGTGACTGGCTTCTTTTTGTAACCCAAAATAAAATAACTCTAAAAGGAAACCACCATGTAACGCTGGAGCGGGTAAAACGACCCTGTTGAGTCCTTACAGGGAGCCTACGAGATGTTGGTGAAGCATTGAAAAATGTTCATTAAGGCAGGAGGAAAGTATTCTGAAAAGTATAAACGAATTGTAACTTTATATTGTATATTTATATTGCCGGCCACAATGGTGTAGTTGGTAATGTGCTCGCCTCTCATCATGCAGTCTTGGGTTCGAATCCCATTCAGGCATGGCATATTTTCATACGTTACAAAAAATTATTTCATCCTTCACCGTCTGCATTAGCAGTAATTGCAGAAGAGTCAGACGTTAAACAAAAAAAAAAAGTAACTTCAAATTCAATAAATTAAAAAAAAATCACCAAAACTTTAGGGACAAACCCTGTAATTCCAAATGGAAAATAGGATTTTTTAAATAGTAAAATTACTTAATACTTTAAGTATTTTTTAAAAAAATATACAAAAACAAGCCTTAATTAAATGCATATATGGCCTTTATCGTTATGATGTGTATCTTGAACAGATTATTAATTGTTAAGCAACACTGCATGGGTAAGTAACTTTATATGGTAGCCAGCTGACAGTGGCAGATGAGTAAACTCCACTTAGGGTCCCTGTTTACATTGACATCTACACCAAGCCAAAAAGTTCTTAGCAGGCCAACCAAATAAAACATTTAAAAAGCAAATTCTAGAATACCTCACTTGTGAAGTGACAAGTGAGAAGAGTTGGGTTGACTTTCTTCTTTCTTTTGGTTTTACATCAGACTGTTACGCTTATTAAGGCTTTACCTGTACATTTATATATTTTTTACCTGCATAAGTTGGTTTTGTTCAAACAGTTTAGTGTAAACATTTAAATTCTGTAAATAGTTATTTTGCTTTACATACATTATCACATTTTTAGAATGGACAACAAGTGGTTAACCAAACAAATTTTTAAGACTTTAAACAATAGACCTAAGGTGTTGAATAAGTGGTTCTAAGAAGTCAGTAAGGATGTTGAGAAAACCAGAATAAACAAAGAAAACTTAATGAACCGAACCAAATTCAGAAAACTAACTACATACTTTAAGGGCTTCCATGAAGAGCAAAACCAGAACTCTAGACGGACAGAAGTCTTATGTGAAAAAAACAATTATTACTTCAGAAATGTACAAACAGGAACTGTAAGCAATTAAAGCTCCTGGTCTGGATGATACTAGGTGATCTTCTCAATTTGAGGATATTATTAATTAATGTATTAGAAATGTCACAAAACTATACATACACCAGCACACAGGAGCAAGTTCTAGACAGTATTGGGTTTTTTAGACCAGTCTTGTACAGTTGACATAAATAAATAATTACGTATTCATATTCAGCAATTATTTTTATGAAGTGATCTAATAAAATTCTGGAACAGCAAATTCAAAACATTCTGAACATCCCAATATTATTGATTAATATTTCTGAAATCCTCATAATTTCATCACATCATAAACTTCTTCACAAGTTATAGTTTATAAAAATGCATTTACACATAAAAATATAGATACACAAAATCTTACTCAAACATGTCGGAAGAATATTTATCGAAGTATTAACTGTTTTGCCTTTAGATTGCACAGAACAAGTAAGATGTAAGAAAAGAGGTGATATATCATCAAGCATGTCATCTTCAGGGAAATTGCTGAGGCTATCTGAATCCATATTAGACAGAAGTGATGTTCTTGCATCTTCAGGCGTTGTTACAGAACCAACATTTTCCCAAACGTTCCCAGCACCTAAGTAAAGAACAAAAATTTTCATTACGCGATTAAACTGACGTGTTACTATTAGTGCATTGGTTATTCTCAAAAAAATTTTAAGTTTACTGAATGAAATTCTAGGTGTCATCCCTTTAATATAGGGATTATACATCCGTTCACTCATTACAAAAGCTTAAAAGCCACAAGATCTAAAAGTTCGATATAATCATCAGGTTATCTGTCCTAGCACCAAGTTAGTCTCCAACCTGTTCTGTTTAATCGATATTATCTAATCAACTGTGTGTTAATTTCTTTATAGCTCATACCCCCTATTTAATAATCTCCAACAGTAATCACCAACTGGCAGACCACAGTCCACGTCCAGACCACCGACTCATTTTTTAAGGCCATGAGCTCTAGTGAATTAAGGCCTTTTCCCATGATGCTAGTACTAGCTGGCAGAAAAATATTGAAATGGAAACGAACAATTAGTGGCTAGTTGAGATGAAGTGCTAGTATTCACTAGCAGGCTAGTGACTTTGAACATGTTTGATTTTACTAGCGGCCGGGAGGGGAGAAAAGGTCACATGATTAACTAG
Organism: Catonia carolina; assembly: GCA_035578175.1. Lineage (NCBI taxonomy): Eukaryota > Metazoa > Arthropoda > Insecta > Hemiptera > Achilidae > Catonia > Catonia carolina. The sequence continues at coordinate 49,625,859 of JAQMRL010000007.1, forward strand.
CGCAAGTAAACTAGCCCGGTGTGAACGTTTGAAAATATTGCTAGTTGCTAGTAAGCTGTTCCCAGGAGCAGATGTTTAGTGTTGCGGGTGAAGTTGTCAGACGAAAGAAATAGCTGAAGTGGAATTCCAATTTAATTTCAAAATTCTAAGTCACTCATTCGCAAGAAACTCGTATATTCTTTCGGATCTTCCCAAGTGAGTTCCATCACAAGTCTTAAAAAGCTCCAAATTCTCCTCTTCTAATGACCCACTTCCTTACCCACTCACTGCTTTTTCTTTATCAGCTCTCTGAAACTCGTGCTTCGTGTACTCCCATTCTCAAAATTTGTTTTAAATTTTATGGTTTACACCAAGAGAAGACATGATTTATTAAGTAACATTTACTTTGTATAGCAACACATAACACAACTCACATATGTCTTCAAAGCACTGGCATTAATTAACTAGCTTCGTGGGAACCATCACCTACGCGCTAGTAGGTCCTGCTAGTAGTAGCAGCTAGTAAACTGGCATCATGAGAATAGGCCATAATTGGTATTTGTATGCAGATTTTATTTTTGTGTGTGACCCAACATTGTTTACGTTTGTCGACAAGACATATACCCAAGTTTCACTAAAGAGAGTTATTGTTCGCTGGACAAGTTTACAGCCATGAACAGCCTGAAAGCAACTCGTGACAGCGCTGTGCTACAAAATACAAAAAAATCTTCAACTTTTGTACATGGGCCAACAGTAGTTTGAAACTGTTGTAACACTTTATTGCTTAAACCTTTTCAAAATCAATAATTAATATTAAGACTTAGCATGATTACCATTAACTAAATTTTTACAATCAACAAAGTAGGCCTTGTTGATTGTAAAAATAAGTAATTTAGAGGTTTTTAGATGAGTGGGTGAAAAAAAGAGTAAATGGAAACATCTAACCAGAAGAAGGGATATGCTAGTGGTTCATATCTTAAGACATCCAGGTATTGGTCTATCAATAATGGAGGGTAATATTGAGGGAGTGAATTGTAGGGGGACGCAAAGGTAAGAATATATAAAGCAAATTACAAAAGATGTAGGGTGTTGCAGGTATGTAGATATGAAACGATTTGCGCACGATAGAACAGCATGGAGAACTGCATCAAACCAGTTAAGACTGATGACAAAAAAAAGGTAAGCCTAAGTAAAAAGTTGGCCAGACCACAGCAGTCTCATCAAAATTTTACACAGAACTTGATCAAATTTAGTTGACCACTGATCTATAAGATTTACTCTTCAAGGTATTCTTTTACTTTCCCCTTCTACTAGTCCTTCTAGCATAGTTTTCATTAAATCGTAGACTCATTTACTCTAAAACTGTTTTTTTAAGCTGATCAAGAAGTTCCCTTATCAAGAAACCAGACAACAGAACGAATCTCACAGTTGGTGAGTTCATCAATTGTTTTAAATGTTGCAAATGATCACAAGAAACAGAAAACACAAATCAACTGTAACAGTGTCAGCACAGAGCTAATGAACAAGGGAAAGTACAGTCCAATGCATGGATTGCCTGCAGTAGCATTAAAACAAAATGATATTTACTTTCCGGACATGCCTCATTATTTATAATTTCCACACACTAGCCGGGAATTGGATCTGGGATTTTCAACTTTACAGTGTCAGCTAACATAGTGCAGTATAGTGTAGCATAGCGCTCAAACCACTAGGTCACAAAGGTGACAGATGGGATATGAAAAGTGACAGATGGAAAAGAAACCAAAAACATCAAAACTGTGAATCGCACGGAATTACTATACCTGTTTAGCTCTTCTACAAAACTAACCTAAAAAATCTGGTGTGAAACACTCACACAACTTTCTCTTGCCAATGCAAATAATTAATAATAAACCTAACATTATTAATAAAATATTAGAAATAAACAAAAACATAACCTTATTTTAATCATGAGTGAATGACACAAAATGAAAATCGAACTCAATTTGGCTTAAAAAAAACGGAAAATCACACTTTCACGCTAAACTAGGCTCTGTAGAGAAAATTCTCTAAATAAAAGTTGTAGATCTCTTAATTTTCTATAAATTTTAATATATACACTTTTGTCGTTAAGTGCATACTAAGGCCGAAATCTAAAAAAAATCGATTTTTCACACGTTTTCATGAGAAAAAACAGAAAATCGCTAATTATCGCTAAACTAAGCGTTATACAAAAAAATACTTGAAATAAAAGTTGTAGGCTTTTAAATTCTCAACAACTTTTATTATATACATTTTTGCTCTAAAATTAATATTAAAGCCGTAATCTTAAAAAAACACTTTTTTTACGTGAAAACACCCTCACCAAGAATTTCAGCAAACATGGCGCCTACCCTATCTTTTAGAGAATAAAAAATTGAGTAACTGAGGCGATTTTTAAAAAAATCGTAGGACCAGTTTTTGAGAAAATCACAAAAAAGTAAAAAATTATACGAATAAACTACTACTTCCGGTTGACCGATTTTGATGAAAATGTTCGTGTCGGATCCGGTAGTGGTATGTAACTTAAGTTTCAAGTTCGTACGATGTTCCGTTCTTGAGATATTCTGTTCACACACACACACACAGACCAATCGCTAAAAACATGTTTTTTGGGTTCAGGGGGTCTGAAAACGTGTAGATCCGATGAAAACTCGATTTCTTAAAATCGACATGAAAACAATACTTTCCTTTCTATATATTCATATAGGCAAGAGAAAGTAAAAATCCATTTAAAATTCAAAACATTAACTGAAGACAATGGTTAATTGTAAACAGAACATTATTAATACATACCAAAAAATGTGCACTGATCAGCTCTTAAATCGGAGATATCACTAGAAAAATTTAAACAGTCAAATTCATTAGATACATCGAGTCTTTCATCAGCACCAAATACGGTGGTAGATTCAACCTGGAACAAGTTATCAATTAATTAATTCACAGAGTAGAAAAAAACTGTAACAGCAGTTCATAGGCTGAGTGTTAGGTATAATGGTAACCAACTACGGTGGCGTGCGGGCCGAAAATGCGCAGTAAGTAGATCCCCCACCACGGCGTTATAGCCTGATACAGGCTGCCTCTAAAGTAGTACTCACGACTTGTTGTGTTCTGTTCTTGCGGTTATCGTTTTTAACATTTGTGTCGCTGTCGAAAGCCAATTAGTTGCACGCGCACAAAATTCGAGGGAAAATGTCTGCGATTAAATTTGGGGTAATATGCAATAAGGTTTAATACAAAAATAGGCAAAATTTAATTTAATTTAAATAGGCAATAGGTTTAATAGGCAAAATGATGTACCATACATTTTGACAGGCCCGAAAGAGAAGGACCCTCTTCCCCTCTTATACCCTCTTTCTCTTATATTTACTATGCGGTTCTTTTTGCAAAAATTTAATACAACTGATATTGTGCGTGTGTAGTTTATTTCTAAAAATTGACGAATGTTTCCTATAAAGTTCACAACTATAAACAATGATTCAGCTTCTTGGAATACTACAAGGAAGGAGGCACCAGACACAACCATCTATCTTTGACTGCCCTTCAAAGAGTGATTTTTTCAAGCTCGTTTATTACTTCTGTTTCCGCCCAACATGTGACAACATTTGAATCAAATTGCAGAAAACATTTTATATTTTAAAACTAAATAATAAAACGCATATTATGTCGTCCCAGAAAAAAGTTATATTACATGATACGCAAAAAATGTGATGAGATTTAAACGTCTAACTTTGTACGAGCGTATCTTATCTAAATATCAGAGTATAATAATAACATTTATAGCGTAATAAAATAAGATTCATTAGGAAGCAAAAGTAATTTTTTCAGAACTTTTTGATGAAAATGAAAAATGAGTGGTGTAGTGAACGAAACTGGCCGGCAGAGTGCACTACCGATCGCGCATTGTCACAATTCTGCTTGAACACCATGCACTGATTGAAATGAGTTGAGAGGAACGGCGGACGCAACACATTCTCTCTCTGAGAGGAGTGAGACCTTCAGAAATTTTAACTTGTTTAAGAACACAATTGGGGATGAAACTCTTTCAAAAACTTGCGTGTACAAGTGGCACAAAAGTTTTTCTGAAGGGCAGGAAATGGTGGAAAATCAGTCACGATCGGCATCCTCAAACATCCACCACAGAAGAAAACATCTGTGCATTAAGGGAGCTTTTGGAAGAAGACCGGTGCCTCAAAATGGAAGAAATTGCTTTTTCAGTAGATCTAAGTCATGAGATGACCAAAGACGGCAAAACAAATGATCCATATCGAAGCAAAAGATGGTGTTTACCCATGAGACGTGTCATCCTATTTATGATAATGCAAGACCTCACACAGTTTGCAAAACTCAAAATAAATTGGAAGAAATTCATTGGTATCAACTAGAACATCCACCACACAGCCGAAATTTATCAACGTGAGATTACCATCTGTTTGAGCCATTGAGGAAAGCTTTAGAAGGTCAACAGATCAATAGCATTGAAGAGGTTGAACTCTTTGTGTGCAATTGATTAGACTCACCCTTCAACTTTTCAAGATGACGAAATCAAAAAACTTCCAAAACGCTGGGAAAAATGTGTTTCAGTACAAGGGAACTATGCAGAAAAATAAAATGTTTTTCAAATTCTATCATTCTTAGAAAAATAATTTTAAAAATTTCCCATTTATATTTGACTGTCCCTCATATCTGTTAAAAATAATCGATCAGACTACTACTCTGAGAGACTTAGTGGATGTAAGAAATAAAGTATCATAAAAAGTTCACTACAGGAATTAAAATAAGGATAATAAAAGAAAACACCCTTAAAAGCAGTTGATACAATGAAATAATTTTTCATAAAATGTACTTTAAAAACAAAGAGTACTTTATGGAGTTCATACGAGAAAACTGTTGTAAACTAAATGCTTTCGTAGAATTGAAAAAAAATACGTACATGTCTATCTCGCTCCCATGTTGGAGAATAAAAAAAGTATTTTGGATTAGAAGGAACAGATTTAAATGATGTGGCTAATATTCGTAAAAATTTATTCCTGATCAATTTATGAAGATGTTTGTAATCTAGACAAGGTCCTGGATGTTTAAACATGGAAATTGGGCAAAGACGTTCTTTCTCTTTTTCTTCACCATCTTTGCTTTCTGTTTCTGGATTCTGTGCAAGTAATTCTTTCAGGTGACCACAAATTGTCTGGAACAGAAAAAATTAATAGCAGGTTACTTACAAATAGGAGAATACCATTGTTTAAAATAACATAAATCGCATTGTACAAGTCAAGATTTTTAAGACAAAAATATACTTAAAAAACAGAAGTTGACTTGCACAGAGGAATTCAGAAATGAAAAATAATTTAACACGTTTTATAATAAGTATTAAACATTTCTGATTTTTGTTGTATATCTCAAAACCATCACATACGACTTTTCAAGCACCACTATCATTTTCAATTGCATCCATCTTTCCGATGTACATCATACTTTAGTGAAGCCAATAGGTTGGATAAATCACAAGAAAGGGACTTTTACAAACTGCAAATTATTTCGTCAATCAAGTATTTATTTTTTATTTTTAAGCAAATATATAGATTACTTAAAAAAACAGCTAATCTAAAAAATGAATTAATTCCCAATGTTCCAACAAATTTGAATTAAATTTACCCATCAATAAAAAAACCTTTTTAAAGGTTACGGTAATTTATTGATTAATTTTCCACTTTATCAAGTAGGTTTCTTTTCAAATAATCTTGTGTTGTGATTAGCAACACAGTAACTACAAATGTGCATAAAAACATGTCCCATATCAGCAAAATTTTTTCAACAAACCACCACACTGCTGCTGAAATGATATTCCTGAAGAGTGTAGAGGGTAATACCAGGCGTGACAAAAGTCACGTTACAAAAATACTCATGTTTCATGTTACCAAAAGTCAGTATGAAAAGAGATTTTAAACAAGAATAACTAAAGGATAAATTAGAGATAGGACAGTTGAGATAGTACGACCAAATTACATAAATGCATGATGAGAGATTGCCAAAGAAAATTCCTGATGGGAAGAGTAATATACCGGGTGTTTATAAATGGATAGCGGGGTTTTAACGCTTTATAATATTTAATACATTATACTTATAGTTATAAATGATACATCAAACGAAAGAGCAACTCAAACAGTTTTACATAAATGCCTACAAGTGTTCAATGTATGCACCATTTGTCACACAACACACATCAAGACGATATGCGAGTTCTTCCCAAACGTTGTTTAGTGTCTCTCGAGTAATTGTTGTAACAGCTGCTTCAATCCTGATTCTTAATTCGGGAAGGTCAGCTGGTAGTGGAGGCACATACACACGATCCTTTATGAACCCCCAAAGATAGAAATCACATGGCGTCTGATCAGTTGACCGTGGAGGCCATGGAAAACGAGCCCTGTCATTGCACCCCTTGTGGCCAATCCAGCGATCGGATAAAGTGATGTTCAGCCAATTGTGTGCTTCGTTATGCCAGTGAGGTGGCGCTCCATCTTGCTGGAAAATGAAGTTCTCTGGCTCTTCATCTTTCAACTGCGGGAAGAGCCATAGCTGTAGAGTATCAAGGTAAGAAGCACCAGTTACAGTAGCTTCAACAAAAAAGAAAGGCCCATAAACTTTCTGCCGGGACATGGAACAAAAAACATTCAATTTAGGGGAGCCTCGTTGCACTTGTACCATCGCGTGAGGGTTTTCTGTGCCCCAGATTAGCACATTATGAGTGTTCACTTGTCCAATAAGGTGAAAGGTTGACTCATCACTGAAGACGACATAATGTAGAAAATCTTCATGCAACAACATTTCGTTAGTGAAGTTGGCACGTAAACCATAGTCTGCAGGATTTAGAGCCTCTACCAACTGCAAACAATAAGGACGTAGTTGTAAGCGTCTCCGTAAAACTTTCCAAACAGTCGTTACAGGAATTGCTAATTCACGACTAGCCTTCTAAACAAATTTCTGTGGGCTACGCATGAACGACTCTCGCACTCGCTCAACGCTCCGCACTAACACTTAGTCATCCCGTACTCTTCCCTTTGCATAGGCAGCCAGTATCTTCAAACTAATGATACCATCTACGGATGTTATTATCACGTGGAGGTTCTCAACCGACCTTATTATGGAACGCACGTTGCACAGTAACTACCGATTCCGTCTCTGCGAACTGTAAAACACAAAATGCTTTCTGTTCTTTAGTCGCCATCTTTGCTACTAGCGCTTTCTAACGGCTGGCAGAGGAAACATTACGCACTGCTGCCAACAAACAAAACTGCTTGAGTTGCACTTTCGTTTGATGTATCATTTATAACTGTAAGTATAATGTATTATATATTATAGTGTTAAAACCCCGCTATTCATTTATAAACACCCGGTATTATCAATGCATGGCTGTATAAGAGTGAGTATGTATTACTTTTCATGGGTGGACGTTAGGCTAGGTACTCAACAGCGATTTAGCTGTACAAATGAAAAATCATAAAAATGAAACATGCAGTTTTAAATTAAAGTGCACACACATTTTTTTTACATCTGACTGTTTTGCAATTTCTGCTAATGCAGACGGTGATCACAGGGATTTGATTTAAGATATCACAGGGATTTCTTGATTGCATATGTGTGCGCTTTAATTTAAAACATGTTTTATTTCTTGCAATTTTTCTGTTGCGCAACACAATTGCTAGTGGGCAGCGGGGGAGGATCAAAGTGGGATGGGAAAGGCACGGTAGTAGTAAAATAAGAAGAAAACTAAAAGGTCTCTTAATCCACCGCTCAAAATGTTAATGGGTTTCATAGATCCAGTTTAAACAGTTAATTATAAAGAAAACAAAAGTTTATAAATTTACAAACAAACAATTACCTTAAGGTATTCAGTGATATTAATTTCAATCACTATTTCTTCACACTCATCGACCGCAGTCTGAACATCAAATGAACTGACGTTGAAACCCATTCGTAATGACTTGAATAATGATGTTACAAAAGCAGTATTAAATGAATGAATTACCATTTTACTGTGCTCTTTTAAATCTAATTCATCTGTAAAAGAATAATAAGAATATATTTATAAATATTGCAGATTTTTTTGTTGGTTTTACATCTAACTGTTTTGCATTTATGGATCTATTTATTTCACGTAATCCAGAAAAATAATAACCAATTCCTTCACGTACACAAATTATTTTACTTTCTCTTGCCCTATATGAAATATAGGTAAGGAAAGTTACGTTTTCATGTAGATTATTTGAAATTGAGTTTTCATTGGAAATACCGGTTTTCAGATCTCCTGAGCACAAAAAACAAATTTTTACCAATTGATCTGCCTGTGTTGACAAATTAACTCTAAAACAGAAAATCGTTGTAACTTAACATAAGGGGACCCGACCAGAACATTTTCATCAAGATTGGTCAACTGGAAGTAATAGTTTATTTTTGCAATTTTTCAATTTGTTGAAATTTCTTCAAAAATATCTTCTTCAATTTCATTTAAAATCACCTCATTTACTACATCTTTTGTGCTCTAAAAGATGGGGTAATCAGCACGTCTACTGAAATTCAGGACAAGAATTTTCAAATAAAAACATTTCTTTATTAAAAGAAATTCATTTTTGCTTAGCTGCTTAGTAAAATGTAGTGAATACAGTCATGAATCGACAAAATCTCAATGATAACAGAAGTAGTGAACATGTGCACAATTTTTGTAAACACACAACAAGCTGCTAACTTGACCATTTGCTCGATTGAAGAAGTGCTTACGGGCACTTGCACATCTGTAACCACAGCTGAAATATTTCCCTTCTGCAGATGCTAATTATAGTGCTACCAAAGATATTCAAATTATTAAATACATGAGAAATATATTTTTAAATCGCTAATGTGTGTACATGGCAATCAGTACAATTTTTAAAAAATAAGCAACCCCATGACCCAATGAGATGAGGGTGATACGTATGACGTGTAAATGAGCTGTGCTCTTGTTCACACTCAGGTTGACCACTCCTAAGTATCGTTAATTGACTCTTAACCATCAAAGTACACAGGTAACCACTGTCTACATTCAAAATCTATATAAAAGTAACTACCTTTACTAGGATTTGAACCATTGAACCTACATTTCCAACAACAGCTTTCTCGTAGCAACGACTTTACCACCAGACCGACCCGGTGGGTTAATATAAAATTAATATTAAAATTTTATTAATTTTTAATTTAACATCTGTTTGATTAATGAAACATTCTAATAGTCAAATTAATGAAGATTACAATTCCAGAAATTTTAAGAAATATTAAGGCAAAGTTTTAAATGCAATCTTACCTGCAACGCTATCAGAATTTTCTGATTCATGTTCAGGACTTTCATCTCTCGTAATTGTATCGTTATCATGAGACTGAAAACAGCTTTCGCCATCGGATTTTAAAGTTCTGTCAAGCGATATATCTTTGTACTGTCTATTATATTCAGATTTCAATACCAATTCGTTGACTAAATTTGATATTAAACAGTCATAAATGTATAATGGTAACGTGATCGATCCTAATTCGGGATTGGTTAATGTCTTATACATATTATCCATCATGTATGCACCATGCTGTTTCTTTTTCAGTTTTGATTCATTCCAGTATTTATTTCTAGATCCTACAGAACTAGTTCTTGCTCTATCTGCATAATGTGATTTATTAGAATCGACTACACTTTGTTTCATAGTGTCCCAAGAATTAGCACGAGATCTTAATGGCGATTCTGGATCTAAATTCCTTTGAGACAATTCCCACGATGATACTGAACCGAGTCGAGTACTGATATTCGATTCTGCAATTTCATCCTCTAAAGAATCAACAACCCAACTTTTATTTAATCTCAACGAAACATGAGGATTAGATGACTCGACAATTTGACCTGGATGAAAAGGTTCTGCTTCAGGATTTAAATTCGATTCAAGAATCAATGGTTTATCTTTCATCTTATCGTTCATTAAAATAACTGGTTTGTAAGCTTTTTTCTCAGATTGAGCCATTAGTAATTTAAGATCTTGAAATGAAGACGGTATGAACGTTAAAATGCAATGCGCTGCGGTTACTGCTTTCACATAGCATCTCCACTTCACAGTTGACACTTTATTACTGTTTGAGAACAAATGCTGTTTGCTACCGTGTATGAAATTGATAGTGTCACTTTGAAGAGGTTCAGACGAATTTGATTTTTCAGTGTTGCAAGTTGTATCACTGTTATTAGACTCACTAATTTTCTCACGAGTCTCTTCAATGCTTCCAAAAACAGAACTACCATATGGATCTAAACCAGCCCAAGTCATTCTATTCCAATCATCAACCGCCATTTTTTCTAAAGTGTCATTGGAATCACTAGCTGAACTTTGTGTACCACTATTTTTGATTAAAGTTTCTGCAACATATGTACAAATAAATATTTATAATGGATTCTGCAGCCTACAATTATTTATAGTGTAAAAGTATAATAACTTTTTAACAAAATTTTTATAGCTAACATATTTTAATGGATCTACCATTATCAGCGTATATGAATTGAAAAAAATGAAAGTAATTATACTAAAATTTTTAGAAGCTGTCATACCTTCAGTCATATTTTATAAAATGTGATAACATCGAATCAAATTATACAAATCATATAAAAAAGAAAACAATAAGTTTAATCATTTAAGAACAGAAGAGGTAGAGGTGTAAAAGACACTCGTCAGAGTTATCTCCTCTGAGAGTAATGAATTTCATCATTATACAGCCAGCCTCTGTGGTAAATGAAGTGAAGGTGTTATTTGGAGAGTGGAAAGTAGAAGCTTTTCAGAGGGCCTGACATGCTGACAAGCATACTTTTCCACTCGGTGAGGAAGGCAATAATAAACCACCTCCCTCATTGTTTACTTAGTAAAGCCTTAAGAAGTTCAAACTAGCCCTTCAGCTGATGAATCATGTTAGTTATAAGATAAAATCACATAATAACAATGTAAAAACAATAATATAGCGGCTATAAGAGTTTAGAAAAAAATTAGAATACAATAGAATTAAAACAATATTTGTTTTAATGTCCAATGTGGGTCATTCACAAATCATAAGCTTGGTGAAGGAGGTTCCATAATCCACTGCACATCCCTCTGCTTAATCATAGGTTGAAATACAAAACAACCCTGCTAATCTGAACTAATTAGGATCGGGAATTGTTCGGATCATCCGAAAATATGGGCATAATAAAAAAGTGATTCAAAAGTAGTTAAATTTTATATGCTGCTCAGAATGGATATTGGAATGGTTTCACCAACCATGTACAATAAAGCTACAGTAGTACAGCAGCACAACAATGCACACAGCACACAGCACACAGACTATGTTTATAGAGCGCTAGAAAGATACTACAGCATCATCAAGGTTTTTGACATTAATACATTAAACAGTTAGTGATTTTATGCGGCTAATCGGTAGTTAAACTACAGGGTGAGTGAAAAGTCGGAGAACGGCTTAATATTTCAAATGTACGGGAAATTTCAAGAAATAATGCAAATGTGAACATCACTCAAATACAAAATATACTATTTTATGATGAATCAAACAATTTTGTCTGCCATCTTGAATGTAACTATATTTTTTTAAATGAAAAGGTGGTCACGCGACACATGATTTCAATGCAAAATTTCAAGAGAATTAGAATGGTGAAAACCCTACAACGATATCTCATAAAGTTTGAATGATATTCACCTTTCTTTAAATTTCAGCAATAACTTATTGAATGCTCAGTTTTTTTTGCATATCTCTTTGTTTGAACAGGGTCTACTGTATTATCTTCTTCCTTCTTAGGTCCTAGGATGTTCTGAACTATACTCCTTTCTAAACTGTAAATTTACTGTACAATAAAAAAACCAATAAATTTCAGTTTTTTGAGATTTGATAACCTACTCAAAAGTGGAGGTTTAAAAACTATTTAATTTTCAAATTGTTATGAACATTGCTATTAAAATATTTCAAAAAATATTACCAGTCTTTTCATTATTTAATGGGGCCGGAACAGCTTCGTTGTCTCTTTCTCTGGCATTAATTAATTCCATTAAATGTCTTGAATCCTCTTCTGACAATTTCAATTCCCTATCATGTATTTCCTTCAGATTTTCAAATAGTGTTTCCATTAATAAATTATTTGATGAATCTGACAAACATTTTGTTTCCCACTGGTCAAAAATTTCTGAAAAAACAAAACAATAAAATGTATCATTAAAGAGTAGATCCAAGACCAATCTGGAAGCCAGTTTGCATGGATATTTAAATATTTTACTGATTATAAATAACATCAACTTTAATATGACTTTGTTTTTGTTTTACGTCTGGCTGTTTTGCAATTTCTGATAATGCAGATGGTAATATGACTTACCTAATTACAATAATTATTTAGTATTCAACATTTCATATTTTTATGTAGCAAACAGGGGTTTTATGGGAGATAACTTATTATGTGGATCAACCCTACACCACTTATATACAGAATTATTCACGTACACAAACACACACACATGTATACTTAAACTTTTTTACATACTTTCACAAATATTTAGAAAAAATTAACATATGAATAATACAATAACTACCTTGAATAAACAGGGAAAAAATAAGTTGTGCTTGTTGACACTTTGGTAACAATGTTAAAAGGTTGTATGCAAATGGAATTCGCTGAATTCTTTCATCTGCTAAAGCAACTGCTTCAGGCCACTTCCTGCAACAGAAAAATAATTTATTGTAATAATTACACAATGCCAGCTTTATTAAAAAAATATTTTTACTCCAGGTTGTTTATTTCTGTTACAAATGTATCTATACATTTAATATCAATGCAAACAAGGTGCATAACCTTTAATCTTTTTAAAAAATTAAAACATACCAAACTCGTTTACTTTCCAACTATGTAGCTTTGTTTAAAAAATAACTAACAATTGAAGAGCTCAGTGAATGAAAGTCCTATGAAAATTTTTCAAAAAGTGAGGTTTTTTGATTGATGTAGGTGTTAAGTACATATTTAATTATGTAGATGACATAGAATGTCCTATAACCACAATTTAAGGAAATACTAGTGGAAAAATCTGGTGTGAAACACTCACACAACTTTCTCTTGCCAGTGCAAATAATTAACAATAAACCTAACATTAGTAATAAAACATAAGAAATAAACAAAAATCTAACCTCAATAAACATAACCTAATTTTAATCATGAGTGAAAGACGCAAATTGAAAATCAACCTCAGTTTGGCTTAGAAATACGGAAAATCACTCTTCCTCTCTAAACTAGGCTCTGTAGAGAAAAATGCTGTAAATAAAAGTTGTAGATCTTTTAATTTTCTATAAATTTAATTATATACACTTTTGTCGTAAAATGCATACTAAGGCCGAAATGTTAAAAAAATCGATTTTTCTCACGTTTTCGTGAGAAAAAAACAGAAAAAAGCAAATTATCGCTAAACTAAGCGTTATACAAAAAAATGTTTGAAATAAAAGTTGTAGAATTTTCAATTCTCTACAACTTTTATTACATAAAGTTTTGCTCTAAATTGCATATTAAAGCCGTAATATTAAAAAACTATGTTTTTACATGAAAACAGCCTCACCCAGAATTTCAGCAAACATGACGCCTACCCTATCTTGTAGAGAATAAAAAATTGAGTAAACCAGGCGATTTTAAAAAAAATCGTAGGACTAGTTTTTGAGAAAATCGCAAAAAAGTGAAAAATGACACGAATAAACTACTACTTCCGTTTGACCGATTTTGATGAAAATGTTCGTGTCGGGTCCGGTAGTGGTATGTAACTTAAGTTTCAAGTTTCAAGTTCGTATGATGTTCCGTTCTTGAGATATTTTGCATACACACACACACAGACCAATCGCTAAAAACATGTTTTTTGGGTTCAGGGGGTCTGAAAACGTATAGATCCGGTGAAAACTCGATTTCGAAAAATCGACATGAAAACAATACTTTCCTTCCTATATATTCATATAGGCAAGAGAAAGTAAAAAGGTGTAACATCACTTTCAATCAGAATGGGAAACATTATCTTTTATAATAGGAGTTAAATATTTTATAAAAAATTCTCATTTTTTATGGAAATTTTTATAGTATCTCAAGTAGTGCATTAATAAGACCTCATTTTTTGAGAGAAACATTAACTTTGAAACCTACTTAGAGTTGCGGTGGAAGAAATGTTACTGGTACTTTTAAAACAATCACATTTATCATTCTCAATTGCTAATCTGGTAAAAATATGAGGCACTTTGTCATGTGGTTTACTTTCACAATTTTTATTTTCATAGGGGAAAATTACACATCTGCCACCCTATAGACTCACGAGAAAGCAGAAAGATACTTTATATCGTATTTAGGCCAGTATTCTGAGGGCCCTAAAATTTCAAACCAGCCCTTAGAAACATAACAACAGTAGTTACTTACTCAAGTGGATTAGGTGGGGAACTTAATGGATCCATTGTAGTATCAGGCACACCAATTCCACGATCTTGACACATCAGCCTCAAATGTTCAAATGTCAACAATGAAGAGATACACTCTGCATCAACCCTCCACATCTGTAACAAGAAAGAATGTTTTTTATTAATTTAACACGTTCAGGAGGGATGCCGCCTTAAGAGGTAGTCAACCCAGAATATGAAAATCAAAACTACTGGCTATAATTTATCATTATATATTTTTAATGAAAAAGTAATTTACTAGTAATGAACTACCACTTGACCAGACCAAAAAATTAATTACAGCCCCTAATACAAGGTTGGGGGTGGAAAAGCGGGCTTCCATGGGGAATCGATTATCTCAGGAACCAAGAAAGACATCAACATGATTCTTACACTAAAAAATACAGAAAATTGCTGTCTATTATTTGTTGTATGCTCTTGTATTTATTTTATCTTACAAGAAATTAATTGAAGAAAAACCATATTTTCAAAAACATTTATTTTATGTATTCACAAATTATTTTATAACAAAGTCCCTATAAAGTTTTTTGTAATAACCATTCGACAGATAATAGAGCATGAAATTATGAACATTTTAAAAAACAATTCATCCAAATATCTCCAATACAAACCAAATTATTGAATTCCCAAGAATGTATAATCATGCAAAAACACATTTCCGGAAAACTTAAAAGTTAAAGGAATAATTCACTCGCCTTGCTAGTGAGCTTTATATTAAACAGACATTCTTATTACTTTTTGTCAACGTACAGACACAGTAAACACATTCTATGACTCAGAAAATTTTAAACTTCAAATAAGTGAAAAAATCGCATTTAAAAAAAATATCATCTTCTTGAGTTGACTACCCCCTAAAGGCGGCAAATCGAGGTTCATTCCACAGACTAATGCCGCCCTAAGGCGGCATATACAATACCACATTTCTATAGCTTTTGTTAAATCGCCAGTGTACTGGCAGTGTTAGTAAAGGTTGTTCAGGGGTTAAGATCTATTCTACGAGCGCCACTGTAAAGAACGTCTTTCGTTACCAACTGCCGGGAATTTTTTAACGAATTTTAAAAGTGTAGTCTATTCGGACGTCCTAGTGCCATGTAATTTTATTGGTTTATTTAATTATACCATTTATTCTAAGAATTTCTTCGTTCCCAGCGACTTCTTTTTACAAATAAAAGGTAAGAATAATAAATTTTTACGTAAAAATAGTTTAATTATTACTCAAAAGAAATTTCTGTTACTTTCTGAACTCGCCATTTCTATGCACTCTGTTTCCTTTGCAGGCCTACTCTACGTTATATAATATACTGTACTATTATAATTACGGTCATAAAATAATTTTGCAAGAATAAAAGTATTTTATTACTAATTTTTCTATATTGCCATGGTCTCACTAAAAATTATTAATTAATTTATTGTCAACATGTAAATATATTTGCTTTTATTCTGGGACATATATATAAAAAATTTACATATTCAATTTTATTACATAATCTAATTTTAATATTTTTTATTACCTTAAACATAATTATTGTATTTTAATTTAATTATAATTAATTTTTTAATCTTTCAACTTTTAAACTCCATGAAATTTTTCGGCTGAAAGTTTTCTATATTGGTGCAATACTAGAATAAAATATGAGTGGGAAAAATTCATATATCTCAATTACAATTACTTTTAAAACAATTACAAATAAAAGAATCAGAATATGAGTCAGCAATACAAGCCTAAACGCACACTCACACGCACGCACACAAACTAGATTTAAATGTTTGTAGTGTCGTAATTTGAAATCAATTAACAATACTAATAAAGAATAAAATGATCTTTTGAATTAAAAAAAAAACATTAATATATCTCAACTTCAAAAGAAGGTATTAGTTTAAATGGAGCAAATTTTCAAGAAAAAAAATCACCTAAGTTACCATGGTAACACTTTAATTATTCATTTAAATCAAATATTTTCTGGTGGTAAAGCAATAAAGTAATTATAACATTCCATTAAACATAATTTGATCTAAATATTTACCTAAAAAAAATTTGCTAAATTTTTGTTTTGTTTTTTAATGCAGACTCCCCCTTTAACCTAAAAATTAAACTGATGAGTAAAATGTATAACAGGCAAAGATGTACATAGTTAAAAAATACTTCTGAGAAACTTACAAAATGTTTTCATGCTTGAATTAAAAGAAAAAAAATCTGGTGTGAAACACTCACACAACTTTCTCTTGCCAATGCAAACAATGACCAATATAATCTAACATTAGTAATAACAAAAAACTAAACTTAAAAACCATAACCTTACTTTAATTATGAATGAAACACCCAAAATGAAAATCGACCTCAGTTTGGCTTAAAAATACGGAAAATCACTCTTTCACGCTAAAATAGGCTCTGTAGAGAAAAATGTTTTAAAAAGAAGTTGTAGATCTTTTAATTTCCTATACATTTTATTATAACTTTTGTCGTAAAATGCATAAGAAGGCCAAAAACATTAAAAAAAATCGATTTTTCACACGTTTTCGTGAGAGAAAAAAAACAGAAAATCGCTAATTACCGCTAAACTAAGTGCTATAAAAAAATGTTTGAAATAAAATTTGTAGGTTTTGCAATTCTCTACATTTTTTATTAAAAAATAAAAATAAAGTTAAAACAAAAAAAAATTAAATTAAAATAAAATTAATTAATTAAGTTAAATTAAAATAAAGTTTTTATTATAATTTTTTGCGCTAAAATGCGTATTAAAGCAGCAATCTTAAAAAAAAAACAATTTTTTACGTGAAAACACCCTCACCAAGAATTTCAGCAAACATGGCGCCTACCCTATTGTAGAGCATAAAAAATTTAGTAAATGAGACGATTTTTAAAAAAATCGTAGGACCAGTTTTTGAGAAAATCGCAAAAAAGTGAAAAATTACACGAATACACTACTACTTCCGGTTGACTGATTTTGTTGAAAATGTTCGTGTCGGGTCCGGTAGTGGTGTGTAACTTGAGTTTCAAGTCCGTACGATGTTCCGTTCTTGAGATATTCTGTTCACAGACACACACACACACACACACACACACACACACACACAGACCAATCGCTAAAAACATGTTTTTTGGGTTCAAGAGGTCTGAAAACGTGTAATCCGATGAAAACTCGATTTCGAAAAATCGACATGAAAACAATACTTTCCTTCCTATATATATTCATAAACGCAAGAGAAAGTAAAAATTGCTGAATCATATTTCAATAAAATTTTTATTTTTAAATATTTGTGAATAGCATAAATTATGAAATAAAGTAAAATCTTAAAAATTTATAAAAGAAAAATTATTAAATATTTTATAACTGAAGTACCCTATATACTGTATTTCTACATTATTACAAAACTGATGTAATGTGTAATAAACCTCAATATATCGGTTAAACATGATTGATTTAAAACAAGTGACACAAATAAAAGTCAAGTGGATTTCTTAAGTGTTAATTTTTCAAGATATTCATTTAATAAACTTATGACTGCTGGTAAATGTAACACGTAAATTTTATTAATATTAGGAAACAATTTATACATATAACTTAACTGTTTTCTTTTAACTTATTTGTACATTTTATCATTTCTAGATACCAAATATCAAAATTGAAAAATCTGGTGTGAAACACTCACACGACTTTTTCTTGCCAATGTAAATAATGCCCAATGTAACCTAACATTAGTAATAAAACATTAGAAATAAACAAAAAAAACTAACCTTAAAAAACATAACTTTATTTTAATCATGAGTGAAAGACGCAAAATGAAAATCAAACTCAATTTGGCTTTAAAATATGGAAAATCACTCTTTCAAGCTAAACTAGGCTCTGTAGACAAAAATGCTTTAAATAAAAGTTGTAGATCTTTTAATTTCCTATAAATTTAATTATATACACTTTTGTCGTAAAATGCATACTAAGGCCGAAATCTTAAAAATATCGATTTTTCACACGTTTTCGTGAGAAATAATCAGAAAATCGCTAATTACCGCTAAACTAAGCGTTCTACAAAAAAAATGTTTGAAATTAAAATTATAGGATTTTAAATTGTCTAAAACTTTTATTATATACATTTTTGCGCTAAAATGCATATTAAAGCAGCAATCTTAAGAAAACAATTTTTTTATGTGAACACAGCCTCATCAAGAATTTCAGCAAACATGGCGCCTACCCTAACTTGTAGAGCATAAAAATTTAGTAAACCAGGCGATTTTTAAAAAAATCGTAGGACCCGTTTTTGAGAAAATAGCAAAAACTTGAAAAATTACACGAATAAACTACTACTTCCGGTCGACCGATTTTGATGAAAATGTTCGTGTCGGGTCCGGTAGTGGTATGTAACTTAAGTTTTAAGTTCGTACGATGTTCCGTTCTTGAGATATTCTGTACACACACACACACACGCACGCACACACAGATCAATCGCTAAAAATATGTTTTTTTTTTTTGGATTCAGGGGGGTCTGAAAACATGTAGGCAAGAGAAAGTAAAAAATTTGTCAAAAACCAATCCTCTTGTAAATAATATTTGATTGATTTAGTATTGTTGAATGTATCCAATACTTTTTCAGAATAATCTAAAATGTTCTTAGATAGGTCTTACCATCAGATTATTGTATTTTTGAGGAATAATAAACAGTATGCAGTAGAATATTTTAATATTCGTTACCAAAAAATCATCCTCCAATATTGTATTGTTTTACTGAAGGTGTCAAATACTTGGTTTGGTTGAATTTTGAAAGTGAAAACTTCTTTAGCACCTTCCACTCTTTCTGAACAGTCAACAAAACTGAACAGTCATGCGTCATGCTTACCACATAGGAATAAAAGGTTATTGAAGCGAAAACTTCTGTAGGCGCACCTTGAACTCTTTCTGAACAGTGAACCGAACTGAACTGTCATGCGTCACGCATCACGCTTCGCACACAGGAATGAAAGTTTATTTAATGGAGAAACCCAAATTTCTTTATTAAGATAAGTTTAATACAATATATATGATATTGTATATAGGCCTCATCAGTGTAATATTTACAGTTCGTAATGTAATATTTAAATAAATTTGAATCTAAAGTATTTATAACAGATTTCAGTTTCCATAAACCTATCGTTTCATTCTTATTTAGATATTTAAATAAATTCGAATCTAAAGTACAGAGTGGGCCACAAGTCGGTTTCCCCAATATTTATAGAAATCGGAAGAAAGGTTAATGGATAAGAAACCTATAGACAAAAAAAACAAATTTATCATAATGAACTGTACATATAAATAAAATATTATCTTGAAAATGTTGTAACAGGTGTTCAAAATGGCCACCATGATTTTCTATACACTTTATAAAGCGACTTAAAACTGATTCACAAATTTTCAACAGTAAAATTTTATCATCATTTAAATAGTCAAATGCAATTTCAATTGAACTTTTTAGTTCGAGCAGGTTTTGTGACTTGAAAGAATACACTAGTTTCTTTACAATGCCCCACAGTGAAAAATCACATGGCGTTAAGTCTGGCGAGCACACAGACCATTTGATTGTACCACGACGACCAATCCATTCATCAACTTTGGAATTTAAAAACTCATGAACGATACCGAAATGTGTTGGGGCGCCATCTTGTTGCCAGATCAGCAATTGGGTATTGTAAACAGGATTGTTTTCAAGTTCTGGAAGTACTACTTCCTGCAGCATTTGTAAGTAATTTTCCGAGTTAACATTTCCCTTAAAAAAATAAGGACCTATCAGTGCAGTACTCGAAATACCTCCACATACCATAACACTAGGCACATTAAGCTCTTTTTGAATTACAATATGAGGATTTGTATCCGACCAGTACACGCAGTCATGCCGATTAACACGTCCATTGAGTTTGAAACGTGCCTCATCAGACCATAAAATTGATCGCAAAAAGTTTGGATCGGCTTCTGCACGGATAGTGACTATCTCACAGAATTCCAACCGCCTGTCATTATTGTCCCCATGAAGCGCTTGGAATAAAGATGAACAAAATGGTTTCAATTTGAATTCCTTAATCATCCTTTGCAAGCTAGTTTGTGATAACCTTAAACCTTACGAGTTGATTTACTAGGACCGGATAAAAATGCTTCAACAACCTTCTGTAGGTTTTATCGTCATTGCAAACCGATCGTGGACGACCACTTCGGGGAATTTAATATCCTTCCTGTGTTTTCAAATTTCTTATTTAACTTTTGTAAGTGTTGCCGAGTCGGTAAAGACACACCTGGATACTTATCACTGAATTCTTCCAGTAGGTACTTCAGCAGTATCTTTATGATGCTTCCACCACAACTAAAGAATATAAACTCATTGTTCTGTTGTAAACATTTTAAAAGTACCGTTACAAAGGAAAATAATAGTAACTACACGGAGACGCACCTCACTGTTAGACAAGTAATGAATGATGTATGTGATGCTGCTAACATTACACTATTACCAACTTATTAAAATGAATGTCCCAACTCATGGGAAACCGACATATGGACCAACCGGTATTTATAATATATTTCAATTTCCATAAACCTATTGTTTAATTCTTACAATATAATGGCAATGAAGAAGTCCAATCACAGCAAAATTTCACTAAATGATTAATTCACAAATATATAGTCATATATTTTGTATCAAATATTACTTTATGAGTATAGAAATATAAATAAATAATTTTATTTATTTCATATAAGTTTCACTTCTATTGTGTGGTCATCAGCACACACACAATTTGTTTTTTTTTAGTTCCGACTGTTTGGCGCATTAACACTAATGCAGATGATGAAGTGATAGATGAAAACGAGTGACGAAAAACTGGCAAATCTGACTGGGAATTGAACCTGGGATTCCAATTGCATTGACCGCTACAATTGGCCGGCCAATTGGCATTGGCATTAGCTAGCCGGCCAATTTGTTGGAAATACAATACCTTAGATCTCTATCAAACTTGTGGTTTAGATATCCAATATAGTGGCAGAGATCCACGCAATGGACAATCTTTCATAATATTATAAAACTTTCTCCTCAGTCCTTTCACAAACATTAATTATTAGCCATACCCCGATGTTCACTGCATATAAGCATCAGATGTTAAATAGTAAATAATTATTGTAATGAAATAAATACAATATTAAAGTCACAGTTATCAATAAGCAGAAAAATAATAATGTAAATGTGCTAAAAGATGAACATTAGCCTCAGTCTTGGATACAATTTTTAAAATGGTCTTTGGCATCGGTCAAGCCTATGCTATTCTAATTTAACAGCCAAGTGAAGTGTTAGCTCTGTATTGCCCTGTCCAAATGCCACATTGCTTTTCATACTGGAACAAAACACATCCGGTTAGAGGTGGCTTATATCTGTAGACCAAATTATCCTACATAACAAAATTCTATGCGATTAAATAATTTGTTTTTCTTTTACTGCATCCAGGAGACTCCAAAAGGGAGTATAGACATTTCATGAAATATAAAACTCAGTGTTAAGTTTTGTACTATTAAATACTGTATTAAGTTAATTTTTAGAAATTTGATATCTATCTCAGATTACCTAGATCCCCTGAATGTTCGCCAATATTTCTTTAAGTCTTTTCGTGAAGTGCTCCCGATGAGGTAGCCCTCAAATTTGACTTCTGGTTTACAAAAGACAAAATTATTTATTTACAAATTTTTTTTTTGGTTTAACGTCCGACTGTTCTGCAATTACTGCTAATGCAGACGGTGAAGGATGAAATGATTTTTTTGTAACGTATAAAAATATGCCGTGCCTGAATGGGATTCGAACCCAAGACCGCATGATGAGAGGCGAGCACATTACCAACTACGCCAATGTGGCCGGCGTAGTACAAAAAAAGTACAACGACCAAGTAATCATTTTTTATGTCAAATTATTTAATTATAAATATACTAAGAAACTTTAAATACAAAAAACTCAATATATGCACTTCAAACTGCAGAAAAGTCTGGCTACCACTGTATTCTTAATTACACTATCAAACATTTCAAACTGTTTTGGATACATCAGATTTCATATCTTACAAAGGGATTTTGCATAAGGGATTTGCACTTGACCTACTAGTTCCAATTTGCAGCGCTACCCCTACGCTTCAGAGGCGGCCAATAAAAATGTTTACCATTACTATCACTGGATTGAGTTATATATTAAAAATACTCATTAGTATGTTAAGACTCTTAGGGAAAATAAAAGTATTTAATTTTCCTAACTGTAAATGATTGATTCATTTATTTACTCCAAGATAATGGCCTGAAATTAGACAAACAGTACAGGTTATGAGGGAGAGAAGAACTGAATAAGAAAAATGAATGATTAATGGAAGTAACTGAAAATAAATACAATTTTCTACTGTCACTTGAATAGAATTTTTGACTAATGGTGAATAAAAAACTTTGGCTAATAAAAACTTTATAAGACAGAAAACTATAAATGTAATCTGTCGGATAACTTGATTAAAGGAACCAGAAATAGTATTAAGAAAACTGGAATAAACCAAGAAATATAATGGACTAAATGAAATTTAGACAGCTGATTACTGACTTCAAGGGTTTCCAAGAAGAACAAAAGCATAAAACTGGATGGACAGAAGAATGGTGAAATTTTACATGGAAAAATGTTGGAAAAAGAAAGCTACACAGAGTTTCCAGGAATGTCTAAAGTAATTTTAAGTGGCCTCAAATAGCCCTAATTAATAAAAAAAAATTTACAAGGTCAGGCTGTTGTAAAAGACAACTGGTACCTTCAGAAAAGGTAATAAGGTACATATTACTAGACATCTACTTCTGTTCAAATGATTAATAACATTAACCTAGAGACAGATAGATCTTAAGTGGAAATATTGTTAAAAAAGAAAAATAAGATATTTACTGCAGATACATTTTTCATAGCTTTTTGAGTTGGCAAGTCATGTTGGGTAATATATATTTTTTAGGTCATCAGTCGAAAGGCTGGTTTGAACCTGTAGAGGTTTTACTAAGTAAAACGAGGAGTGAGGTGGTTTACCATTGCTTTCCTCACTGAGTGGAAAAGTATGCTTATCAGCATGCCGGGCCCTCTGAAAAGCACATATTTTCCACTCTGCAAATGACACCTTTACTTCATTCACCACAGGGTCTGGCTGTATCATGAAATTCATTACTTTCAGAGGAGATAACTCTGATTAGTGTGTTTTACACCTGTACCTCTTCTGTTCTTAAATGATTCAGTCATTTAATTGGCTGACCATATGATAAGAAACAGAAATATTTATTTTAGCCCTGCTATGAACAGCTTGAGTGTAAATAATTTGACACTCCACCTGTCTGCTATGGGCAGTGGGTAATATCTATGTTATTCAAATATAGATATGCAAATCCATAACTTTTTCCAGCTAATTTCAGATAATATGGACTTTCATGGCTGACAAGACACCAAGGGTAAAACACCTAAGGTAAAGTTTACCAATGTAACAACTGTTGGCTAAACAAATTAAAATTATGTTAATTAATAACACGCTAGGACAGTTATTGGTGATGAGCTATTTTTTAGCGTTATCTGTGATAACGCTAAATAAATTTTCATAACTGCTACTTGAGCAATGAGTACTGATGGTTAGTCACGAAATGAACTTTGTGACGAAGTGTAAGAGGGGAAGAATCTACTGCGCATGCCCAGTTTCTCTATTACAATCCTAAAAACATACTGACACTTGTAGTTTGTTGAAATACACAGTCCTTATTTTTTTACGCGATGAGTGGACAGGAAATATAGTTTTGATTTGGCTATTCTGTTTTTACGTTTTAGGCTAAATTTATACAAATAAAAGTATTTTAATTCGTTAAAACTCTTTCCGTTTCTTTTCATTTTAATTCTTCACATTTTATTCATTATTCTGTAGTGTTGTTATAAATTAGTTATCTATCCGAGGATTATAGTTTATCATGTCGACCGTTCGAAAGCAGGGTAAAACAATTCGAAGTGCGGAACGGAATGTTATTTTAAATGTTATTAAGTGTTGTAAAGAAGAAGCAAAAAAACAAAGTATATATACTACACAGTGGAATGTTTTTAGAAATGTACATACTACACTAACAGCAGCGCATTGGTTCATCTTGTCATTGCATATCAGTACAAATTATTTAAAAGCACTCATTTCTTCAGTGTGAATCATGTGAATGGTGTATTACAAAGGATAGACCTACATTTATTTTAATTTTTAAACCCCTCCATAGCCTTTTAAGGGGGGAGTACACCATGAAAATGACCAAAAATAAATTTTTTCCCAAAAATTTTTTTTTGCTTTTTTTATTATGTGGAATGTTCTGAATAAGAGGGTTATTTTACTTTGTAAAATGGATTGATAGAAATGTTACAAATAAATTATTTTGTTGCAAGTGTCAACTTGATTTTTTTGCTTAGAAGCAAAAATATTGTGTTTTGTAAAATAACTCAAGACTGATAGCAGATAAACTATTGCGGTTTTTTTAAAATTTGAAGCTCATTTCAATCTGTATTTCATTATAACACCACTAGATTGCTCTTCTGTATCGTTCTTGCTCTATGATTGCTTTATTTTGAGATAATAGGTGTGTTACTTACAAGAAATATTATTTAGTTTAATAGTGTTTCCCCGCAAATAAATTTTTTCATGTCGTGTTGCACTAGAAACTGTGTAATTTGAGTTCTATTTCAGCTACAGTAATAAATTTGACATAAAAATACTCAGAATTTTCTGCTCTATTGACTGTAGTATGCTTTTAACCTTAATTGTGGTAAAAAAAAAAAATTGTTAAACATATTTTGCGCTAATAACATCTTTTAGGCTTCTAAATGAAAAAAAAATAATATTTTTCTTCTTCATTCATATATCTCCAAAAGGATACTCTAGACAATAAATATGCATGTCCTTAGCACATACCCGAAATTTCAAGTAAATCGGCTGAATAGTATTTAAAAAATCCATTTTCCAAAAAATCATTGCAATTGAAAACCCACTCCATTCTTTAGGCCTAGGGGTAGTTTTTTTAATATGTGTTATAATGAAAAGAATGTGCTAATCTTAGGCTATAAAATGAAAAAGTAGTGAAGGTTCTAACTTGAAAGATGTAAATTTTTATTTTTATGGTATACTCCCCCCTTATAGTAGTTTCATTTATGTGAGCTTTACACGTAAGTGATAGGACACAGCAAACTGAATGTGTTACAAAAGTAGTTCAGCAAAACCATCAGCATATACTGTTATTCATATTCTCCTCTCCCATCAACCACCTGGTAGGTCAATTGCTTTTGAAAAACAATTGATTCGCTTAGTATTGTACATGTTTTATACTTAAGAAAATGAGTTGCGTACATTTTAAAACAAATTTTTGAAAAAATATATTTAAAAGAATTTAATTTTACTCAATCTTTTTCTGATACAATTTCTGAATTTTTTTGATAGCGTAAACAATAGTACAAATTCTTGACTATAAATCTAAAACTTAATCAATTAATTCTTTCTGAATTATCAATACATACTACAAAACGAAGTCTCCTGGTGTGTCTGCACTTCTGTGCAGGCTATCTCAGTAACTACTGGTAACGCAATATAAGTTGACGATCGTCAGCGAGAGTAAGAATGGACTATGCGGGGGGTGGAAGTGCTACTATATGTGCTTTTCTAAATACATCGTAGCAACAGCTCTAACCATGACATCATGTTGTAGTTTTACTCTTACATTGATTTATTATGCTTACAACTATGTCGTTTTATAAACATCCCATTGTATTATTTATTGATTCTTAATAATTATCCTAAATAATAAACATTCATTCTAAATAAGCAATAATAATGGATGTTTTATTAAGGATGCAACCCTGATTATAAGAAGATAGAAGTAATACATCGGTAAATTTTCTGTCCCCCAATCGGTATGTTGGCAAACTACCTAAGACAGTTAAAATGTTCCAGTCAAGCATTAGTGTGGTGACAGCAGTCATTTCGTTATATTGTGTCAGCAATGGTTTTTTCCAAAGAAGAACACGTGTTTGTTGTAGAGACTTATATAGAGAGTAAATCTTACGAATGTGTGCAAGATAAGTTTCAGTTGAAATTTCCCCGTTCTGCCGTTCCAAATAAATCGTCAGTATTGCGTTTGATAAATAAATTCCGTAGAACTGGGAGTTTACTCGATGAGAAACCACCTTGCCAGCCAATAAAGTTAACCGCGGAAGTTCTAGAAGATTTGAAAAATCGTTTGACTCAATCACCTAAAAAATCACTTAGAAGATTATCATCGCAAGCTGGGCTAACATTAACTACTGTTTTCAGAGCTACAAAAAAGTTGCATTTGCATCCTTATCATGTTGGCATTGCATTTGCTGACAAGATTTACTCGCTATGTAAGTCTCTACAATAAACATGCGTTCTACCTTGGAAGAAACTATTGCTGACCCAATATAACGAAACGACTGCTGTCACCACACTAATGCTTGACTGAAACATTTTAACTGTCTTAGATAGTTGGCCTTGAGTACACTGTTGCCAACATACCGATTTGGGGACAGAAAATTTACCGATGTATTACTTCTATCTTTTTATAATCAGGGTTGCGTCCTCAATAAAACACCCGTTACTAGGCCTAAGCTATATTTAGTATCCTTTTTGGTCATCAGCAGTAAACTGAATTACTGCAATCAGACATTTGTAGTGGTAGACTAGTTAATCCGTGAGTTCCTCGATGCAAGCTTATTATAGTGAATAATACTTGTTTTACGGTATTTTCGAAATGTTATTGTATTTTAGAGTTTTCATATTTCATTATTTTCAGTAAAGTTATGTTAAATTGCAATTGAATTTTAAACAATTCACTTTCGTTAAATAGTTTCATTACTCCTTACTTATTTAGTGTGACAGGTCATGAAGTGAATTTTATTATTTAAGTGTTTGTGGTGGTTACATTTTGAGTTACACGCTTGATACATTTTTTATGCTTTCGTGTTGGCCGATGTAAGTAGGATAGATAGTATACTGTCCTCCGCATGATAGGTGCAATCAGCTATAGCGCGTTACCAGTACCTTATTGCCTTCTTGAGTTATTTTGTTCACACACAGACCGATCGATAAAAACATGTTTATTGGGTTCAGGGGGCTTTAAAAACATGTATACCCGGTGAAAACTCAATTTAGAAAAATCAACAGGAAAACAATACTTTCCTTACCTATATATTCATATAGGGCAAGAGAAAGTAATAAATGGATTTTTCTTTAATGTATGCTATTTATCAAACACACAAATAGAACATGACCATACAATAGAACACTACACTATTGTAAAATTGTTCAGCTACAAATATGAATATTACTCAATAATTTAAGACAAATTCTTTATTAACAAACATTTAATATTTATAAAAATATTACAACTGAAATAAACAAAACATAAATTTAAAAATAATTTCAAATTTATAAAAATATTTTCTATAGAATACACTCAAACCTAATTTTTTGAATTTGTTTATTCAAATTTTATACCAGTATTTAAAAATTTTAATAGTTTGCAAAAAAAATAATAAATTGTACTGTTTATAAAACAACAAGCACTGGTAAATATTATTAATGACTTAGCAGTATTATACTTAAACAAGTTTCTTAGTAATTACACAGATTAATTGTTATCTAGGAAATAATTTAAAAAATGATAATAATAAAAATATTGTGTGAGAATTACTATTCAGATTTCTTTCACCATTGTAATGAAATGTTACTTAGCTGATATACTTTGAAACAACAATTTTCATTTATCCCTGTTATGTTATGAGTTAGACCTGATAACAGGTAGTTGCATTTTGGGAATAATTCTTCATTATTAAAAATCTGGTGTGAGACACTCACACGACTTTCTCTTGCCAATGCAAATAATTAACAATAAACCTAACATTAGAAATAAACAAAAAACTAACCTCAATAAACAACCTAAATTTAATCATGAGTGAAAGACCCAAAATGATAATTAACCCAGTTTGGCTTAAATTTACGGAAAATCACTTTTTCACGCTAAACTAGGCTCTGTAGAGAAAAATGCTCGAAATAAAAGTTGTAGATCTTTTAATTTCCTGTAAATTTGATTATACACTTTTGCGTAACGCATACTACGCCTAAAATAGTAAAAAATCGATTTTTCACACGTTTTCGTGAGAAAAAAACAGAAAACTGCTAATTACCGCTAAACTAAGCGTTACACAAAAAAATGTTTGAAATTAAATTTGTAGGGTTTTAAATTTTCTACAACTTTTATTATATAAATTTTTGTGTTAAAATGCATATTTAAGCCGCAATATTAAAAAAACAATTTTTTTTACGTGAAAACAGCCTCTCCAAGAATTTCAGCAAACATGGCGCCTACCCTATCTTGTAGAGCATAAAAAATTTAGTAAACCAGGTGATTTTTCAAAAAATCGTAGAACCAGTTTTTGAGAAAAACGCAAAAAAGTGTAAAATTACACGAATAAACTACTACTTCCGGTTGACCGATTTTGATTAAAATGTTCGTGTTGGGTCCGGTAGTGGTATGTAACTTAAGTTTCAAGTTCGAGCGATGTTCCGTTTTTGAGATATTCTGCTCACCCACACACACGCGCGCGCGCGCACACACACACACAGGCCAATCGCTAAAAACACGGTTTTTTTGGGTTCAGGGAGTCTGAAAACGTGTAGATCTGGTGAAAACTCGATTTCAAAAAATCGACATGAAAACAATACTTTTCTTCCTATATTCATATAGGCAAGAGAAAGTAAAAATAGGATTATTTCTCAATTAGAAGTAACTAAGAAATTTTAAAGGTATAAAATATTTTTAATTACCAAAAAAATATTTTAAAAAAACCACTAATTATATATTGTCTAATGGAAATAACTCTGAGCGTGTGAGTTTTACCAATAGAAAAGTCAATTCATTTGGATAACCATCAACTGTAATACAACACGTACCATAAATTCTCACATAATTTATTTTCAATAAGCAAGAGCCGGACATCAAAGGGGGTTTTTTTTAAATTGAACAGTCTTCAATTTGTAGCACATATCTCATATACTTTATCAGCTATATGATGTGAATTAATTCTACATGTGAATTGATTCGCGGGCAGTCAATCGAATTTGCAAACAGTGCTACAGTTATTGAGACATATTGAGTGCTACAGTTATTATGAGACAGTTGTTCACGTGAACTGTTTACTTACTTACTTGCTGAGCACTCAATGAATATAAATGATCTAATAGTTGAAGTGCTTCAATGTTGATGTGAAAACTCGATTTCAAAAAATCGACATGAAAACAATACTTTTCTTCCTATATATTTATATAGGCAAGAGAAAGTAAAAATAGGATTATTTCTCAATTAGAAGTAACTAAGAAATTTTAAAGGTATTAAATATTTTTAATTACCGGGTTTATTTTTTTTACTTTCTCTTGCCTATATGAATATATAGGAAGAAAAGTATTGTTTTCATGTCGATTTTTCGAAATCGAGTTTTCACCGGATCTATACGTTTTCAGACCCCCTGAACCCAAAAAACATGTTTTTAGCGATTGGTCTGTGTGTGTGTGTATACAAAATATCTCAAGAACGGAACATTGTACGAACTTGAAACTTGAAACTTAAGTTACATACCACTACCGGACCCGACACGAACATTTTCATCAAAATCGGTCAAACGGAAGTAGTAGTTTATTCGTGTCATTTTTCACTTTTTTGCGATTTTCTCAAAAGCTGGTCCTATGATTTTTTTTTAAATCACCACATTTACTCAATTTTTTATTCTCTACAAGATAGGGTAGGCGCCATGTTTGCTGAAATTCTGGGTGAGGCTGTTTTCACCTAAAAACATTTTCTTTTTAAGATTGCGGCTTTAATATGCATTTTAGCGCAAAACGTTATTTAATAAAAGTTGTAGAGAATGTAAAATTCTACAACTTTTATTTCAAACATTTTTTTGTATAACGCTTAGTTTAGTGGTAATTAGCGATTTTCTGTTTTTTTTTCTCACGAAAACGTGTGAAAAATCGAATTTTTTAAGATTTCGGCCTTAGAATGCATTTAACGACAAAAGTGTATATAATGAAATTTGCAGAAAATTAAAAGATCTACAACTTTTATTTAAAGCTTTTTTTTGTACAGTGCCTAGTTTAGCGTGTAAGAGCGATTTTCCGTATTTTTAAGCCAAACTGAGGTCGATTTTAATTTTGCGTATTTCACTAATGTTTTTTGAGGTTAGTTTTTTGTTTATTTCTAATATTTTATTACTAATGTTAGGTTTATTGTTAATTATTTGCATTGGCAAGAGAAAGTTGTGTGAGTGTTTCACACCAGATTTTTTACTTTCTCTTGCCTATATGAATATATAAGAAGAAAAGTATTGTTTTCATGTCGATTTTTTGAAATCGAGTTTTCACATCAACATTGAAGCACTTCAACTATTAGATCATTTATATTCATTGAGTGCTCAGCAAGTAAGTAAGTAAACAGTTCACGTGAACAACTGTCTCATCCAATAACTGTGGCAGTATTTGCAAATTCGATTGACTGCCCGCGAATCAATTCACATAAAGAATTAATTCACATC
Source organism: Catonia carolina (assembly GCA_035578175.1). NCBI lineage: Eukaryota > Metazoa > Arthropoda > Insecta > Hemiptera > Achilidae > Catonia > Catonia carolina. The sequence goes on from JAQMRL010000007.1 coordinate 49,656,975, forward strand.
ATATAGCTGATGAAGTATATGAGATATGTGCTACAAATTGAAGACTGTTCAATTTAAAAAAAAACCCGCCTGTGAACTGGCACACCATTATGCATTACTAACAACTCTGGATGAATGAATAAAATAAAATATGTTAATACAAATAGACTAAAATTCAAGACATGGATGAAATTATAGAATATGTGCTAGTGCCAACATAATTATGGGAACAATATTTTTAAAGAAAATTTAAAAAAAATTTATTTATTAAATTTTCAATTCCTGTTATTCCAGATTCAGTAAGGTTCCTTATATTTCAGATAAATCATGTTTCAGTAAAAAATAAATTTCACTGATTAACTTAATACTAAATGATAAATCATAACAGACAGGTGGAGTATTAAATAATTTACACTCAATCTGTTAGGGCTACAAAAAATAATTCTGTTTATTATCACACGAACAGCGAATTAAATGACTGAATCATTTAAAAACAGAAGAGGTAGAGGTGTAAAAGACACTAATCAGAGTTATCACCTCTGAAAGTAATGAATTTCATTATCCAGCCAGACCCTGTTGTGAATGAAGTGAAGGTGTCATTTGCAGTAAAAAATTTGTGCTTTTCAGAGGCAAGGTAAACCACCTCATATTGAATATCAGGTATGCCATATTAGTATGGAGTAATTCATCACAGTGTAATATGGAAAGAGTTTTTAAAATACAAAAAAGCGGTCAGGTGTATGATGGGAGTCAACCACCTTACCTCATACAGATCACTATTTAAAGAGCTGCAAACGCTCGCAGTTCTTTCTTTGTACATTTTTGAAGTGATAATGTATGTAAAGCATAATACCTTTTTACAGAATTTAGATGTTCACAAAACTTTTACACAAAAAATAGAATTGATTATTATGTTGCTAATCACAACACTAAATTATTTGAACAAAAACCAACATATGCAGGTAGGAAACACATCAATAAATTGCCACAAGGTTTAAAAAGTTGTGAAAATTTAAGTCATTTAAAAAAAAAAGCTAAAACAATATTTGATTGATGAAACATTTTACAGTGTGCACGAATTCCTTTCTAAATAGTTTTGGTTGAAAAGTATTTAACTTCTAATTAAACAAATATTGGGTACTATTTGATACAAAGGGGTTCATGACAAGCCTACTGAGTTAAGCAGTAGCGGGAAAAATTATAGGTAAGTGATGAATTTATCATTGTGTTTGACTTTTTTTTAATTTTTAATTTTGTGTGCTATTTGATACAATGGGTAGCAGAAACAAATGTTTGGTGGTAAGTGATGAATTTATCATTGTGATAAACTTTTGTTAATCAGTTTTATCTTGACATGTCCTATACTCCCTTTTGGAGTCTCCTAAATGCAAAAAAAAACCTCTCCTAGTTTTACTTAGTAAAACTTCCAGAGGTTCAAATCAGCCTTTCGGCTAATGGCCTAAACAACACAACTTAATCTACTCTAACTTAAATAAACTCTAAATATATATTAATACATTGTGACAACAAATCATGAAATGAATTAAAAATTATAAATTTTAACTTTTATTTTCAAATACTTATTAACGTAAATTTGATCTGGTCAGTTATATTTTTATAGATCAGATTTGAGTGTAATATAGCAAGTGTCTCAAAATAATGTATAGGCTACACATTTTGAACGGATATATATTTGAAGAAAAAATTTTGATAGGTTAATGATATTATGTGTTGTACTGTAATATAAACTTACAAATGTTCAAAATGATTACCATTAACTGCAATATATTTACTGCAACTTGCTAATACAGAATTCCAAACTAATTGTACGGTATCTAAAGGGATCTCGTTAAAAGCATTTATAATCTCCTGTTCCAGCTGTCCCATTATCCAAGGTATGCCATTCCTTGTTTACATTTCTTACTGTCCCATGTGTTTCAAAATTGTCACGAATCCTAGCAATTGTTATTTTTGAAGGTGGTAGGTTTCGAAACTCCATTTGCCATAATTTTTGAACCTTTTGAACATTCTCAGACTTCCAGTAACACTTTAAAACCCACTTACATTGATCAAATGACTGAACTTCAGCCTCGTTTATTTCATACTAAATGAGAGAAATAATGACATTGTTAAAAAAAACAGCTGTTTTAAATTATCATCTAAAGTAGGTTTTAAGATGTAGGGGTTTTCTTCAAATTAATAGATCTGTTAAAATTGTGTTTACATTTTTCTGAGACACTTGGTATTATTTACTAATGAACTTAACCTAACCTAACCACAATAAACTCTAAATGTTAAATAAAATCACAGAATTAGAATAATGATATTGTAGAGAATATAAAGCATATCTGAAGATTGGTCAATGTATATAAAGGAGAAGCATTCAGCAGCTGAAATAAGTTGGAGGAGTGAATCTCACGTTAATGAATAAAATGTGAGGAGACCACTTCTCCACTTAGTTCAAAACCACCATCCTGTTTCCAGAACCACATGCATTAATCCAACACTGAAATAAAATATTTCTTATTAAGTACAGTAACCACTATTAGTCAATCTACATATTAGATAAACTTTTTTATACCCCATTTCACATTTAAACCAGGTGACTCAAGAAATAACAATTTTAGAAAAATGTATAAATTTTTTAAATATTAATTTAGCCTTTTTTGGGAATAGGCTGTAATTTTGTCAGTATTAATACATGTGAGTTGTGTAGCATCAAAACAAACAACCTTCATTTTTGGAACAAAATTTGGTTATCACAACTGTTTTAAATTATTTTCCTTCTCTATCGAAAGAAATCATTTATTTCATTCAAAACAGTTAATGTACTATAGAAAAATGCAAATAAACACGGGTCGGCCTGTTGGCGTAGCGGTTAGCAGTGACTTCTACACTGAAGTCCCGAGTTCAATTCCCGGTCAGGTCTGGCATTTTTTCATCCCTCATCTTCATCTATCATCCTTCTCACCATCTGCATTAGCAGTAATTGCAAAACAGTTGGGCGTTAAAAAAAAGAAAGAAACAATCTCTGCCAGATCAGGTGAATCAAAACAAAAAAAAACATATACCGAACTAGATTAAGCCATGTATGCCATAGCCAGATTGTAACTTTGAACAATGCAGTCTGATGTTGCGTTTCGTTGGACTGAAGTAATAGTTCCTCCAAAAGTCATGATTCCTACAAAAGCTTTAAAAAGGATCCAAAGATTGTTAAATTTGCCTCTTCTTGAAGAACTTGAACTTTTGATCAGGCATCTGTTCTTGAACAGATGCCTGTTCAAAAGATCTCAAGTTTTTTAAAAAATAAAAATATTCTAAGATTTCTGAAAAAAAACTTTCCATAACTTAAAAAAGAGTTCACAAACTCAAGAGTTAAAATATTTCATTACTTACTAATTATTATTTTGCAATTTTTTAAACATTCATAATTTTGCAAAAAAAACTAAATTCACAATTTCACAATTGTAAAATGCCATTCTCAATTTCTGCTCAATCATAATAATTTTTCTACTTATTATTTGACAAAGAATGAATTCTTGAAGGATTTAACTACCATTGCCTCTGTTTTATATAATTGTTTGATATATTAGATTAAACAAATAAAAAATTCAAATTCAAAATTCCACATTACTTTTCAAAGTTCATACATAAAATTTACCAGTTGAGAATAACATAATTTTTCAATTTTTTGGACTATCAACATAAATTCTACTTGATAAAATAAGAAATTGACAGATTTTGCGATTTTTCAGAAAATTATAACAGGGAACATTGTTTGTTTTAATCCTGCACGACTCTTTCTTAAAGTACTACTCTAAAGTTTTCTTGCAATTAATTTAAAATTAATTACATAATATTTAAGTTCATGATTTACTAATTATACTTAATATATCATACTTATGACTAAAGCACTTATCTACGAAGAAAAAAATATAATATTTATGAACGGTAACCATATGTTAATCTTTAAGCTAATATTTTAAACAAATATAAAGAATATGAATGACTACAAGTTACGTTACAAATAAAAATTATAATTACAATAAATTCATGTTGTTAATATCATGTTTTATTATTACACTATATTCATATTCATACTTAATTACTTATCTATAAAAAATTTACAAATAGTAAATATTTAAATAAATTTTATCCAAATACACAATGTAATAATTAATAATACTATTTCATTGATAACTAAATCTAAATAAATAATATAGTAGTTCCATTAAATGTTTTATTTCCACGGACGTGAGATTTCTGATAAATTTTTGTTTAAGTATTTTAAAATAGAAACTGAAGAGCAAAATTTATTTAAGTACATCAGAAATTAAAAATTCGACAACATTTTAAGTGAATTTATTTTTTAGATATGTTAAAAGTTGAGAGATTCTGTCTTTTTAAGAGCTTTATTTAGTTAATTTAAAATCACATTAACAGCTTAATCATTAGTGACTATAATGAGTAATGGAATTGGAATGGTGAGTTTTGACTTGCAATAATTTCCAGAATCTAGCCAGGAATAAAACCTGAGTTCGTTTCAAACGCTTCCACTCGTAAACTAACCACTTCACCACAGAGGTGACCTAACAATTTTTTATTTAATTGAAGAAAAATTGTATAAAATATTATTGATACAGAAGACAACAGCATTTGTATTATCATATAAAATAAGATATTTCAAAATTTTAAATAATCTGTTACCTATTATTATTATTATTATTATTATTATTATTATTATTATTATTATTATTATTATTATTATTATTATTATTATTATTATTACACCTATATTAATAAATCAAAATACATTTTAAAGATAGATAAATTTAATAAGACTTAGTAGTTAAAAAAATTGATTTGTAAATAGTGTTTGTTTATTTCAAATAACAATGAGATTATATCAACAATTAATATACCAGCAGGCAATGAAAACTCTCTTCTACTACTAGCTCAGGCCATGAGAGATTTAAAAAAACTTGTAAGTCAAATTCTTATACAATAAGAAAGTTAAAAGTCAATGAATTCAAGATGTAGCTTTATCGTAGGTTGGTAACAATAAGCTGTAAAAGTAATGTAAATGAAGAGGCATTATAAATGATTAAAAAACCACATCCACATATAATTACCATCATTAAAAATTAGGAAAATGGCATATCTTGATCACAATGTGCCACAGAGAATTTTAATAATTTAAATATTGGAAGGTAAAGTTGAAGCAAAGCGAGGGATATGTAAAAAGAAACAATCATGGTCATGGAACATTAAAGACTGGATCTGCATGGATGGAAATACTTTACTTCATCAAACCTACGATAGAAAGAAGTTTACCATAATAGTTGCCAAACTAAACTCAGACAACACTGAGGAAGAGGAGACAATTTAAAGTTCAGGCGTGCAATAAGTGGTTCAATGAAATCAAGAAAGATTTTAAAAAAACTTGGAATAAAGCAAAAAACAAACATGTCTGAACAAAGTACACATTACAGATTAGATGTTAAGGATTTCTACAAAGAAGAAAAAAGAAATAGGAGATATGAATAATAATAAGCAGATGGAAAAATAATAAAATCCTACATTTAAAGAACTCTGATAATGTGAACTGTAAAAGAAAATTGGAGAAATGGTAGTAAAGTTACGGATAGTTTATTATGAACTTAATTGAAAACAAAATCATAAATAACTAATGAAAATAAGTCATTCAGTAAAAATATGTGTCCAACAATATAAGAGTGAAGCTTATTCACAATAAAATCATTAAACTTACTTTTCTTAAGATGTTTAATAAAGAATACCTGTTCAAAAATATTCTAATAGGAAAACCATTGACCAAATTATTTATGAAAAATCTTATAGATGGTATAATACTTCTAAAATCCATATAAGACAGTAAATAATTTACAAATAAAACATTATCTGTAATAATTAAGTAAGTCAAAAAATAGTTAATCATGTGTACCTTTTTATAATTTACTAATAATGTTATAATCATCATCAAGAGATGCAGCAACTTCAACAGATATCCTTCTCAAAAACCAGGTAATTCAATCATTTTTTGAAAGTTAATAAACTTTATAAAGTAAAAAGAATTACTATTTAAAGTACTGTTCATTTAAAAACTAAATTAATTTAAAAAACAAGATTTTGTTTTGACTAATTTTGTTTTGAGAACAAGATCTCTGTTGAAGTTAGTGTACTTTGTAAAAAATAATAAAAATTTAAATAATTTTACAATTAATACAATTATAATTATTTTTCTTTTAGCGCAGTAAAAACATTCACCAGAAAGTGCATCACAAAAAATTATCAATGTTTAAACTTCTATTAACAAAATATTGTATAATTATAATAGGCCTGTAAATACAACAAACTGTTTTCATAACTTTTACTTGATTTTTTTTAGTCGTTCACGTAAATCTTAGGGTCCATCGAACACAAATGTCACGAGTCGATTAAAATAGCTTTAAGTAATATATTATTAAACTTTTAAAAAATGTCAAAAATTAACTAAAATAATTTTAAATTATTATTCTGAGTTACAGTCAAATAAAATGCCCTGTCCATAACCCAAAATATTTGATAGGTCAATCTGAAAATAACTCAATCACTCATTGAATTTTATCTGAATCTAAATTATTATTGTTTCATGTTAATGTTACAAAACAATTCAATTTCATTATTTATTAGCAAACTTTAGAAATAATATTCTCCATATTTATAAAAATTTATTAATATTTAAAACAGAAATAACCATTGAGTATACCTAAAATTTACTATAAAATTTCAACAAAATATTGTTTTAAATGTAATATAATCATTTTTTGATTGACATCTGAATGTAATGAATAACAGCCAATGTAGAGAAGGGTGATAGATGAAAAGTTGGCAAACCAGAGGGGAATCTAACATGAAAATCCTAGCATAGAAACCAGTTGCACTGACACCAGTTCTAAAAAATGTAAAAATTTATATGTAAATATGAATCTTGTTTTTGTTAAATCTATGGTAAGATATACTTTTATATAGTTTTTCATTCAACTTGTTTGTGTAATTCATTTATTATCTATTAAAATATTATATTACTAAAAAACTATGTAGTTAAATTCTTTTTAATTTTACATCCGCCTGTTTTGCAAATTAGTACCAACACAAAAAAATTAAATTATCAAACTAAAATAGTACTTCAATGTTAATAATTTACCCAACTTTAAAAAAAATTGTATGTTTTACTTTATAAGTTAAACGTATATGAATTGTATTTATTTCCACGTAATAAAAAATGTTCAAATTTATTTTAAATTAGAAAATTAGGCTAATTTATTGAAATCGATACTTACATAAACAAACAATATTATTTATTTAATAATTGATCATTTTTACAAAATAACCTTAAAAATTGTAATTCTATTTTTAAAAAAATATTATAAAATTTAAATATGTTGTTAAAGTCAATACATATTTATTTAAAAATATTATCAAATAAATATTTAAGTTTTGAACAATTATATTTTTAACGAAAAAATATTTATCGCAAATTTGTATTCATTGTTTTTAAACATTATATTCATTGTTTAAAAAAAGATAATAAAATCTTATGATATGTTACCACATTACGTAAGTTAAGTTCCATTAAACAGAATGTACAGATAGATACATAGATAGATGAAGCAGTAAAGTTGTAAGGAGTGCAGCGCTTTCAGCTGGAAGAGTTAGATCTGGCAGTTAAGAATATATTACATGTCTAGATCTTCACTTCCAACTTAAAGCAGTACACAAACATAGAAAGATTATGTCAGTAAAATGTAGAAACATGATTTAGAAATTACAAACGAATGTCGAATACCTCAACCGCATCAACACGTTAATAAACAAAATTAAAACTTAAAACAAGAGAACCACGAATTAGACTGGAGCACAACGCTGTAGCTTCATATTTTATACAATCTGAATGACAACTCTTCAATATGCCCTACCCAGTTACAGATAAACTAAACCAACATTTACACCTGATACTCGAATGTTATCTATCGTACTTTCTCCCTCACTCATTCAGCCCCGCCAACAAAGATAATTCTTATCAATAACTCATACACAATTGATAATTGATATCTAACCACTTGGAACCCATCCATTCGACCTGTCTATCAAACTAGAATGGCTTCATCATATCCCATCCAAGTAATATGAATGCCACACCTATATTCCAACTCAAGTCTATAAAATAACAAAACATAAAAAAAAGCCAAATTCCAAATTTTTTTCTCAAATTCTGTCAACTATGGGCTACAATAGATCAATTTTTGTTTTTACGTTTCTTATCCTTCTTGTTGTTCATATTCTGCCAATATTCCTTCATTCTTTCCGCATGTTTTTCTCATTTTTCATCTGATTATTTAGCTTCTTTTAGTTTCTTTACTCTTTCTGGAAAACCCTTCCATTCTGCCATCAATTTTCTAAACTCCATTCTTTCTACAACCTAATTTCCTATACTTTCTTCTTCTACTCCTGGTTCATTAAAATCCTTTCAATCTCTCTGAACCAAATTGTTATATTTTAGAAATTTCTAATCTAATTAAATGTCTGTTTTGTAATTCCTTTTTCCCTTTTTTAATGCCTGGCTGTTTTAAAATCACTGCAAACGCAGATGATGTAAAGGGCCGTAAATGAAAATGAATGATCAAAAAATATTAGACTAAACTGGGAATTAAACCCAGGACCTCTGAATTCATTCTATGAAGATATCCGAAAACTTCAATTTTTTCTTCCTTATTATCAATTATTTTCAAAATTACATAGTGTACTTCTGTACTAGATTTATTCCTTTATTCTGAGTTTTCTCTTATATTGTATCCGTGCATTTTTCTTGATACTTTTTTCTCAGCTTACCATTCTTTTCCCTTGATCCTGTTCTATAAAAATTAAATATTTTCGTAAATGTACAAGCTATTGCTATGAATATACAGAAGACTAAGTTTCAAAGTTTGCCTCCTAGTTAGACACAACACCAGCCTGAATATCATCACTCAATTTTTTTAACTGCTTAGAAGTTTATGGTTGCAGATTTCACAAAATAACTAATGAACAATTAATTAAGTACTTAAGAAAATCTTTAAAATGTCCTAAAAATTATGTTCTTCTCTAAATTGCAGTCATTCTCGACTTCAGGTAATGTAGGTTAGAATGGTGCGTTGTATTGATATTTGAATTCCTTGTTAACCCTAGAGCCGGCAATCGTCGATTTTGAGACGATGTTACCGCTTCTTGAACCGGTTGCATCGCAAAATCGGATTTGCTTCATACCATTGCAATGTTGTCGTTTTAGTTTTAAATTCATCTACAGACAGCGTTGCAGTTACAATAATTTGATAATGTATAAAGTAAACTTTTACGTATAATACAATAGTTTCAGTTGCATATTCTTCCTGTATTTCTCTGTTTAAACCACTCTATCCTAGAGCTGAATTTGGTTATTTCTTGGTTAACATGATGTGTTTTTGTATATATTTTCTTCAGTTTTGAACATAGAATTTTTTTTCTTTTATTTTGAAATAATTATTATAAGTAACGATTCGTATGTGTAAGGAGTTTCAAAATCTTTGAAACCCCTTAGAATTTTGATTAAATAAATTTTGCATTTCTTTTAAATGAAAAATTTGCTATTATTTCCTAGTCGTATGTTCACCTTACTTTTGGGACATACTGTAGTGATTTTATAAATTTTTTTCATTAACATTATTATAAAAACCTTTATTTAAAAATTAATTTTTTTCTTTAAAAGAATTTCATCGTATGATTCTTATTATTTATGCATTTCCGGTCTCAAAGTTCATTTTTAATTCAACTGCGTATTTTATTGAAATATTTTCCTAGTATTTAATTTAATTATTTTCAATCTCAATAAATCACATTAGTTCTATTTGACACGCGCGATTTACGTTCTATTCCCTTTTTTCGCTGAGTCCGCTGACTTGGTTTATTGGCCTCCTGCAGTAGGAGAGGGGAGTATGGTCATTTTTTTATGTTTTTCTTATGAGTGTGAATTTTTTTCACTTTCGACTTGGGAATCTTTGACGACTGTTTCACCTAGAATTTTTTCAGGTAACCTTTTCCATTATGAACTTCATTATTGAATTTCTTAGATTTAAATATCGAAAATTTTAATTTAAATTTTGGTTCGGAATTTTGTTTTTTTTAACATTTTGGCTTGTCTCTTTTTCTTGATCTTTTTGGTTAACAATTAATACGGTGTTTGATGTAAATTTATATTTCCTAAATTTTCTCATTAATTTAAATAATTTAATGTAAATTTTTCTCTTTAAATTAAATAATTTGATAAAATTTTTATTTCCTATTATTTTCGGGGATGTACGGTTTAACTATAACTAAAACCTACACCCGACACTAGTCATTGTTCAGGATATTCGTGTATCCTTTTCGCAGTTTCAGTCTTTCTTTTTTTTGGACTTTAAATAAAAAAAAAATTTAATTAATTAATAAATTTAATTAATGTAATATGTTTAATTTGATTATTTTAAAAAAATAGGAATCAAACTAAGATTTAGTTTATTCTATGTTCTTTGATAAATCACCCGAATTTTTGTTTTACGTAAATTCCATTCTAAATCTTGGATCTCTTTTATTCCGTTTTATTTTTCTTTAAAATTTTGTTTCCATTTTTTTAAATTCAGTTTTATTTACTTTAGAACATATTTTTTTTTTGTTAATTCTGTAATTCTGTGGTCTTCTTCCTAATTCTTTTGTTAGGACTGGTGTGTTTTGTTTTGATTCGATTTTTCGGATGATTTGCCAATGAACATGAATAACCATACATTTTTTTTTATTTTGTTTTTTTTAAACCATTAAGGTAAATTTTTTTAAATAAAGTAATTTTTTATAAAGTAAAGTAATATCTAATGTTCATTACGTAAAAGTTTTTTCTTATTTATTAATATTTGTTTAAGTAAAGATTTAGTTAGTTTCCCTACATATAAAAGTAATGTAATTTTCCGTAAAAATAATTCATTCATAAAATATTAATTCGTATTTACTTTCTGTTTTTTCTTTATTGATGATTTAACTTTTCTAAGAACTTGTTTCTGTTTCGTAATTAAAAGTTTCATGTACGTTTAAATATTTTATTTGATCATTACCTATCGTTAGTTTATAAGTTTATTTTATTCACTAGGCTATTATTAATTTTTACGTTTTAGGCCAGTTCAGTTTTGGGCTAATAATTTTTCGTTATTATTTGTTTTTATTAATAAATACATTTAAGTCACTCATATTCTTGTGTTGTGTAATGAATCATTTATCTGACCCGGCATAGATTTTATTATCTCGCCTCCGCATTTTAGGTTTGTGTTGCTCTACCGTAAATTCTAGTTTTTGGGGTATGGTTTCTCCTGGCCGTTTCCATACCTGGTTCTTCTGACCATGGTGGTGGAGTTTTTGTTTGCACCTTGTGCTACAGCCCCCGAATGTATCAGTTCTGAGGTATTTCATTTCAGCTGGCTGGTGGAATACGTCTTGACTGGTACAGCTCTTGTTTTTTAGTTAGTTTTTTTTTTTTTTTTAATTTTATGTTCGGAGACGTTGGTTTCCCTTACATAAATTGGTGAAGACACCGTGTGGTGTTCTCATTTTACCTTACATAAATTGGTGGAGGTCGCCTTTTGGGTTATCTTACATAAATTGGTGGAATGCGCTAGTTTTATTTAAGTGATTTATTACACAATACGCTATACTAGTTTTATTTAATATTATTTCATTTTGGGAACTAATTTACTAATAAGGTGTAAGAAGTTTTTCAGGTTTCGACTGATTTATTTTATGCAGTATGTTTGTAAGTAAAATGCATTTGTTTTTATTTTTAAAATTTTTACTTCAAGGTCTGACGCTCGTTTTACAAGATTTCTTTTATTCAAACAGTTCAAATTTGTCTCCACTATAGTCTAAGGTTTCTTCTTTGTTAGTCTAGTCTACACCCTACTTCAGTTACCTATTCCATCCCTAATCGCTGTCATAAACTTGAAAACCTTTTTTTTTCTTTCATTGTCGCTTAGGCTTTTGCACCCCACCCTTGTTCGATATTTTTCCCTAGTCGGTTTTTTCCAATTTGTTATGTTATTTCGTGCAATGCGTTCCTAGTTGTAGGTCGAAGTATTTCTTGCTGTGCATACAGTTTATTGTTAACGTCGCTTGTGTTATTTTGTAACAGAACAAGTTTTTTTTTTTAGGTCAATATCTTCTCTGCGTTACCATTTGTATAAAGGTTTTTACGTATCTTAATTTTTATGTGTATTTTAATTTTTTTTACATTTAGCTTTACTGGGAATTTCACCTACACGGTGGTTGCTATATTGTGCTGTATTTATTTTTAATTTAAGATTTCAGTTTAGAACTGTTAGACAAGCTTTCATTTTGATGTTAAAATTGTAATAGCAAAGAAAATTGTAATTATTTTTGTAATAATTACGAGAATGTTTTCAACTTGGCAGATTGTTAAAATCTATATACATTAGATGTACTGTTTAACACATTTTACAACTTCGAAGCAAATAACACTATCATTAGAGTTGTTATTATTTGGTGCTACCATATACTTTTGTACAAATTCTGTTTAATGTAACTTGTATTAAATCACCTTTATTTTAATAGGTTATTCTGTGTGTATTTCTGGTCATTATACTTCCAGACCAGTCTGTTTACAGCTGTATACACTACAGGCTGTACTAATACTTTTATTTTAACTAGTGGTTTCAGTATTTAATTTTCAGATTTATTTAGTTACATCTGAATGTCCGACTATTGTTTTTGAATATTACAAATACCACTATTTGATCCTGCAACTGCAGAACAAAAAAAAATGTAGTCGCCAATCTTAAATTTTCACAAGCTTGGCTACCATAAATTCATTAACAGCATAAACTGTATTTATTTTTTTTTTAATATTAATTTTGGCACTTTCACAGTTGACAAAAAAAATATAACCACTTACAGTAATATTATCTAATTTATTTGCTTATGCATAACATGGGACATTTACTTATAATGCGTATAATTTTTTTCAGGAATTGCTTATGCTGGGATCTTCATTCATATGCGTGTCAGTTCATTTCATGAAGTCAGTAATCGCAGGGTCACAATAACACATCATAGTGGTGGACATCTATAGTCATCAATCATCTCATAGTAGAGTCTTCACGATCATTCATATCACCAGGGTTGCACACTAAGTATCACTCGACGTTTTGTCAGTATCATAACATTTCATTACATTTTTGCATTTTATTTTGTGTATGTTTTCTTTAGAATTTTTTCAGTTTTTCAAATGAATGATATTAGATCAATTCAAATTAAATCGTTAAACTTTGATCAGGCTAAGGTCTTAGCAGCTGCGCATAATATATTCGTTCCACTGAAGGCCGATCTCGAATACCTTCGAGGTGTACTTGGTCCACGTCAGTCGACTCAAAAAATTTGTTCAGCGAGATGACCAACCTACTGAAACGACGTGACGAAGATTAGAGATGTTTTGCATGCCATTTTAACATCATACAAAAAGAAATATATATATAAGTTAACAAAATTATGATCATGTTATATCATTCTCTTCATGTCATTTTATTTTCAGCTTCTTATCTGAATCAACTTACTACCTACATTTCATTAATTTATGTGTATTATAGTCGAAACCAGATTTAAATAATGGTGAAATACATAATCCTTTCAAATTAAAATTAGAAAAATTATTTAAAATTAGATGTTCTATTTTTGAGTTTTCAAAAATTTTTAAATTAACAAAAAAAAAAAAAAAACCTCAAAAATAATTGAGTTTATGACTATTCTATACAGTTGTTTGATCCTAATTAACTTTTGCGTTAAAATACAATATTTCTGGATGGAATGATATTTCACAATTATTTTCTTCTCTTAATTTTTTTTGCGTTCCATTAAGCTTTTGATGTAAATTTATGGGTTAGATTAAGATGTATTGTACTAGATTGTAAGTTTAGTTATAATTAAAAGTTACTTTAATATTAGAGTTACTAAGTTTTGCCTTGACACCCACTCTGGATACTCAAAATGCTAGTTTACCCTCAAATAACGTTTGAATTTTCTTTTTTCTTCAATGAAATATTTCAACACATTTCATTCATCAATTTTTTTTTAAATATTTTCACTCATTGGATGAGTAAATTTCGTGCTATGTTAACATAATATTCAAATATTTCTGATAGTTATTTCAGGATTTTCTTATTTTTTTTTTTTTTTTTTTTTTTTTTTTTTTTTTTTTTTTTTTTGGGCGAAAAACCAGGACGGTTATCAACGCCCGTTATTCTACACATGGGGGTAAAGGGCCCAAGTGTAGAAAGTCATTTTCTATTTATAATATAAAACGTCTTACAAACTAGAAATATCACAGAATTATATTAACGTACAGACATAAACTTAAACCTAATATCACAGACAGAATAAATAATATTTACAACTTAACAAATAAAAATCTTACAAACTAGTATCACAGAAAACAAAAAATAATATAAATTAAAAGCTAATATCACAGACCCGACGGTAACAACAAAAGGCTGTAAAGGGGCCACAAAAAAAAATGAAATAAATAAATAAAAAACATACACAATACACATATAAAATTAAACTAAAATCCCTATTTCCCTATCAGACACTGTTGTACACACTAATGGATCTAAGTAATCTTAACGTTGAGTCCAAAACATGGCTATCGTCGCCGAGTACATCTCGTAACTGGAAGGGTATCTTGAATCGCCGACGTAGAGCTGCGTAGCAGACGCAATCTACCAACACATGTTTAATTGTCAAAGGACAATCACATCTGCCACACATTGGAGCATCACCAGACGTCATGAGATACCCATGCGTTAATCTGGTGTGTCCAATTCTAAGTCGCGCGATGACAACCTCTTCCCTTCTGTTCTTCCTCAGCGACGTACGCCAAGGCTTAACGTCATGCTTTATCTCACGAAGCTTGTTGCCATGAGAGCCAGTCCATTCTACCTGCCAGGAATCAGTGATGACACGCTTCACCAGGCCCACGAAATCTGACACAGTCAGATATTGCGTGAAGGCCGGTTGGCGTGCCGCCTCCTTAGCGGCCAGATCAGCAGCCTCATTTCCCGAGATTCCGGCGTGACCCGGAACCCAGCAGAAAACAACGCTTACTCCTCTATCATTCAGCTCCTTCACAGTGCCGAGGACGTCCACAACTAGCGGGTGGCGTGAATACACATCATTAATCGACTGGAGAGCACTGAGCGAATCAGTGCACACCAACACCCGACGCCCACGCACACAGACTACAGACAGAGCTTTACTAATAGCGTAAAGTTCAGCCGTGTAAACACTGGTTCCCACAGGTAATCCAAACAAATAGGTTCTCCCATTAGCAACAAACGAGCAACCAACTCCAACATCTGACTTTGATCCATCAGTGTATACAACCGTAGATGGTTTAATAGCTTCAACTAACTCCCTGAAAATGCTATTAAATACCACAGAACTTGTGTCTGCCTTTGAGTATTTACACATTTCAAAGTTAATGTGTAACTGAGCGATGGTCCAGGGTGGAAAGAGACATGAATTACATGGGTACACACGAGGAATCGCAATACCGAGGTTGTTGCATATCCCCAACGCTCTTACACCGAATGGTGAAGGCAATCGGGCATTCACCAGATGCAAATCATGACAAGGGTTGTTGAGAATGATGTCATGCAAAAAATGATAAGGTCTAGCTTTCAACTTGGCAAAGTACGTCAATATAAGCTGCTGGCGACGTCTGTGTAACGACATTTCTCCACTTTCAACTAAGATGCTGACAACAGGGCTAGAACGAAAAGCACCTGTAGACAATCGTAAACATGAATTGTGGATCGTGTCAAGCATTCTCAGCGAAGTGGGAGTAGCAGATGAGTACGCTACAGCGCCATAATCTATACGTGATCGCACTAGAGCCTTGTAGAACCTTATCATACATGATCTATCAGCTCCCCAACATGTACCTGTAAGAACACGCAGAATATCAACCACCTTTAAGCACCTAGCCCGTAGGTCTTTTATATGCGGAACCCATGTAAGTCTTTTGTCGAATATAACACCTAGAAACCTGATTTCAGAGCTAACTTCGATATCCTGACCAATTAAATACAGTCTTGGAACATTATCAGTCCGTATTCGGCAAAACTGAATGCATTTAGTCTTCTCAGGAGAAAAACTAAAGCCAGTCTGCCGTGACCATTCCTCAAGACGGTATATAGTAAGCTGTAGGGCTCGTTCAGCTGAAACAACATTTCTAGATGCAACATATATCGCAAAATCATCTACAAACAACGAACATTTAACAGGGTATACGCAACTTTTCACAATATTGTTAATGGCAACCGCAAATAGGGTACAACTAATTACACTCCCCTGCGGTATACCATTTTCCAAATCAAACCTGTTTGACAAACTCTGACCAACCCTTACACGAAATGATCGGTCATCCAGAAAGTCTTTAATGAAGGCCAACATGTTCCCAGCGATGCCCCACTCCCGCAAGGTATTAAGAATACCTCGTCGCCAAGCCGTATCATATGCTTTTTTCAAATCAAAGAATACGGCAACGAGGCGCTGCCGCAAAGCAAACGCATTGCAGATAGCCGTCTCAAGGGCCACCAAGTGGTCTGTCGAAGACCTCCCTCTCCGAAAACCGCTCTGTTCAGGAGCGAGGAAGTCATTCTTTTCCAGATACCACATGAGACGACTATTCACCATTCTTTCCATCACCTTACACACAACACTTGTTAAAGAGATGGGGCGATAGCTGGAGGCCAACGTTTTATCTTTGCCAGGTTTGAGGATTGGGACAACAATTGCTTCTTTCCAAGATTCTGGAAGCTTTCTAGAAGCGTATATTTTATTAAAAATATGTAGGAGTTGCCTTAACCCGGAGTCTGGTAAATGCGCTATCATCGAAAGTGTAATTTCATCTCCTCCAGGCGAGGTATTTCGAGAAACTTTGAGCGCTTTTCTTAGTTCAGGCATTGAAAAAGGAATGTTCAGAGGATCATTTGTGTCCGCTATATGAAAAGGAAGAGATTCAATGGTTTTCTTATGATTTTGAAATTGAATTGAATATGAAGACGTGAGAGACGCTGATCTTAACGAATAACCAATTGCATTCGCAATGTCGATTGGTGACGTAATCACGGAACCGTCAGTTTGCAACCCTGCAATTCGGTGCGGAGACATCCTTCCACAAACGGACCGCAGTTTTCTCCACACCGTTGTCACAGGGGTACTCCTATTAATATCTGCAACATAACGGCTCCACGACTCTCTCTTACTCTCCAGAAAGATACGCCTACAGCAGGCCCGAGCTCTTCGGTAAGCTTCCAGGTTAGCATCCGTAGGTCTGCGACTAAAAATTCGCAGGGCCCTACGGCGGTCCTGAAGAGCCTCCTTACACCGATTATTCCACCAAGGCACCGGCGGCCGCCGCGCTTTACCCGATGTTTTAGGAATGCTCTGGGCAGCTGCTGCAGACATCCTCTCCACAAAGGAAGACAACAGGCTTCGTGCATCATCATCATCTTCATATTCAGATTCCATCAAACTTGAAAACTCATTCCACCGTGCAAGCTTCTCTATCCATCGTTTTGGAAGGTCATCGACAGACTGGTAGTCAAAAAACTCGACCACCACCGGTCGATGATCACTTCCGTACAGGTCTGGCAGTACTCTCCACAACAACCGTGGTACAAGGGACGGGCTACAGAAAGTAAGGTCCAAGCACGACCAGGATCCTGTTGAGGATGACATGAATGTTTCAGATCCATCGTTCAATAGACATAAGTCTAAATCACTCCGGACCCTCTCCACCATGTGACCTCTACCATTGCACAGTGAGGAGCCCCAAGAATAATGGTGACCATTGAAATCTCCTAGGACGATATATGGAGCTGGTAACTGTTCCAGTAATTCTCTCATGGCAAGGTATGAAACTTCATTGTTAGGTGGTAAATAAACAGTACACACGCAAACCGACACCGGGACAGTTATCCTGATTGCTACGGCCTGAAGATCCGTCTGAATATCCAGACTTACCCCCTGCATTGACTGGTGAAGTAATATAGCGACCCCACCACCAGGGCCACCACGCAGGGAATCTTTCCTAAATATCCCATATCCACGAACGGAGATTGAGACATCAGGCTGTAACATTGTCTCTTGCAGGCACAGCGCAATCGGACACTTTTCCCGGATCAACAACTTTATGTCTTCATACCTAGACCGGATCCCGCGAACATTCCATTGAATAATATTATTAAAAGGGAATTTAAAAAAGAAAAGGACCTATGTTTCAAACACAATTTTCTCCTTCCCTTTTTTTCCTTTTACCTGTATGAAACCCTTATCAAGGGCCGATGGATCTCCTATCACATCGTGGATCTTGGACCCAGACGAAGGAGATTTTAGAAATTTAGACGCATCCACTGGAAGCGTCTTGGGCAATGAAAGGGGTTTCCCCTTTGAGGTAGAGGCGACTGTCTTATTTGACAGCTGAACTTTTGTATTCTGCGTCGCAGAAAGGTTACCAACTTGAGGCACTGAATTCTTCAAACCAATTTCAGTTTGCTTGGTGCTTAATAATGCTTTTAGCGCAGAAGTTAGGGAAGCAACCTGTTTAGTGAGGTTCTCAACAACACTCTTCAACTCAACGCATGACGAGCACTCACCAGACACACGAGACTGAACACTAGTTGCAGCTGCAAACGAAATGTCAGGCTGGACTGCATTTCGAATGCTATTTAGTTTTCTGTACTCGCTCCGGGCAGCGGGAAAGGAAAGCTTCTGTTCAGACGAAATTTTCTGAATTTCCCGTTCTTCTTTATACTTGGGGCATTCCCGAGACCTTGCTGAGTGACTTCCTTTACAGTTGGCACACAGTTCTTTTTCAGAAGTGCATTCGCTGTCTAAGTGGTCAGGTGAACTGCACTTTGCGCATATCGCAGGTTTTTTTGCAGTTAGTTTTCGTATGTCCGTATTCCTGGCACTGAAAACAGCGCAGAGGGTTTGGGACATACGGTCTCACTCGAACAGACAAGTAACCCAACTTAAGACGATCCGGAGGTTGAGGGGTGGAAAATGTTATGATAAGTGTCGGGGTACCGACATCAATTCCATTTTCCCGACGCGTAACTCTTTTGACTTGCGTCACTCTCTGGGAGGTAAGCTCCTCCAATAACTCAGCCTCAGACATATCTTGTATATCTCGAGAGTAAACCACTCCTCGAGATGAGTTGAGGGATCTGTGCGGTTCTACAGTGACTGTAGTACTTCCTATTTGTGTAATTTTAACAACGCTGCTACTTTGCTTCGCAGACGTTGTTTCAATTAACAAAGTACCATTCCTTAGTTTTTTAATTGAATGTGGGGAGCCACAAACCGACTGCACAGACCTGTTAATAATGAAGGGGGAAACTTTTGATAGCGACCCTTCTTCTGCAACACAACGAACAACGAAAAATTTGTCCGTGTTACTTAATACACCACTATCACTATCGTCAGACAAGCTAGACCATAGTCTTTTAAATCCGAGGGAAGATTGTTTATTTGACATCTCTTTAGTGCTTTTCCAGTCATCGTGAAAGCAAGGTGCGGGCGGAGAGATGACCCGCGCACGCCGCAGGTCCCTAGTAAAAAGAAGGACCCGGCCGAGTACTCCCGGCAGCCATCTCCCACATATTTCATCCGGGCCGGGGAGTCAGGTACTGCCTGACCCACTGATACCGACGTCCCAGAGGCTCGCACGCAGCAGTAAGAGCTCCGACACTCCTACCCATGGTCCACTTCTTGCCACAGTACCGAAGCGACTGGAAGGGCTAAAGGATGGCGCAAAGCCTCGGCAGAGCAAGCTCACAGCAGCACAACCACAGTCCAGACCTTCCAATCCGGAAAGGGTTACGCACGACCAGCCCGCATCCCATCCTCGCCAGCATTATAAATGTGTGTAAGAAAACTTTGTGTATGTGTTGTGTGTAGGGTATGTAAATGTGTGTGTTGAAAGAAAGTGTGGTGTGTGTGATGTAGTATTATTGTTGTGTGTAGTGTAAGAGCAACCTGTGTATAGTTTTGAAATAAGGTTAGCTCTTAGCTGGGGTCCCGGGGTTGCCACACCCGAACACCCACATATATATGCATGGACGAGCATTCATATATATAAGAATGGGTGCCCCCTGGGATTTTCTTAGACCCTTAAGATTTATCATGTATAAATATTACTTCAGTCATTTATAAAGTCTATTATTAGCTTAGGATCCTTTTCCTTTTTTTTCCAACTTCATTATGTCTTGTGTTCCTTTATGTAATGTATTTTATTTCGCCCTTATATACACTTGTTGTATTCACATGCATTTTTCTTGGTTCTTCCAGCCATTTATCCAATCTGTTGTTAATTTTCACCTTCCATGAGCTTCTGCACGTTGGGTACTCTTCGGTCACCTAAATTTCGGTTTGTGCCAGATTGGTCTAGCCACCCATAGGCCCCTTCACTTGTCCCTATACTTTTTCCGATGACAGCTGATTATCCCACCTTGATTGAGTACAAAATCCTTTTTCTCTTACCGACCTTCTCACCTATGTCCTACGAGAGGTAGGTAATCTGGACATGAGATGTTGGATTTTGTATTTAATCGAGACTGCGTCTGATGGATGAATGAAATGATTGTTGGTTGAATCTTTCAGTGTGATTGCGTGTGTGCTTGTTTGAGTTTGAATCAGGGGACGTTCTGCTGGCCATTTTTCCAAGCTATCTTTTTTTTATGATTTTTAAATTTGCCGACCTTGTGTCCATTGTCATTTCTTGTTTTTGGTGTCTTTTCTCTGTTTTTCTGTCCCTCGACCAGAGTTTTCTCCATCGCTTGCTGTGGCTATCTTCAAAATTTCTTTTCAGTAAATTTTTTTTGTACCAAATTCCAACAACTATCCATATCTCAATTTGGTTGTATCTAGATTTTTTCTTCTGTATCAGTCTTATTAACCATTTGTTCTTCTGTCAACTTAGACCTAAGGAAAATTTGCTGTGAGTCCAACAACCTTTTTTTTTCTTTTTCCCCCGTGATTTATGAATTACGTTTCATTCTTTACGTTCCTTTCATATTTTCATTTATACTTTCGTCGTGAGCCACCCCTAATATTAATACTTTCTTTTTTTCTACTTTGATATTATATATTCTATGATTTTAAAACACATTTTCAAGTGTATTTTAGGTTAAGTCAAAACACCTTTCCGACTAATTTGTAAGTTAAACATAATCTCATTAGATTTAAGATTACTACCCGCCATGAATTGCACCCCTCACCACATGTACAGGGAGATTTTGGTCTATGGTTTTCACCATGGAGTTGCCCTGTGCCTGCCTGTTCCTTGGACTTGCAAGGAATTGTTACCTTGTGCCATCCAGTGCACATCGTTTTGAATTAGAATTTCAGTCAAATTTAGATTTAAGAGTTTATATTTAATGCCTTAGAATTAAGTCACTACCGTTAACAATTTTTATTATTCACATTTAACTGCAAAATTGTCTAATTTGCGGTGAAGCCGTAGAGTTATTTTGCAGGTCAGTACTTAAGAGTTGTTAAGTATTGTTACTGGATGCATCTTTCAAGCATCTCAGTTTTTTTTTATTATTTCAATTATCTGCCTCAACAAGTATCATGATGTATCATTGCTTATAACGTTAGATTTTAGGATTTTTCAGCACTGTTAGATAAGTGTCTCTGAAAATGTTTTCATATTCAGTATCATTATGATCACAAGTATATTAGTATTAAGTTTTCTTATCACTACCAGTTTACACCTTCACTGGAAGGAACTATACGTCTATTCGCTCACGACAGAACTTTTTTTAGATGAATGTCCTGATTTCTTTATTATGTTTCATTAAAAACCCTATCTTATCCTTAGCAAACCCTCTTTTGCAAACGTCCTCTATAAATCATAAACATATCATCTTATTTTATTTTGTAAACTTAAAAATTTTCATTTTTGTTGATAACAGGTGTAATTACCAGACATCCAGAGTTTTCATTGTCACCGCAGAAAGTTAGTGGCAAAGCCATTAACCATAGAATAGCCAACTACACATTGATGCGAGACCAGACTTCAATTCAGTTCCATTCCGTCTCTTATGATCAGTCCAGGCCTACGATTGCAGCAATCAGGTTTTTCTTCCATCAATTTTAACAAAATACTTAAATATTCATCAAAATTTGTGTTACAAAGTCGTTGCAAGTGACTAATAGTGTTCTTATATTTGATTCGTAAATAAAAATTACTGATCCTTTGCATCAAATCGGTGTCAACTAGTGTGTTGTTGGTGTTATTCTACAATATTATATAAGTTAGTTATTTAAGCACATAATTTTAAGTTATATCTTTACATTAAAACACCGACTTTTTAATAATTTAATTGACTAGTAAAATCAAAATTGCTTTTATCCAAATAATTTATTTGTAGCTTCACATTTCAAAACTACTCATTCTATGCAAAATATAAAATATCTCTTTTCACATTACTCAGGTAACCTTCTTTATAAAACTTAATCTGTAATAGCAACAAATATTCGCTTTTAGAATATTCACATTTTAAAATTTATTCACAATGTACTAGAATCGAATTACATACACGTCATAAAATTTAATTAATTATTTAACATTTCATTTGTTAAACAAATACCGTATTGATAATCTTGTAATTTATAGTCTTCAGTAACATAATGCTATTTTAGTAAAGTATTTAAAAGAAACACTAAATTACTTCATTTAAATTTAACACAACATATTATAAATCATTAATTATTAGTCTGTGAAATATGTAAAGTTCTTTAAAAAATTTAACTCTTATTCATTCTACTAGAACAGTAACTTTTGACTTTTGTAAGATAGTACTCGCACCAAAATATTTCACAAACTCCTCGTTATGATCCTGAAATTAAGTACTTTCATTCTCAATACCCTTGCCCTCGGCCTTTTCCAAATTGTTCGCTCCACGTCGATCCACATCTTCCATGGAATTTATCTCTTCCCAGTTCCAGACACTATTGTTTATGAATCCTCAATTCCCCTAATTTACAACATCCCACTTTCCAACCCAAAATCGCTTTCTAATCATGAAAGTATTACAACCTTTCCAGAATGTCCTTTTGAATTCAATGCCTCATCCTGCGAACCAGACTTTGTTAAAAAATTTGTCCCTACCAATTTCAATCACTTTCTTTTCCCTTTGCTCAACAAATCCACAAATTTACATCAACCTGAACAACAAACATGTTTCATGCAAGAAAATCAACAATGTCAACTTCCAAAAACTCTTCAAGTACTATACAATGCAACAACCAACATACTCTTCCATCAAAATGATCAACAAAACACGCAACCATATCGCTCAAGGCGTACACTAGACTTCATTGGACATTTTCTTAACTGGTGCTGCTCTGTTGCTACAACAGAAGAATTACATGATGTCACTAATAATGAACAATTTCTCACACAACATTTAAATAACCTACAAGACCTTCTCCACACAGACCATCGCCACCTTATGTCTATAACTAGCAGCTTCAATACAACAATTAATGAACTTCAAGAATTATTCCATCGAACAGAACATGACTTTAAAGATATTTCATCACAACTATTGGCAGAAGAAACACAAGAAAATAAACACTTGTTTTCCATACTACAATATTTATATTTTGGCTACCTACATATATTCGTATCCGCTTATGAAAATCGATACAATAAAATTCAACAGGATTGTTTATCATATCTACTTCCAAAAGATATCGTACCTTTGCAAACTCTATCAACTGATCTTCAAAAACTACAAACCAAACTGCGAGTTCAAGGCTATGATTTAGCTATTTCATTACGTCAACTTCAAAAGTACCAGACTCTACAGTTAACGACATGCAGTTTCTACGAAAAACAACTGATCATTAAAATCCAAATCCCAATAAGAGCTTCCAAGGCAAATTACCAACTATACAAATACATGCCTGTTCCACTACAATGGCATCAGCAATCTTGCGTCTTATCCCACTCGCCACTATTCATTATTAATTCAACCACGAGAGTACAACTGATTGACACAGATTCACCATCATGTCGCATAACCAAAGGACTATGCTTATTACCTCGCCACACGTCAAATCCAACTTTAACAACCACTTGCCTACAACAGATTCTACAAGGAGCTTCAGTTCAAGAGTTACAGAAACATTGTACCTTCCACTGCAAAACATCCACTTTGATGTCAGTCTTCGAGAAGTCGCCGGTCGAATACCTAATCACAAACATCTTACCAAATACCTCTATTCATTGTCCTAATCAAACCATGTCTCTTCATCCAATCAACATTGGTATCGCCCACGTCCATTTACCTTGTAACTGTACCCTTCTTCACAACAACAAAACTATTATTCATACAATCTTCCCTTGTGATAACAGATCTCCAGCTAACTTCCAATTAAAACAACTCATTCCACATTCCTGGACTCTCTTTCCTTCTCTTCCATATTATCGACTATTCCCTACCTCTTACCAATGAGTTGTCCCTAATACTTAATGAAAACTGGAATTTTTCCTTTCCAACAATCCATCACATAGATCCTATTCCAGAAACTTTACTAAAACCCATACAAATACCAAATACCTGGAGTACTATTGTAAACCACACTTATATTCATAAAATTATTCTTTATATATGGTTAAGCATGCTCACACTCTTAAACATTTATATATATTATAAAATGAAAATACTTTATCTAATTAGTATTCCAACACAGACACCTCAGGTTACCATATCAACCTTGCGATAACTACAAATGTTGTGACGTTTTAAAATACATTTTTCTTTACAAATATTGATAACAAATGTAATTTTCAATAAGTTAGCAAACATTTAACTTTGTAATATTTACAAAACTTTTTATCATGTGACATTTTAATTTATACTTCACATATATGATTCTAACCTTGCTACAATTACAATTCATGAGATGTAAAAGATTACTTGATTAACATTTATACAACGAAAGGAGATATTCTTATATTTTCTTGCAATTACTTTTTACTGTGATTTATTGAGATACCCAAACAAAATAACAAAAAAAAAAAATTTAAGAATTTTTTTTTCTCTCCAAGGGAGGAGGGTGTAAGGAGTTTCAAAATCTTTGAAACCCCTTAGAATTTTGATTAAATAAATTTTGCATTTCTTTTAAATGAAAAATTTGCTATTATTTCCTAGTCGTATGTTCACCTTACTTTTGGGACATACTGTAGTGATTTTATAAATTTTTTTCATTAACATTATTATAAAAACCTTTATTTAAAAATTAATTTTTTTCTTTAAAAGAATTTCATCGTATGATTCTTATTATTTATGCATTTCCGGTCTCAAAGTTCATTTTTAATTCAACTGCGTATTTTATTGAAATATTTTCCTAGTATTTAATTTAATTATTTTCAATCTCAATAAATCACATTAGTTCTATTTGACACGCGCGATTTACGTTCTATTCCCTTTTTTCGCTGAGTCCGCTGACTTGGTTTATTGGCCTCCTGCAGTAGGAGAGGGGAGTATGGTCATTTTTTTATGTTTTTCTTATGAGTGTGAATTTTTTTCACTTTCGACTTGGGAATCTTTGACGACTGTTTCACCTAGAATTTTTTCAGGTAACCTTTTCCATTATGAACTTCATTATTGAATTTCTTAGATTTAAATATCGAAAATTTTAATTTAAATTTTGGTTCGGAATTTTGTTTTTTTTAACATTTTGGCTTGTCTCTTTTTCTTGATCTTTTTGGTTAACAATTAATACGGTGTTTGATGTAAATTTATATTTCCTAAATTTTCTCATTAATTTAAATAATTTAATGTAAATTTTTCTCTTTAAATTAAATAATTTGATAAAATTTTTATTTCCTATTATTTTCGGGGATGTACGGTTTAACTGTAACTAAAACCTACACCCGACACTAGTCATTGTTCAGGATATTCGTGTATCCTTTTCGCAGTTTCAGTCTTTCTTTTTTTTGGACTTTAAATAAAAAAAAAATTTAATTAATTAATAAATTTAATTAATGTAATATGTTTAATTTGATTATTTTAAAAAAATAGGAATCAAACTAAGATTTAGTTTATTCTATGTTCTTTGATAAATCACCCGAATTTTTGTTTTACGTAAATTCCATTCTAAATCTTGGATCTCTTTTATTCCGTTTTATTTTTCTTTAAAATTTTGTTTCCATTTTTTTAAATTCAGTTTTATTTACTTTAGAACATATTTTTTTTTTGTTAATTCTGTAATTCTGTGGTCTTCTTCCTAATTCTTTTGTTAGGACTGGTGTGTTTTGTTTTGATTCGATTTTTCGGATGATTTGCCAATGAACATGAATAACCATACATTTTTTTTTATTTTGTTTTTTTTAAACCATTAAGGTAAATTTTTTTAAATAAAGTAATTTTTTATAAAGTAAAGTAATATCTAATGTTCATTACGTAAAAGTTTTTTCTTATTTATTAATATTTGTTTAAGTAAAGATTTAGTTAGTTTCCCTACATATAAAAGTAATGTAATTTTCCGTAAAAATAATTCATTCATAAAATATTAATTCGTATTTACTTTCTGTTTTTTCTTTATTGATGATTTAACTTTTCTAAGAACTTGTTTCTGTTTCGTAATTAAAAGTTTCATGTACGTTTAAATATTTTATTTGATCATTACCTATCGTTAGTTTATAAGTTTATTTTATTCACTAGGCTATTATTAATTTTTACGTTTTAGGCCAGTTCAGTTTTGGGCTAATAATTTTTCGTTATTATTTGTTTTTATTAATAAATACATTTAAGTCACTCATATTCTTGTGTTGTGTAATGAATCATTTATCTGACCCGGCATAGATTTTATTATCTCGCCTCCGCATTTTAGGTTTGTGTTGCTCTACCGTAAATTCTAGTTTTTGGGGTATGGTTTCTCCTGGCCGTTTCCATACCTGGTTCTTCTGACCATGGTGGTGGAGTTTTTGTTTGCACCTTGTGCTACAGCCCCCGAATGTATCAGTTCTGAGGTATTTCATTTCAGCTGGCTGGTGGAATACGTCTTGACTGGTACAGCTCTTGTTTTTTAGTTAGTTTTTTTTTTTTTTTTAATTTTATGTTCGGAGACGTTGGTTTCCCTTACATAAATTGGTGAAGACACCGTGTGGTGTTCTCATTTTACCTTACATATGTAATGAATTTTGAAAGTAGAGCATAAGAAAGTTTTTAATAGTAGTGTCATCTGAAATTTTAGAAAAATATTTGTCTAAAAATTATTTTCAAATAGCTTCAGCATCCCTAATTGTCAGATTAAAATTTCAATTATGTATTTATTCTATTTTTCTAAGTTTTCTTGTTATTTGATATGTCACGTGATAAGGTTTGTGATTTATAGCAAACTTTTAATGATTTCTTTACGGTACAGTGACTCATATGCTATAAATTCTCTGCCAGTATAGAAAAATGTTGTTGACGGCTATAGAGTTAATACATCTTTTTCACAAGTATAAGTCATGTTCCAATTGTTGAATGCCATTCAGTGTGCAAAAACGAGTATTTTTATTGTCATACAATTATTAGTAAACTTTTTTTAAAGTTTTAAATCCTTTTTGGCAAGTAAACAGGTTTCTTAAAATAAATTTAATAGGCTATTATTAGTTTTCATAGTGTTATTTCAAAAAATTTCAAATATTGTGTTTTAAATTTGAATCAATTAGGTTAATTTTATTTAAATGCATATTAAACAAAGAATTCACAACATAAATGTACTAAAATAATCCTAGAAAATAATAAAGTACAGTTGAACACGGTTTTAACGGCCACGAACTTTACGTCAACTCGGACTTAACGTCATTTTTTTAGGCGTTGCATCAAACTTCTATCTGAAAAACCCCTGTTTTAACGTCATTAACCCGGTTGTTGCATCAAAATTTTTTACATGAAATCATTTTTTACTTCATGTACAATTATTTACCAGTAACTTGTTTGAAAACTAAAATACAGTATACAGTAATATAGTACAATAGTCAACTTGTGAATAGGTTTTGCTCGTGCGAAGGGATTAAAACGATATTGTTGAGCTGTTCATATGTGTGTCTATACCTACTGATTGATCTACGTCAAGGTCAGTTTTGGGACTGCGCCCTCTATGTGACATTTGATACTTAGTAGGTAGTACTGTACCTAACTTTCACATCACACTATCCACATTTAAGAAAATTTTGTATAAAATTTTCTAATACTGAAGAAGGACTGAGCAAGAGGAAGATGAAGAGGACACCGTTACGCCAACATTGCAGGAGGCAATGCTAGCAGCTAAACTTTGTTAAGATTTCACTGACACTGAGAGACATCTGCTGGGACAATCCATCACATGCAACAAGTGTACAACATTACGGAGAGGATTTATTTCGTAGAACGAGGTGTTCAAAAGAAAATCACTGATTTCTTCCAATAAAGTAGGTAACGTACCATTATGTAGTTTGTGTACACACAAATACAGATTTGGTTTCCATATTTTAATACAAGTTCTACCTACTTACACAAAGTGGTTATTAGTCTATTTTATTTGGGTATTACGATTTAAAAATCGCAAATAAAAAACGTTTAGCACAACATTACGTAAATTAGTAGTAATGTATACGAAATATTCTTAGTTTAGTTAGATTTACCTTGACACAAGTATTAACTTTGTTATAATGTCACTCTGATATAACAGTAAAATTTAATCTGTCCCTTCAATAACGCTAAAACCGAGTTCGACTATATAAATATTGTTCATAGGTAGAAAGATGTAGTGTCCTGAAAACCAGTACAGTTTTTCTTGAAAAAGGGGACAAGAGTTTTGGTAAAAATATCCCTGGGATCAAAATGGTCAAGGGGACAGTCTACTCAGAAAAATAAAAATGTTTGCTTGCCTGTTAAGCAGCTGTTATGTATTTTAAACAAACACTTCACTAATGATAAATTAACCTATACAGGAAAATTTTAAAAAATTAGTAGGACCCCTAAAATAAGAGTGCGACTAAAAAAAACATCTTACGAAAAATGATGGTACTGAAAAAATACAGGTCCAATTTTGTTCATTCCAGTATCACGTATAAGAGAAAATGATGATCTGCGTTGTGTAGATAGAACGAAAATGATGTTTTATTTTAAGCATAAAAAGAAATAAAATTTTAATTATGCTATAAGGATCAATACGGTAATGAAATAACAGGTTTCTCCCAAATGTTTCAATACAAATTATTGCAAAATGAACAAATAAAGCATTACCGGCAATTGTGTCCCCGCCACCCGCAAGCTTACTGATAGCCTCAGAGGGGTTGTAAAAATCAAAGGGGCTGATTAGATCATTGTAGTTATTAAAGCAAATTTTATAAATATGGCAATAAAAAGGCTAATCATTGAAAAAATAACCAACTAACACTCATGTAATCAGACAGACGCTTGTCAGAAACCCAAAAGGCCAGTATGGACATACTAGAAGACAAATAAAATACTGAAAATCAAACTATAACAAACTATAAACAATACCGAAAAAAACAATGAACACAAAGAAAATTTACTATAAAAACGTAATAATGGTTTCAAACAAAACGTAAAAAATCCCAGCAAACAAAACAGGTACAAACAAAGAAGTCAATGATATTTAAGCTACATTAGTTTTTACTTTCTCTTGCCTATATGAATATATAGGAAGGAAAGTATTGTTTTCATGTCGATTTTTCGAAATCGAGTTTTCACCGGATCTATACGTTTTCAGACCCCCTGAACCCAAAAAACATGTTTTTAGCGATTGGTCTGTGTGTGTGTCTGTGTGTGTCTGTGTGTGTGTGTGTGTGTCTGTGTGTGAACAGAATATCTCAAGAACGGAACATCGTACGAACTTGAAACTTGAAACTTAAGTTACATACCACTACCGGACGCGACACGAACATTTTCATCAAAATCGGTCAACCGGAAGTAGTAGTTTATTCGTATAATTTTTCAGTTTTTTGCGATTTTCTCAAAAACTGGTCCTACGATTTTTTTTAAAATCGCCTATTTTACTCAATTTTTTATTCTCTACAAGATAGGGTAGCCGCCATGTTTGCTGAAATTCTCGGTGAGGCTGTTTTCACGTAAAAACGTTGTTTTTTTATAATTACGGCTTTAATATAAATTTTAGCGCAAAAACTTATATAATAAAAGTTGTAGAGAATGTAAAATTCTACAACTTTTATTTCAAACATTTTTTTGTATAACGC
This sequence comes from Catonia carolina, assembly GCA_035578175.1. NCBI lineage: Eukaryota > Metazoa > Arthropoda > Insecta > Hemiptera > Achilidae > Catonia > Catonia carolina. The sequence continues at coordinate 49,687,330 of JAQMRL010000007.1, forward strand.
TTAGTTTAGCGGTAATTTGCGATTTTCTGTTTTTTTTCTCACGAAAACGTGAGAAAAATCGATTTTTTTAACATTTCGGTCTTAGTATGCATTTTACGACAAAAGTGTATATAATTAAATTTATAGAAAATTAAAAGATCTACAACTTTTGTTTAGAGCATTTTTCTCTACAGAGCCTAGTTTAGCGTGAAAGCGTGATTTTCCGTATTTTTAAGCCAAACTGAGTTCGTTTGTCATTTTGCGTCATTCACTCGTGATTAAAATAAGGTTATGTTTTTGAGGTTAGTTTTTGTTTATTTCTAATATTTTATTAATAATGTTAGGTTTATTATTAATTATTTGCATTGGCAAGAGAAAGTTGTGTGAGTGTTTCACACCAGATTTTTTTTAAGTAGATACTGAAAATGTGGTCGCCAAACTGATACCGAATATATCCGAATTAATACAGCTATTTCAAATTTTCTGGTCAAAATTTTTACGATAAGGATTCGAAACACGGGCTCAACAGTGACATTTTGTTTTCTATGACTGAAAATCTATAATAACCCCAAAGCTCCGATTGAGTCGGCAAAGAGCTGATAGGACTTCCAGATTTTTCAGATGATATATTTCATCTGAATTCACGAAAACTCCCATAAAATTGCACGAATCAAACTAAATGGAGGTCAAAAATTGACTGAGCATGGTATCTGTGCAGTAAATCTTTTAAGATTAAGGTCATAAAAAATTAATTTTCTGTTCTCTGCATTAATCGGGAATTAGGAAAAAAATGATAAGTGATTGTAAATAAGCACATGAAGAGCTACATTTTAATGAAAGGTTGACCGGAATCATTCTAAACTAGACAAAAAACCCCTATACTTTTAAATATATACGAGGGCCGTTTTTTCAACCTTCGGTAGACCATAAATAAAAGACAACTAAATGTATAAAAAATATTTTATTACTAAAAGGTACATAAATCCTTGCGGCTACTTTCCAATATTATCACATTGAAGATATTCTCACCTTCATAAAATGTTACTGCCAATCAATTTAAATGAGTCTTGACGTAGTCTTAGAGCTTTTCATTTTTCTAGCTGTTCTCCCAACCACATCTTCAATTCAGGAAAAAGATTGATGTCTCAGTCCCAGTCAGGACTGTATGGTGGGTGATTGAAAATGTCACATTGAAATTGCTCAAGGAGGCGTTGGGTTGCATCAGCACTGTGAGGAAGAGTGTTGTCGTGGATCACAACGATTACAGGTCAGCACAACTCTTCTTTTATTTTGAATCTCTTCGCAAACTTCGTAAGGTTGCACAATAAACAGCTGCATTAATCTTGATTCCCAGCTGCATTAACTTCACAAGAAACACTATAAGAAGCTTCAAGACAATGTCAAGACTCATTAAAATTCATTGGTGTAAAATTTTATGAGAGGGTATTGGAAAGCTTGTACACAGGTGCGACAAATGCCTCCATCATCAAAGTGATTATGTCGAAAAGTAGCCATAAGTGGACGTAACTTTTAGTAATGAAACATTTTTGCTACATTTACTTGCATTTTATATAATGCCCTTTATATAATGGCCTATCGAAGGTTGCCCTCGCAGATATTTCAAACAGATTTCTTGAAAATTATAATTTTCTTCGCACGGCAGAATAATAATTCAGTATTTATTGTTTTCTATTTTCTTATCATTTGGAGGTTTAAAAAAAGGCATCGGTAGCAACATTATTATTTTTGTATTTACAGTCATTTTAAATCAAATACTGAAAATAAGAGCTGAACTGATACAGTGTACCCCCGAGTTAACATAGCGATTTGAAATTTTTTTGGTAGCATTTTTAACAATTAAGACTGGAAACAAGGGCTCGGTAGGAACAGTTTCGTTTTCTAAGCCTAAAACCCCTAATCACTGAAAGAGTCAGCAAAGAACGGACGATTTCCAGATTTTACAAAACTGTATAATTTCATCCGATACTAAATAAGTTCACAAAAATGCACCAATTAGTCTTCATAGAGACCTTAAATTGATAAGGTCATCGGTCCCGTGATCTTCAAAGAACCAGGACATAAATAACATTAATTTTCTGTTTTCTGCATTAATCGGGAATTTGGGAAAAAAGTGTTTGAAGATGAAATATTTTCACATGGAGAGCTACATTAAAAAAAACTGGTGTAAAATACACACCAAACTTTCTCTTGCCGTTGTAATACTCATGGTTAATGATGAAAAATAATGTAAAATGAAAAACATAACCTCACTTTAATCACGAGTGAATGACGCAAAATGAAAATCAACCTCTGAGAATTGAAAAATACGAAAATTTACTAACTGGCGCGAAAATAGGCCCAGTAGAAAACATCTTAATAAATAAAAGTAGTAGATTTTTTAAATTTTCTATTACTTAGGTTATGAATACTATTGTCGTAAAATGCACACTAAGGCCACAGTCTTACAAAACCTCATTTTTTACCGATTTCAATAATCAAAATACAGAAAATCACTGACGCTAACTAAGCACTGTACAAAACAAAGTTTGAAATAAAAATCGTAGGTATTTTTAAATTTCCTACAACTTTAATTTTATTCACTTTGCCCAGATATGCATATTAAGGCTGTCATCTTAAGAAAAAACTTTTTTTACCACGTGAGCACTGCGCCGCTAAGAGTTTTTAGCAGGTATGGCGCTTTCCTTATTTTGTACAGCATATGGTAGTACTAAATGAGGCAAAATTTTAAAAAATCGTTCTTGAGAAAATCACAAAAGTGTAAAAAAATGAACGAATAAACCTACACTTCCGGTAGACCAATTTTTACTTTTCATGTCGATTTTTCGAAATCGAGTTTTCACCGGATCTATACGTTTTCAGACCCCCTGAACCCAAAAAACATGTTTTTAGCGATTGGTCTGTGTGTGTGTGTGTGTGTGTGTACAAAATATCTCAAGAACGGAATATCGTACGAACTTGAAACTTGAAACTTAAGTTACATACCACTACCGGACACGACACGAACATTTTCATCAAAATCGGTCAACCGGAAGTAGTAGTTTATTCGTATAATTTTTCACTTTTTTGTGATTTTCTCAAAAACTGGTCCTACGATTTTTTTAAAAATCGCATGGTTTATTCAATTTTTTATTCTCTACAAGATAGGGTAGCCGCCATGTTTGCTGAAATTCTTGGTGAGGCTGTTTTCACGTAAAAACGTTGTTTTTTTAAGATTACGGCTTTAATATGCATTTTAGCGCAAAACGTATATAATAAAAGTTGTAGAGAATTTAAAATTCTACAACTTTTATTTATACACATTTTTTTGTATAACGCTTAGTTTAGCGTTAATTAGCGATTTTCTGTTTTTTCTCACGAAAACGTGTGAAAAATCGATTTTTTTAAGATTTCGGCCTTAGTATGCATTTTACGACAAAAAATTATATATTTAATTTTATAGGAAATTAAAAGATCTACAACTTTTATTTAGAGAAGTTTTCTCTACAGAGCCTAGTTTAGCGTGAAAGTGTGATTTTCCGTATTTTTAAAACAAACTGAGTACGATTTTCATTTTGCGTCATTCACTCATGATTAAAATAAGGTTATGTTTTTGAGGTTAGTGTTGTGTTGATTTCTAATATTTTATTAATAATGTTAGGTTTATTGTTAATTACTTACATTGGCAAGAGAAAGTTGTGTGAGTGTTTCACACCAGATTTTTATGAAAATGATCGAGTTAACTTAAATTCAAAGTTTCAAATTTGTACGATATTCCGTTTTTGAGATATTTTGTTCACACAGAAACACACAAACCAATCGCTAAAAACATGTGTTTTAGGTTCAGGAGGGGGCTTGAAAACGTGTATTACCGGTGAAAACAATACTTTCCTTCGCTGTATATTCATACAAGCCTACAAAATAAAAACTTCGCTTTAGAATAAGGTGAGTATTTAGTAATATAAATTCTGTAGTATATACATGAGAAGGAACTCGACAGAATATAGGACATATGTTTTGGTAACAAAATTATCTTTACAGCTGCTTAACACGGTTCAGATTTATAAACGTTTATATTATCTGTCAACTTATGTAAATATTTAACAACTCGGGTATTAGTTGGTTTAGTCATAACACTGTTCTTTAAAATATCTACACTTTAATATACATAATAAAATATTCCTTAACGGTTTTTGTCCCAATCCGTTGTGTGTACGTATAAGATTATATTCTACATTTAGAGGAACGTACTGAAGCCGGCAGCTGTCTTGGGTTTCGAAGTTATCCGCATGTACTGTTCATGACATACATTTTCCGGTATTACTGTAAGAATGATGTTTTTGTTTAACACATTCTGTATTTTTTATATTCTCTTGCCTATATGAATATATAAAACGGAAAGTATTGTTTTCATGTTGATTTTTTTAAATCGAGTTTTCACCGGATCTACACGTTTTCAGACCCCTTGAACCCAAAATAACATGTTTTTAGCATTGGTGTGTGTGTGTGTGTGTGTGTGTGTGCGTGCGTGCGTGCGTGCGTGTGTGTGTGTGTGTGTGTGTGTGTGTGTGTGTGTGTGTGTGTGTGTGTGTGTGTGTGTGTGTGTGTGTGTGTGTGTGTGTGTGTGTGTGAACAGAATATCTCAAGAACGAAACATCGTACGTACTTGAAACTTAAGTTACATACCACTATCGGACCCGACACAAACATTTTCATCAAAATCGGTCAACCGGAAGTAGTAGTTTATTCGTGTAATTTTTCAATTTTTTGCGATTTTCTCAAAAACTGGTTCTACCATTTTTTTTAAATCACCTGGTTTACTAAATTTTTTATGCTCTACAAGATACAATGAAATTCTTGGTGAGGCTATTATTACGTAAAAAAATTGTTTTTTTAAGATTACGGGTTTATTATGCATTTTAGCGCAAAAATTTATATAATAAAAAATGTAGAAAATTTAAAATCCTGCAACTTTTATTTCAAACCTTTTTATGTAGGCCTATAACTCTTAGTTTAGCGCTAATTAGCGATTTTCTGTTTTTTCTCACAAAAACGTATGAAAATAGATTTTTTTTAAGATTTCGGTCTTAGTAAGCTATGCACTTTACGACAAAAGTGTATATATAATCAAATTTATAGAAAATAAAAAGATCTACAACTTTTATTTAAAGAATTTTTCTCTACAGAGCCTAGTTTAGCGTGAAGGAGTGATTTTCCGTATTTTTAAGCTAAACTGAGGTGGATTACTAGTGTTAAGTTTATTGTTAATCATTTGCATTGGCAAGAGAAAGTTGTGTGAGTATTTCAGACCAGATTTTTTCATGTTCTATTTCAGTTGAAAGACAAGAAGAACGTCATATCGCTGACGAGGAGGATGTAGCCTAATACAGCAAGCTCAACGTACCCCGGGGGTAAGTACAAGACGAATTTTAAATCGCAATGGTTTACCGCAGAGTACAGTGTGGTGAATACTTAACAAGGAAAATCTAACCGTACCAATTTCAGAAGATTCAAAATTTGCTGCATCGGGACTTCGCACAGTATATAAATATTTGTCACTGGCTTCAAGAGAACCGTCATAAAGTAAGTTCTATTGTATTTAGTGATGAGGCACGATTCACAAGAGAAGGCATTATAAATTTGCAAAATACTTATCACTCGAGTTCTGCAAATCCGCATGTGACTGTAGAATGCAGTTTTTAACATCGGTTTTCTGTAAACGTTTAATGTGGAATTTCTGGATAAGCATATTGAAGCAAGCAAGTTGTAACAATTATTAGGTAATAAATAAATTGGTATCTAATGAATTTGATACGGTGTTAATATTTAGGCTTATTTGTTTAATACTGGACATGTCCTATACTAAAGGGAGAAGTCTCTTGGATGGATAAAAGTTAAAAAATCTGGTGTGAAACACACACAACGTTCTCTTGCCAATGCAAAAAGTGACCAATATAACCTAACATTAGTAATAAAACATTAGAAATAAACAAAAACCTAACCTCAAAAGACATAACCTTACTTTAATCATTAGTGAAAGACGCAAAATGAAAATCGACCTCAATTTGGCTTAAAAATACGGAAAATCACTCTTTCATGCTAAACTAGCTCTGTAGAGAAAAATGCGCTAAATAAAAGTTGAAGATCTTTTAATTTCCTATAAATTTTATTATATACACTTTTGTCGGAAAATGCATACTAAGGCCGGAATCTTTAAAAAAATCGATTTTTCACACGTTTTCGTGAGAAAAAAACAGAAAATCGCTAATTACCGCTAAACTAAGCGTTATAATTACAAAAAAATGTTTGAAATAAAAGTTGTAGGATTTGAAATTATCTACATTTTTTGTTACATAAATTTTTGCGCTAAAATGCATATTAGAGCCGTAATCTTAAACATGGCACGTAAAATATTCAAACATGGCGCCTACCCTATCTTGTAGAGCATAACAAATTTAGCGAACCAAGCGATTTTAAAAAAAAAATCGTACGGCCAGTTTTCGAGAAAATCGCAAAAAAGTGAAAAATTAAACGAATAAACTACTACTTCCGGTTGACCAATTTTGAAGAAAATGTTCGTGTCGGGTCCGGTAGTGGTATGTAACTTAAGTTTCAAGTTCGTACGATGTTCCGTTCTTGAGATATTCTGTTCACACTCAGACCAATCGCTAAAAACATTTTTTTGGGGTTCAGGGGGTCTGAAAACTTGTAGATCCGGTGAAAACTCGATTTCGAAAAATCTACATGAAAACAATACTTTCCTTCCTCTATACTCATACAGGCAAGAGAAAGTAAAAAATATATATAATATGAATAAAGCTGACACCGCCAGTTTACCGATGGTAGAACGTTTCTTTGGTGGGTTTTTAACAGAATTTTGACAAGAGCCAATGAAAATGGCCGTCAAAGCCCGATAAACTTAATCAAAAATTAAAGACATGGAATATTTTTCTATTGATTTCTCTTCTCCAAAACGGTCACCTCCCGAACCGGCATGTTTTCCAGGCGCACACTTCAGACTACAGAAGTCTCACTAGTAATTTAATTTGAATTACATTTTTATTTTCAATTAAAATGAATGTAATAAATGAAATTATTTAGAGATACAAAGATGTTTTTTATTTTCACATATTTCATGGCATAACCAAACATTTTTTTAGAATTATTGATTATTTTCTAACAGGAGATAAGAAAACAAGTACAAGAAGATAATGCTTTTATTATAATATTTAATCGTAGTTTGCTTTAATAATTTGTCGTCATGAAAAGTACACAGAAACTACAGAATAAAACATTCGCCACACTTTATTTGATGGTCATACATACACACCCAACCACAATAATCCGAGGCGCATATTCGGACTATTCGAAAAAGTGCGACATAACAAAAAAAAATTTGGTGTGAAACACTTACATGACTTCTTCTTGCCAATGCAAATAATGAACAATTATAACCTAACATTAGTAATAAAACAATAGTAATAAACAAAATAACTAACGTCAATAAACATAACCTTATTTTAATCATGAATGAAAGACGCAAAATGAAAATCAACCTTAGTTTGGCTTAAAAATACGGCAAATCACTCTTTCACGCTAAACGTGGCTCTGAGAGAAAAATGCTTCAAAAAAGTTGTAGATCTTTTAATTTCCTGTAAATTTCATTATACACTTTTGTCGTAAAACGCATACTACGCCTTAAAATCGTTAAAAAATCGATTTTTTACACGTTTCCGTGAGAAGAAAAGAAATCGCTAATTACCGCTAAACTAAGCGTTATACAAAAAAAATGTTTCAAAAAAAGTTGTACAATTTTAAATTCACTACAACTTGTACTATATACACTTTTGCGCTAAAATGCATATTAAAGCCGCAATCTTAAAAAAAAAAAAAATTTTTTTACGTGAAAACAGCCTCTCGAAGAATTTCAGCAGACATAGCGCCTACCCTGTCTTGTAGAGCATAAACAATTTAGTAAATCAGGCGATTTAAAAAAAATCGTAGAACCATTTTTTGAGAAAATCGCAAAAAATTTAAAAATTACACGAATAAACTACTACTTCCGGTTGACCGATTTTGATTAAAATGTTCGTGTCATTTCCAGTAGTGGTTTGTAACTTAAGTTTCAAGTTCGTACGATGTTCAGTTTTTGAGATATTCTGTACACACACACACACGCACGCACACACAGACCAATCGCTAAAAACATGTTTTTTTGGGTTCAGGGGGTCTGAAAAACGTGTAGATCCGATGAAAACTCGATTTCGAAAAATCGACATGAAAACAATACTTTCCTTCCTATATAGTCTATTCATACAGGCAAGAGAAAGTAAAAATTAATTAATTTATTTTTTTTTAATTTTTACAATTTGTTTTATCATCTAAAATTATTGCAACAATCGGCTGTCTGAAAATTAAATATTCCTGAAGGAAATATTTAGGTATTTTAAATAATACTGCATTTAATTTAAAAAAAAAAAATTAATAAATAATTTTAGATGATAAGAGAAATTGTAAAATTTTAAAAATAATTAATTTTTTAAATATTTTAATATTTTTGAACAATAAAAAATATTATGATGATAGTTCGACCCACCTATCTTTGCATCTCCAGACCAGAACGTTACGATTACTCTAAACATAACAATGCGAAAAGTCGATAAAATTTACTGTACTTAAATGGAGAAGGTTACAAATTTCTGTATTAAGCTAAAACACAGCTTAAAATGTATCCATATTGATATTTTTTAAAAGGTCTAACATTTTTTAATGATTCCTGACTATAACAAGTCTTCATATATTCGTGGGAAGAAAATATTAACAAATTAATGAAAATCAATGCTATTTCCCTATGGTTCAAATTCCGTGAGACAACCGGTAACTGACGATGTTTATAACTGTAAGAGACTTTATGAAGTCGATTACAATCTAAAAACTACACAGATGTCACAGAAAAAGTTTTTCTAAATCAAAAGAGACTTTTTAAAAGTGAAGTAAGACTAGTTGCAGTCAGGAGTCAGTAGAAAATGTTATTAGACCTTTTAAAAAATATCAATTTTGATACATTTTAAGCTGTATTGTAACTTAAAGACAGAAATTTGTAACCTTTTAAGTATTGTAAATTTTATCAATTATTCGGATTATTATGTGGTTTGGAGTAATGTTAACATTCTGGTCTGGAGATGTAAAGATAAGTAGCAGTAATATCAGCAGTAATATTTTTTATTGTTCAAAAATATTGGAAATAATTAAAAAAATTAATTATTTTTTAAACTTTACAATTTGTTTTGTAATCTAAAATTATTTATTTAAAAATTTCTTTTTTTTAAGTAAATACAGTATTATTTTAAATATCAAAATATTTCCTTCAGGAATATTTAATTTTCAGACAGCCGATGGTTGCAATAATTTTTGATAATAAAATAAATTGTCAGAATTAAAAAATAAATAAATAAATTAGTTTTTTTGAAATATTTCCAATATTTTTTGAACAATTAAATAATTTAACCCGCTGATGGATTCGATCCACCTCTCTTACAGTTCCAGACTAGAACGTTACCATTGCTCCAAACATAATAATGACAACCAACGATACATTTACAATACTTAAATGAAACATCTGGCGTGAAACACTCACACAACTTTCTCTTGCCAATGCAAATAATTAACAATAAACCTAACATTAGTAATAAAACATTAGAAATAAACAAAAAAAACTAACCTCAATAAACATAACCTAATTTTAATCATGAGTGAAAGACGCAAAATTAAAATCAACCTCACTTTGGCTTAAAATACGGAAAATCACTCTTTCACGCTAAACTAGGCTCTGTAAAGAAAAATGCTTTAAATATAAGTTGCAGATCTTTTAATTTCCTATAAATTTGATTATATACACTTTTGTCGTAAAATGCATACTAATGCCGAAATCTTAAAAAAATCGATTTTTCACACGTTTTCGTGAGAAAAAAACAGGAAATCGCTAACCGCTAAACTAAGCGTTATACAAAAAATATTTGAAATAAAAGTTGTACGATTTTAAATTCTCTACAACTTTTATTATATACATTTTTGCGCTAAAATGCATATTAAAGCCTTGGATATTAAAGCACATTAAAGTCTGCGTCGTGGAGCGGTCCACAACGAGCATACGCTGTTAAAAGTGTAGCTATAATAAAAATAATGATAGTTACGTGTTTGCGCAGCGCGCATTTCGTAATTATTTCAATATTCCGCGTAATGATTCGATACCTTAAGCCCATGCAATAAAAATATGGGTTAAAAACTTCGAAGAAACAGGCTCAACACTGAAGACACGAACTGGAAGCGTAAAAAGTATCCGTACACCAGAAAACGTTGACAAGGTGCAGGCGGCTATGTTAAGAAGTCCTACGCTTTCAGCTCGACGGCATGCAATATTACTCTGCATTTCTAATCGCAGTGTGAGGAGGATTTTACACGAAGACCTACAGTTCCATCCATTTAAAATTCAGTTAGTGCACGCTTTGAATAATGTTGATCACGCATCCCGACTTGCTTTTTGTAATCGATTATTGGACATGATGAATGACAACGCAGATCTTCTCAACAATCTTTGGATGAGTGATGAAGCTCACTTCCATCTTTCAGGCTTCGTAAATAAGCAGAATTTTAGATATTGGTCACGCGAAAATCCACAAAAAAACACGAAAAGCCGCTTCACAAAATTAAAGTGCCAGTTTGGTGTGGAATATCAACACAGGCTATCGTAGGACCATATTTTTTTTGAGGATGACAATGAACGTGCAGATACAGTGAATAATGAGCGCTATGTTAACATGTTGGAGAACTGTCTTCAACCGAAATTAGTTCGTAATCCGGCTTACCAAAACGTGTTTTTTTCAACAAGATGGTGCTACCTGCCACACATCCAGGGCTTCAATTAATGTTTTGCGACGCTTGTTTCCCAATCGCGTCATTTCTAAGAACAGAGACATTTCATGGCCAGCCAGATCACCAGATCTGTCTGCATGTGATTACTTTCTATGGGGACACTTAAAATCATTTGTTTTCTGATCTCCACCGCCTCGAAATGTTCGGGAACTTAAAGAAGGGATACGTGAAGAAGTGGCACGAATTCCTACAGCCACATTACGAAATGTGATGAATAACCTTCGTGCACGAGTTCAGGAATGTGTGCGACAAAATGGAGGACATCTTTATGATATGATTTTCAAGTAATTTATAAAAAATTGTAAATATGTAAGTATTACTTGGTATATTATAATTAATTAAACTACAGTTTTTAACTTCCTCACGGTGTTTTAATAATCGCCCGATTCATTGCCTCACCCGTTATAAATGCTTAATATAATTTTGAAGGGAAGTTTGTCATAGTAAACAACCAAATCCGGAAAGAACCTGTATTAAACGTTACAAAACTTATGAAAATGACGTATCCGTCCCTCGGATAGGTGGGGTAAAATTCCAGGAGTTGTCGTGTCAATATAAGTCTGAAGGACGAAGATTTATCATAAAAATTTGAGTAAAATTTCTACGAGTGGGTAAATAAATAAGAAACCTCCTTGATTCGTTTGACCTACTACATAATATAGTTTATAATATTGTGTGTGTGTGTGTGTGTGTGTGTGTGTGTGTGTGTGTGTGTGTGTGTGTGTGTGTGTGTGTGCGTGCGTGCGTGCGCGCGCGCGTGTGTGTGTGTGTGTGTGTGTGTGTGTGTGTGTGTGTGTGTGTGTGTGTGTGTGTGTGTATTGAGTCACGAACATGAACAGTAATCGCTAATAATTTTTTCAGATGTAGATAATAATACATTATTTATTGTTATTTTAAAGATGACAATAAATAAAACAAACCTTTTCTTGTAACTGATAAATATTTATTATTTATTTAATTTACCGGTTATCAATAAAATTTATCACAGTCAGGTAAATTTTAAGTAAATATATCAGAGCTCTTAAATTATTTAGTGATCTACAATTCAGAATTATAATTGCAAAGTAAATATTTACACAGGAAAATACAATCGTCCACAGTTATTTGTGTCGTTTTATTTCATTGTAATCTAACGTAGGCCAACCATTAAATTCTATTATTTTATTGCTGCGTCAATAATCCTGTAATCAATTTTATTCAGATAAAAAGACGACGAAAAAAGAAAAAAAATTATTTCTTCAAGTGTTTTCTCAATATTTGTTTATAAGTAGTATTAAGACTTAAAACTGGATTATATAACAGTACACACTTTAAAAAAAAATCGTGTAAACTTGCTTACTTAACTTACAAATTTTAGGTAAAGAATTTAGAAATTGTAAAATTGTGTTAGTACAGTGAACACAGTTTTGAAATTTTTATATTATTTTGATCAATGTTATACGACATTTTTACCATTGTACAGGGTGACTATAAATTAAATATACACTTTCGATACCGTATAAAAGACTTGTATATTATGTGAATACAGCATATTATATGGTTCTCCAGGGATTCTTTTTACTTGCTCTTGTCTCCTATATACGAAAAAAGTGGACAGTGTAACATGTTACAATTCAATTATGGAAGAACGGTTTAACATAGAAAATTGAAACAAAATTATTTCTCACTAAATTATACCCAAGGAAACCATTAATAATAGCCCCGTTCCGTTCAAATACAGGGTAAGCTCTACACTAAGTGTAATGACATCCAATCTCACAGTTTTTAAAAGTACATACATGTTGTGCAATACATAGTTTTAAAGCTACTTTAATTTTCAACATTTTGGTTAAAACAGTGTCGCCGTCGCCCCCTTTCAGACAGGGGCGGTACGCCCGTGTGGGCACTGCATAGGGCTAGTAACCGCCCCTACCACAGCGCTGTGGTGACTACAATATACATAGTACAGGGTGATTATAAATTAAATTGGCACTTTCGAAAGCTTAAAGAAAATTTATTTTTGAAAAGTTAAGGTAACAACTTACATGATTATATAGAAAAATTCATTAAGTTTTTATTGAAAACATTTACAGATGTTCAATGTGTGCACCATTTGTAACACGACAGATATCAACACGGTAGTCGAATTCTTCCCACACACGATTAAGCATATTACGGTCAACTGTGGCAAGAGCATTTGCGATACGTTGTTTTATATCATCGATATCTACAGGAAGCGGTGGTACAAAAACTTTGTCTTTTACATAACCCCATAAGAAAAAGTCGCAGGGCGTTAAGTCTGGATTACGAGGTGGCTACGGCGTAAAAACAATGTTTTCCTCACTTGCACGGCCGATCCATCGTCTAGGAAGACGTTCATCAAGCTAATTTTTGACCTGTAAGTACCAGAGAGGCGGAGCTCCATCTTGTACAAAAATGAACTTATCACTATCTTTCTGGAGTTGAGGCATTAACCATTGACGGTTTAACATAAAAAATTGAAACAAAATTATTCCTCACTAAATTATACCCGTTGTTGTTGTTGTTTAGGTCAACAGCCGAAAGGCTGGTTTGAACCTGCAGAGGTTTTACTAAGTAAAACGAGGAGTGAGGTGGTTTACCATTGCCTTCCTCACTGAGTGGAAAAGTACGCTCATCAGCATGCCGAGCCCTCTGAAAAGCACATATTTTCCACTCTGCAAATGACACCTTCATTCACCACAGGGTCTGGCTGTATAATGAAATCCATTACTTTCAGAGGAGATAACTCTGATTAGTGTCTTTTACGCCTCTACCTCTTCTGTCCTTAAATGATTCAGTCATTTAATTGGCTGACCATGTGATAAGAAACAGAACTATTTATTTTAGCCCTGCAACGAACAGATTGGGTGTAAATAATTTGACACTCCACCTGTCTGCTCTGGGCAGACAGGGCGGACAAATTATACCCAAGGAAACCATTAGTAATAGCCCCAACAGTGTCGCCGTCGCCAAAATTTACAGTTTGATTCGCGAATTTACAGCTTGATGATTAAGAAGCTGTCGAAAGTGTCTATTTCATTTACATGTACAGATAAATTACTCCGGTTACTGACACTTCGTGATTGATATCTGACAGTTTGATGATTAAGAAGCTGTCGAAAGTGTCTATTTCATTTAACATGTACAGATAAATTACTCCGGTTACTGACACTTCGTGAAAGAAGAACGGCCCGTAAACCTTTTAACGAGATAATTCGCCAAAGACGTTTACTTAAGGGGAATCGCGTGTATGCTGTAAAGTTATTTTTGGGTTTTCTGTGCCCCATATTCTAACATTATGTCTATTAACTTTTCCACTAATGTGAAAATTACATTCATCACTGAAAATTAGGCGATTAAAGAATGCGTCGTCATTTCAACACAATGTTGCATCTCCAGACAAAAATTTTTACGTACGACTTTACCACTGGTATTTAAACTTTGTACTAACTGCAATTTATAAGGTATCATTTTCAAACGTTTCCGCAGAATTTTCCACACAGTCGGTTGAGGAATTTGCAATTCTAAACTTTCTAATCTAGTTGATTTTCCTGGACTTTGTACATAAACATCACGAACACTATCAATTTGTTCTTCTGTAACAGAATGTCTTCCAGTACTCTTCCTATCACACAGACATCCACTGTTTTCAAAATGTTTATACCAGTCATAGATTGATTGCCTTGTTGGTGGTGGTTTACAGTATCTTGTTGCACAACCGTAACTGAGTTTGTTTTGGCTAATTCAAGAATACAATAAGCTTTCTCCACTTGAGTAGCGGCCATTTTGCTAGACTGGTCATTGTAACAGCAGCCAACAACAAAATGCTAGCAACAGTTGTACCAACATAAACTTTAAAAAATTCCCTAGGAACCTATATAATTTACTAACGGGTGATTCAAAAAGAGCGCCGGTTTTTAAACGGCTGGTAAATTTTTGTTTATCGGTTGGCAACATTGTTAGACCTCATTTCTATTTCGGAGAACATTCCGATTGACGATTCAGTTGTAGTTTCTCTTGTTCGCAGTGTAGTACTCTCGCAGTCTGTGTATAACCATGGAGAAGTTTACTATTGCACAACGAGTGTTAATCGTCAAAACATTTTACCAGAGTGGAGAGAGTTATGCGGCTACTGTCAGGCGACTTCGCGGTACTCTAGGACGTAATGAAGCACCGAATGAATCAACAGTTCGCAGGCTCATGAAAAATTTTTTTGAGACGGGTTCAACAGTCTACCTTAAAAATTCTGGACGTCGCCATTCTGGCCGAACTGAGCAGAACGTTGCGTTGGTTCGTGACAGTGTGGCTGTTAGCCCAGCAAAATCAATACGTCGCCGTTCTCAACAATTGGGTTTACGATGTTCTTCTGTACGGAGAATTCTTCGGTACGATCTCCAATATCACCCGTATAAAATTCAGTTGACGCAACATTTGAAAGTGGCAGACCACCAGAAGAGACGACAGTTTGTTGACTGGGTATTGAGAAAACGGCAGGATGATGACACCTTCGCAAACAAAATTGACGCCTTGTGACTTTCATCTTTGGGGTCATCTGAAGTCATTGGTGTATGCCAATAAACCCCATAACATCAATGACTTGAAGGAGGAAATTCGACGGGTTATCGGGCAAATGGAAGTCGAAACTTGTCGTGCAGTAATATCCAATTTCATGGACAGAGTTGATGCGTGCCAGCGCAGTAGAGGAGGACACATGCATGACATCATTTTTCATACATGAAATCGGAAGGTAAGATGAACTTGTTGATGTATTTATTTTCAGTTTTTCAATAAAATAAATCTCTTAATTTGATATATCAAAACCGGCGCTCTTTTTGAATCACCCTATATATTCAAATACACCAGTTTGATGATTAAGAAGCTGTCGAAAGTGTCTATTTCATTCATAATCACCCTGTATATACGAGCGCTCCACTGAGCCCGATTCCATTCCATTCTACAGCTTCGACTAGACACCCACCATTGGCACACGGCTACCGGACTCTAACGTAGACCCTCCATGACCCCGCAAGATAGAAGATGATACTTCCACTCGCCAACCCGATACCGTAAGTTGTCGACCGGGCTGTCACCCGCTGCCGCGAGCGATGCCCACAACGGTCCCTCGACCGAGCTTTGCGCCCACCGGATCCCGACGAAGCAGCCTTCGACGCACTACTGGGAGGGAAAAAGATGAAGTCTACACTGGACGACGACACACCGTGTTACTCACCTCCTCGACCGCGACGACGGTTACGACAGACTCTTCCCGCCTACACGACCACCGCTTAAACAGCTCTTTTCAGGGCCCAAAACATTTAAGGTTTCCCCATGCCGCTTAATATCACCATCCGGTGACAACATAACGTTATAGAAAGTAGAGAAGTGGATGTATTTATTCATAATATAGTTTAGTTTTCATAAAATAGTTTAGATAGTAATCATAGTTTACATGCTTTAGCATGTAGAAACAGTGAAGTTCCTTAGAGTATCTCTAGATAGATTTTGTCTTGGGACTTCTATACCAATCAAGTTTGTAGTAAAATAGCAACTGGGGTATTTGCACTAAAACACATTGCCAGACTAAATGATAAAAAATTACTAATGCCAGCTTATCATGGCCTCATTCTGTCTCATATCTGTTATGGTATCTTAGAACGGGGTAATTCTAGCATGGGTAATATGAATACGGTTTTTAAAATTCAAAAGAAAGCTATTAGGTGTAAGGTGGGAGCTAACCAGCTAACCTCATGCAGGCCACTATTTAAGGAGCTTAAATTGCTTACAGTTCCCTCTCTCTACATTTTTGAAGTGATTATGTATGATAGGCAAAATAATTTTATGCAGAATTTCAATGTTCACAATTATAACACGTGAAACAGAAATGATTATTATGTGGCTAATCACTCCACAAAATTGTTTGAACAAAAACCTACTTATGCAAGGAGAAAATTCATGAATAAATTACCCCATTTTTTAAAATTTTGTGATAATTTGTATTCCTTTAAAAAGAATCTGAAAAATTACTAGATCGTTGAAACTTTTTATAGCGTACAAGAATTTTTTTCTTAATAGTAGTGATACATTGTGTGATTCTTATATGTATTTCAGGTGTTCTAACTGACATGTCCTATACTCCTCCTGGAGTCTCCATGGCGCAAAAAAAAACACATCAAAAATATTAACGCATTCCAAAATTGGCGGTCATAAACGTGATTAATGTGAAGACTTACGGAATTCTCTGTATCTTCCTTTAAACTTTTGATTAAATGAAAAACGTACAAAATTTTATTTTTTATATTTGATAAGCTCTCAACCAATATGTCACAAGACCATTTTAAAAAAAATGTTCTAGCCTCAACAATGTCCAAATTTCAACAAACAGAAAATAGACGTGGTCCAAAATTTTTAATGGAAAAGTACGCTGTGTTAGACATAATATTTTTTTATATATGGTCTTGTGACATATCGTGGGAAAACTAATCAAATTTTTAAAAGGTATTCGTAAACAGTTTTCGTTTTATAAATAGTTGAAAGGAACATACAGGGCTTTCCGTAAGTCTCCGTACGTTAATTATTTACGTTAATGGCCGCCGTTTTGGAATGCGTTAATATTTTTGAAATCTGTTTTCAACAGTGTTGAAGTTTTTTGGGCCCTGATTTTCCGTTTAAGGGGAGACTGTACTTTGAATCCCACCAAAGTTAAATTTGCTATTTTTAAGTACATTTTTAATAGTATTGGTGAAGGTTACGAAAATGAAACTTTACACACTTTATAGTTGTAAGGTGGTTTTAGCTACTGACATTTTTTCAATTTAATCTGTTGGACCATAAAGTTTTTAAAAGAATAACAAATAACATAAAAATTTTACAATTTTTTTTCTACGTATATTACTATTTTTTTGAGCACCTGAGGTAGTAAAAGCAATGTCGGTGAAGGTGCATATACATGATAAATAACTGGTAAAAAATTTCAGCCTGGTAGGTTAAATCGTTTCTGAGAAAAACGTACCTAAGTGTTAAAAATCTAAATTTATGGGAAAAGGCACAAATGAGAAACAAAATGTACACAAACAAGTTTTATTTCCCATCAACAGTTGGTTAGAAAGCTGCATTAACACCAGAGAATATTAAAAATAGTGAAGCAGATATTTAAAAATAACTAAAATTCTTTTTGCACTAAAACGAGCAATATAAAAATATGAAAAATATTTATTCTTGTGGACATGTTAATTTATTTGGTAAAACCTTAAATTTTTTTTCATTAAAATAATTGTTAGCTGTAATTTAATGTTTTTGTGGTACGTCTAGGTCTAAACTATTGAAAAACATAAAAAACTGAAAATCAAAATTAGAATAAACAAAAAAACTAACCTCAAAAAACATATCCTTATTTTAATCATGAGTGAAAGATGCAAAATGAAAATCAACCTCAGTTAGGCTTAAAAATACGGAAAATCACTCTTTCACTCTAAACTAGGCTCTGTAGAGAAAAATGCTTTAAATAATACTTGTAGATCTTTTAAATTTGTAGGATTTTTAATTCTTTACATTTTATTATTATATGAATTTTTTAATCTTAAAAAAATTTTTTTACATGAAAACAGCCACACCAAGAATTTCAGCTAACATCGCGCCTACACTATCGTGTAGAGCATAAAAATTTTAGTAAACCAGGCGATTTAAAAAAAAATCGTAGGACAAGTTTTTGAGAATATCAAAAAAAGTGAATAATTACACGAATAAACTACTACTTCTGGTTGACCGATTTTGATGAAAATGTTCGCGTAAGGTCCGGTAGTGGTATGTAGCTTAAGTTTCAAGTTTCAAGTTCGTACGATGTTCCGTTCTTGAGATATTCTGTATACACACACACACCCGCGCGCGCACACGCACACACACACACAAACACAGACCAATCGCTAAAAACATGTTTTTTGGGTTCAGGGGGTCTGAAAATGTGTAGATCCGGTGAAAACTCGATTTCGAAAAATCGACATGAAAACAATACTTCCTTCCTATATATTCATACAGGCAAGAGAAAGTTATAAAGAATTATAAAAATCTGTTTAATTTTTTTTAAATATTCAGAACACAACCATATGAATCACATACAACAGGCTAAAGGCATAACACTTGGAAAATTCATAAAAACAATTGGTAAAAGTACAGTGCAACTTGCTGTGTACCTTAGCATAAATGAAAATTTAGGTTAAAATAATTTATTTTTAATCCAGTCTGGATTTTTATATCCCAAATTTCTAAACAATATTTTTAAAAGTTAGCAGTTTATAATGTTTGTTCCCAATAAGTACACTTTTATACAGTGCACTACATTTTAAAAATAATGACTTAAAAAAACAGGGTGTTGAAATATAATTTGATAATATTGTGAAAATAAATAATTGTAAGATAACAACCGAATCATGCACAAAAAAAATTAAGATTCAAGGTCCATCAACTTCACTTCTGATATCAAAATTTCTAAGAAACATAAATTTAATATTAATATTTATTCAAATTCATTTGTTTGTATTGTAAAGGCTTTGTCTTGTCGCTGCAATGATGAGTTCCTTTCATTAACCATTTTAAGTTCTGGTTTCTCAACCCATCCTTTCCTCTCTACCGGCTGCATTGGCGCAGTCGGTAACATGCTCGCCTCTCATCATGCGGTCTTGGGTTCGAATCCCATTCAGGCACAGCATATTTTCATACGTAACAAAAAATCATTTCATCCTTCACCGTCTGCATTGGCAGTAATTGCAGAACAGTCGGACATAAAACAAAAAAATTTCCTCTTTACCATCTTAAATTTAGCAATCAAATCATGTCTCATGATATGTCCAACAAACTTCAACTTCCCTCTGCTCTAATGATCACTGGGTTTAATTTACAATCAATTCCAAGTAGTATTTAATAATTATTACTATAACAATAAGAGAGTTGGACATAGAATGTACTGCAAGATGACCGATTTGGATTTAGAAGGAGAATGGGAACCCAAGATGCAATATTGGCTCTGAGCTCTGAGATTGATTATGGAGAAAAGAGTAAAGAAAAATAAAGCAACTTATATGACAATTGTAGATTTAGAGAAACCATTTGACAATCTGGATTGGAATAAAATATTTAAAACCTTGAAAAGGCTAGGAATTAAATACAAAGAAAGGAACGTAACGTACGGTTTGTATACGAATCAAACAGCTGTTCTGAGAATTGAGGGGTACGAAAAAGAAGCTACTGTAAGAAAAGGTGTACGACAAGGATGTTCATTGTCACCACTACTTTTTAACTTGTATATAGAAGAGGCTATAAATGAAGTGAAAAAAACTTTGACGCAGGAATAAAAATTCAAGGAGAAACAATAAAAATGCTGAGATTCGCGGATGATATTATACCATTAGCTGAAACAAAGAAGGAACTAGAGGATACCTTAAATGGAATGCATAAGATGATGAGAAAGGATTACTTCATGAAAATTAATAAGAACAAAACAAAAGTTTTGTGCAACAAAATTATTGGTTTACAAGACTTGGAAAATTTAAAAGTAGGAGATGAAAGCATATAAGAAATTGGGGAATTCTGCTATCTACGGAGTAAAATAACAAAGGATGTTAGAAACACAAGTGATATCAAAAGTAGGATTGCTTAGGCTGGAAAAGCCTTTGAAATGTAAAACAGCTTACTGACTACAAACATTGATTTATAGATTAGGAAAAATTTCTAAAAAAACATTATGTTTGGGGTGTAGCATTATATGAAAATGAAGCAGGGGTGATAAGGGGCTATAGAAAGGAAGAAGATAGAAGCTTTAGAAATTTAGTGTTATAGGAAAATGTTAAGATTAAGTGGGTGGTCAAAATAAGCTATTTAGAGGTTCTTACACAAGTGGATGAAAGAATAAGTATATGAAAACATCTTACAAGAAGAAGGGTCAGGCTAGTGGGGCATATCTAAAGATATCAAAGTATAGCTCTATCAATAATGGATGGTAATATTGAGGGAGTGAAATGTAGCGGGAGGCAAGTTAGAGTATTTAAAGCAAATTACAAAAGATGTAGGGTGTTACAGGTATGTAGATATGAAACGACTTGTGCAAGATAGAACAGTATCAAACCAGTCGAGAGACAGATGGCAAAAAAAAATTAATAATTTGTCTTTTTCTTGGTCCAGCTGATCTTTTTCATTCGCCTTTATATCAAAAATCTTTATTGCTTCAAATCTTACTTTCCCAACATCCATATTTTACTTTGTAGTATTATATAACACTCAAGATGAACACTTCTATAAACTGTTTCCTTTTCTCAAATTTATACAATGATTAACAAATTAAATGCAGGGTGGTTATTTAAGTTATTTGAAAGGTCCTTCAAATTGTAACATACTTTTTCGATCCAATTATGAATCCTGCAGCCTTTCAGCCATTGTCCATCACCATGAACAAATCAAATTAAAGTGTCTTTTTATTATTTAATTAATTTTTACATGAATTATAACTTTTTATTAATCGAAAAACAGTATAAGAAAACAAAAAGTTAATAAAGTACAGCTACGCCCGTGTAACAACCGGGCTAAATGACCACTACAAACAATAGGAAAAAAAGGAGTAGAGGTATTTTATGACTGCAGTTCGTGCGTTCCTAAAAACATTGTCTCTGCCCCGCTATTAACACATTCAGCCTTCCATTGTTGTTGTCACTGTCTAGTCCGTGCTATCCTAGCTGTTGATCGTTGTAGTTGCGTCTCTCTCTTTCTCTTCTGCCATTTAGATTCTTGTACCAATAGTAGTTATTTTTTTTATAATTTCAGTCAAATTGTAGCTTACGTTTTCTTACAAATTTAGTTAATTTATTTATTTATTTAGGTATATTTAGATTTATTTATTTATTTAGTTAACTTTCTTATTAATTAGTTTTAATTAGTATTATTAGTTATTAGTATTAATTAGTATTAGTAATATATTACTTATTAGCATTAATCGTTTATAATTAGTCTTTGGATATTAATTAAATTAATAATCCTACAACTCCCGTCCTTCCCATTTCTTTAGAAAATAAAATTAATAATAACAGTAAAAATATAATATTGTACCTGTATATGTATTAGGCAAAAAATTTATATGAATTAGAAAATAAAATAAATAAAAACAGCAAAAGTATAATTGTATCAAACAAAACATAAACAATAAAACAATAATAAAACAATAAAACATAACATGTATAACAATAACAAAAGAAAAGCATGAGTTTAACATATTTGCGCGTGTGCATGTGTGGTCTGTGGTGAGCATATAGCTTCTTTTCAATTGTTGGTAATAGATAGAACGAGAGAGTGCAGAGGAGGACGAAGAGCAGTGTTGAGAAGGGTACATCGAGTTGCGATAAATGTTTTTGTTCATGGCAGTATACTAAAGCTATGACGTTGAACATCCCGGTTGTTATGTGGGCATATCTATAGTAGCAATTACAAATGAACTGACATTTTCAAAATTGCAAAAGTAAACCAAAGTCCATATCTTACAACAATCTTCACATAGAATAAATGGTTCTGAGACACTGTATGGCAGAAGGAAACACTGACTAACTGCAGGCAAAGATATAACACCTATTGAAAAACAAAAGAACCAAGACACCTTAAAAGTGTCATCCATCACACAGCAAAGTATATTTAACACTGCAGACAACATGTAAACTCAAATATAGAATTAACATTTTTTGAGAACCTTGCTTTCGGGATAATTTAAAGAAAGTAAAAATATTTTTAAAAAAATTGTTCTTTTTCAATGTAATTAACACATTCAGGATAGATGCCGCCTTAAGGTGGCAAATCGAGGTTCATTCCAGAGACTAATGCCACCTTAAGGCGGCATATACAATACCACATTTCTATAGCTTTTGTTAAATCGCCGGTGTACTGGCAGTGTTAGTAAAGGTTGTTCAGTGGTTCACATCTATTCTACAAGTGCCACTGTGAAGATTGTCTATCGTTACCAACTGCCAGGAATTTTTGAACAAATTTTAAAAGTGTAGTCTATTCGGACGTCCTAGTGCCGTGTAATTTTATTGTTTTATTTAATTATATCATTTATTCTACAAATTTCTTCATTCCCAGTGACTTCTTTATACAAATAAAAGGTAAGAATAATACATTTTTACGTAAAAATAGTTTAATTATTACTCAAAAGAAATTTCTGTTACTTTCTGAACTCGCGATTTCTATGCACTGTGTTTCCTTTGCAAGCCTACTGTACGTTATATAATATACTGTACTATTATAATTACAGTCATAAAATAATTTTGTACGAATAAAAGTACTTTTATTACTAATTTTTCCATATTGCCATGGTCTCAATAAAAATTATTAATTAATTTATTGTAAACATGTAAATATATTTGTTTTTATTCTCGGATATATAAAAAAAATGTCACATATTCAATTTTACATAATCAAATTTTAATATTTTCATTTAAAAATTTTAATTTTAATTTTATATATTAAATTTTGTGAATTAAATATTTTTTATTATGAAATATAATTATTGTATTTTTTTATTTTATACATAAAAATAATTATCAATTATTTTATAACTTATATGTATAAATTTTTCTAATAATTAAAAAGTTTATTTCAAATATAAATTTCGTAGAAACAACAAACGCGTATAATACCGTACTATATTGAGCCAATGAGTAGATGAGCAAATAAGTAAGATCGTTTCCGTGGCCTGCTGCTGCCTTAAGGTGGCATACGAGGTCTGTTCAAAAAATAACCGAACTTTATGAATTACGCACTAATGCAAATATTTAGCGACGTACGGTTGGTGGCACACTGTTCTACGTCATTCCTTTTGTGAACGCATTTTCTTGGATTGTTGATATCTCATTTAATTTTCGTGGTGTTCTGTTTTTAGTACGACGTGTTTAAATGCTAGTGACAATTTTTGTAATGTGCGAAATTCGGGAGCAAAGGTGCAATGTGAAATTTCGCGTGAAGCAGGGGAAAACTTTCACAGAAACATTTCAACTTTTGAAACAAGCTTAAGGAGATGATTCTCTGAGTTGTACGCATTGTTGTAAATAGTTTTCTCAATTTGAAAGTGGTTGCCAGTCAATTGAAGATGACCCTCGACCTGGAACGCCTTTGACTTCAACTGATGGCACCCTTGTTAGGAAAATCCATAATCTGGTGGGTGTAAATCGCTGATTGACTGTCAGAGAACTTTCAGAAGAGGTTGGCATCTCAATTGGATCGTACCATGAAATTGTAACTGAAAAATTGAACTTGCTTTGTGAGTTGCAGCAAAGTTTGTTCCCTGTTTGATGACCAAACAGCAAAAAGAACATCGTGTAGTAGTTTGTCGGCAACTTCTTGAACAAGCCAATGATGATGCAACATTCAGGTAAAGGATCATAACAGGAGACGAAAACTGGGTTTACGGCTACAGAATTGAGACAAAAGTGCAGTGTTCACAACGATTGACAAAAATTTCACTTTACAAAAATCGTCACTAGCACTTAAACATGTCGTACTAAAAACACAACACAACGAAAAGTAATAAGAGATATCAAAAATCCAAAAACATATGTTTAATAAAGAAAGACGTAGAGTAGTGTGCTGCCAACCGCACGTCGCTAAGTATCCCTGTTTGCGCGTAATTCAAAAGGTTTGGTTATTTTTTGAACAGACCTCGTAGTATATTTTCACTGTAATGGCGGGTCGGCGTAGTGAAGCACCCGTGATTCTAGCCACCGTGCTGAATGTATTAATTAACTTAATCAAACCCTTTGCGAGCTATTAACGGATATATTTGCTGCCATGTTCTAACCTCAATGAGCTATTGATGCTTATATCCACACATACGAATTAGATCCCATATCACTAAAAAATACAATAGATCGTCAGTGAACATATGTCATTTGTGGTATTACTAGACGACAGGTTTCAGTAAATGTAGTAGTGTATTTATAGTGAAATAACCACTTTGCTGTTGTCATAAAGCTAATACCATGCAATATTGTAAGGTTATGTAGACCGTATTTGCAAAAGGATTGTTTGAGTTTTGGTTTTGATGTTCTTATCACTTATGTTTCATTAATTTTTGGCCACATTACGAATATGTCGTTAAATACTTAAATTTTGTGTAAAGTGTATTTAATCACTAAAAAAATAAGCAAAGTTTATCTCGATGAGTAGTATCACTGAAGGTTAAATTCCTATCGACATAAAATTGAGAGGAGGTACATTTTTATAACACTTAAAATTTTCTACTCGATACTATAGATATAAGAATTTATTTTATGAAATGAAATAATTTGTCACTTTGAAAACTTTTTGACAAAATATTCAGCTCTGGTTATAACTAGGTTATGTACAAAGGGTTAAAATATGAGTTCAATACCTGTAAAACCAAAAAAAGTAATAAAAAACCATGACAAATGTGTTTTTATCAATAGTTATAATGTACAAGAATAAATTGTAGGAACTTACCTGGTCAGCTAATTGGTAATAACGTAAATTCTCCATGTAAGCTCTATCACGAGGTGAACCAGTAACGACACCATGCTGAGGTTCAATCCAACATTCAGCAATTAATTCCATTGATCCTTCTTCTACTTCATTGTCTTCAGCAGTGGCTTCATCATCCGAACCACTGTGAATGAAAAATATATAAAATACTACATTAGATTCCTCAGAAGTTTACAACAAATGTTAAATCTTACAAGGAATTTTAAAAAGTGGTTGAAAAAACTGTTTAAAAGATGGTGCCATGATTTTAAAAATGGACAAGCATATTCAAAATTTGTTTTTCAGAAATAATAACACAAGAAGATAAAAACTACAGAAGTTTATTTGTTACTGTGATTATGACAATAGTTTATGTGAGTAACCCAGAAGGATGGTTTGAACCCTTAAAAGTTAAAGAGATAAAACAAGGAGGTGTTCAATAAAGTAATGACACCAGATGCAGGGCATTTTTAGCTTTTTTCAAAAGATCATAGTAAATTAACTACAGAATTTACCTCTTTAACATTGAAATCTATTTTTAAGCTCTAAATTTCCTCTTTCATTAAATTTAAATATTAGCAATAAAAGTAATCAGAAAATAAAATATCTATTTGTAAATAACACCACTTTTTGAGAAGGAAAAGGTCTTTGTAAAATAAAAACAATAAAAATAACTCTTCGTAATTACAATAAACACTAAATAAGACAATAATAATTACACATTATAAAAAGTAAAAAAAAATCTGGTGTGAAACACTCACACAACTTTCTCTTGCCAATGCAAATAATTAACAATAAACCTAACATTAGTAATAAAACATTAGAAATAAACAAAAAAATAACCTCAATAAACATAACCTAATTTTAATCATGAGTAAAAGACGCAAAATGAAAATCAACCGAGTTTGGCTTGAAAATACGGAAAATCACTCTTTCACGCTAAACTAGGCTCTGTAGAGAAAATGCTTTAAATAAAAGTTGTAGATCTTTTAATTTTCTATAAATTTTATTATGTACACTTTTGTCGTAAAATGCATACTAAGGCCGAAATCTTAAGAAAATTGATTTTTCACACGTTTTTGTGAGAAAAAAACAGAAAATCGCTAATTACCGCTAGCTAAACTAAGTATTACACAAAAATTGTTTGAAATAAAAGTTGTAGGATTTTAAATTCTCTACATTTTATTATTATATAAATTTTTGCGCTAAAATGCATATTAAAGCTGTAATGTTAAAAAAAACCATTTCTTTACATGAAAACAGCCTAACCAAGAAGTTCCGCAAACATGGCGCCTACCCTATCTTGTAGAGCATTAAAAATTTAGTAAATGAGGCGATTTTAAAGCACAACACTACGTGCACAGACAGTTTATGAGATGCTGGTGACATCAAGGTTTTCGGCATTACAACAGCAAACAATTAGTGATTTTATGCAACCAGGCAAAAGTAAGAATGTATTTATTTTTGTAATTTCTAATAAACTAGAAACATTGTTTTATCAATAAGTGATTTATTTAAATATAGCATGTATTAAGAACTTGGTTATCTTTGTTTTCTATTCTCAACTAAACTATTTATTATTTTTTATGTTTAGAAGCATATTAAAATATTTTTTATCATAAAATTAGTGTTACTTAGACAATATTATAAAACACAACAACTCCTTTATAAGTAAAAAATTTTATAAGTTCAAAGAATGTAAAAAGTATTAGAAATCAGTTCAGGTTATCAGAAATGTTGGATTAGTGAGGTTGTTTTGTACAGGGTGATTATAAATGAAATAACAGTTTCGATAGCTTATAGCAAATTTGTTTTTGAAACGTTAAGGAAATTACTTACATGATTCTATAGAAGAATTCATTAAGTTTTTATTGAAAATATTTACAGATGTTCAATGTGTGCACCATTTATAACACGACAGATATCAACACGGTAGTCGAATTCTTCCCACACACGATTAAGCATATGACGGTCAACTGTGGCAAGAGCCTTTGCGATATGTTGTTTTAAATCATCTATATCTACAGGAAGCGGTGGTACAAAAACTTTGTCTTTTACATAACCCCATAAGAAAAAGTCGCAGGGCGTTAAGTCTGGACTACGAGGAGGCCACGGCATAAACACAATGTTTTCCTCACTTGCACGGCCGATCCATTGTCTAGGAAGACGTTCACCAAGATAATTTCTGACCTGTAAGTGCCAGAGAGGCGGAGCTCCATCTTGTACAAAAATGAAATTATCACTATCTTCCTGGAATTGAGGCATTAACCATTCGTTTAACATGTCCAGATAAATTACATCGGTTACTGACACTTTGTGAAAGAAGAACGGCCCGTAAACCTTTTCACGAGATAATGCGCAAAAGACATTTACTTTAGGGGAATCGTTTGTATGCTGTAAAGTTTTTTTTTTTTGGTTTTCTGTGTCCCATATTCTAACATTATGTCTATAAACTTTTCCACTAATGTGAAAATACATTCATCACTGAAAATTAGGCAATTAAAGAATGCGTCGTCATTTTCAACACAATGTTGCATCTCCAGACAAAAAATTTTACGTATGACTTTTATCACTGGTATTTACACTTTGCACTAACTGCAATTTATAAGGTGTCATTTTCAAACGTTTCCGCAGAATTTTCCACACAATCGGTTGAGGAATTTGCAATTCTAAACTTGCTGATCTAGTTGATTTTCCTGGACTTGGTACATAACATCACGAACACTATCAATTTGTTCTTCTGTAACAGAATGTCTTCCAGTACTCTTCCTATTACACAGACATCCACTGTTTTTAAAATGTTTATATCAGTCATAGATTGATTGCCTTGTTGGTAGTGGTTTACCGTATCTTGTTCTAAAATGATGTTGCACAACCGTAACTGAGTTTATTTTGGCTAATTCAAGAACACAATAAGCTTTCTCCACTTGAGTAGCGGCCATTTTGCTAGACTGGTCGTTACAACAGCAGCCAACAACAAAATGCTAGCAACAGTTGTACCAACATAAACTTTAAAAAAATTCCCTAGGAACCTGTATCATTTACTATATTCAAATACACCAGTTTGATGTTTAAGAAGCTGTCGAAAGTGTCTATTTCATTTATAATCACCCTGTATATGCTTCTATCCATAGATAAATCAAAAATATTAAAAACTCTACTAGGATAATTAACAATTTATGTTATTTAAAAATACAGTAGAGTTTACAATTTACTCACATGTCTTTTGAAGTAACACTCGGTGAATGAAGAGAATGCGGTGGGAATAGTACATACTGAATAACACAAGGCATATCGATTTTACCAGTCTTTGAATCTTCATCAAAAACCTGAAATTAGATACAAAATATATTATATACAATCTAAACTTAGTCATAATTACATGGTATATAAAAAAATTTTAAAATAGAGGACACAAAATTAAACCTGGCTGCCTCCATGGCTCAGTGGTCAGAGTGCTAGATTGTGCTGCCTAGTGCAAAGAGGAAGATCCTGGGTTTGATTCCCAGCTAGAATCTGGAAATATTATAAATTAAAACCCACTGATTCTGTATCATAATTCATAGTAGTCGCTACTAATCAAAGCATTTGATGTGACTTACTAAATAAACTAAAAAAATTAAATCAAAGCAAAATTCTAATATAAAATAGTGTATCAGAAACTGTTAGTAACGATTTATAAAAGAATGAACTGATTTTAATATGGTTTCTAACAAAGAACTTTAAATTACCATTAAACAAAGTTTTGAATACAAAAACACCAAAAACTAAAGGTATTATTAAACAAAAGCAAAAGTTTGTTAGCTTGAAACAAAGCAGACAATACAAATCTTAAAAAATATTCTTCAATTATCAAAAATTTTTCATAGAATTACTTATGATAATAAACACTAGTACACCCAAAAAATTTAACACAACTATGACAAGCTGAAATGATCATCCATAAAGTTCTTTATTGATTTCTCTAAATGTTTCTTGAAGACTCTCAATGTAACCACACTGACAATACTAATGGGAAGACTGACCTTATGTAGCGAGAAGAAACTTTGTTTAGTAAATTGTACTAAAGCAGTTCTTCAGTAGAGATGTGTGGCCTTGAGTCTTACTATTTGAGATCCCTGATGAACAGTTGATCTGGAGTTTAGTAAAAACCATTGAACATTTTGTTCAGATCCCCATTACAACGGTGGTATCACAGGGTGGGAAGATTTCAGGAGTGAAAGCTGTCTTCATACAAAATAAAAAAGTTATAATCGTTTTCATTGTCTTTAATTTTTGTCGTACCCATTATTGCCTTAAAATGTAAAGGTATACTTCTGAAAACTCCATTTTTGAAGGAGAGCAATCGCCATGAATTTATTCATGGCGATTGCTCCCTTTTAATGAGCCCAGAAAGTTAAATAAAACTTTTAAGAGACGATTTTTTAAAATCTGTTTTCCTTTTATTTCTGAATGTAAATAATACTCATCATTTTGGTGCTACATGGCTACACCTCTTCGAGAAAGGTTGAGAAAAACTTAGCTTCCAAGTTTTAGCCCAAATTATGCAGTAAGTTTTCCTCTATAAATAATAGTATGTGGGCAAATCACACATACATGCACAAACACTGGCTTTAGGGGGACTTGAGTATTGATGAATCATATGTAATCAGGGTAGAACACAAATACAGTACTTTTTCACTGTAGCCTATATATTTTCAGGAAACAGTAGATGATTTTGATTAATAACATTAAATACAACTTACTTTCATCTGAACTTCAAGAACCATATTTACAATGCCTGCTGTAGAATGAGCAAATCTGAAGCCCTCTTGTAATCGCATTCTAAAAAAAAAAACAATCAGTTTATTAAATTATTTTTAATCAATTTAAAGCCTAGTTTTGGGCAGAAGAGATGTAAGACTTAAAAAGGGAAGACTGGGACATACGTGAAACAAGGCTAGAAGTACGGTCTCAAAGGAAGTAAATGGATTTGCATTTTTGGGGACTGTTTTCTCATCAGATAGTACATTGGAAAAGGAGTAAAAGCTTGAAGATAACAAGCAGATTTTTTCAAAGTGTAAGAAGCTCAGTCTGGGATCACAAAGTTCCTGAGTATTGTAAGAAAACTATGTATAACCTATCAATGTTAACAAAGCGTGATCACATGATGCACAGTAGTAAATTTTACGTGTTGTTTGCCTATCTTATAGTATAATGGAGGGGGAATGTTGGGTCTCCGGCATGCGGCCCTCCCTCCTTCCACAAAAAAGAAACCAGTCTCTCTGTGCACTTACACTATTTACTTGTGTTATGGCCTACATTTCAACAGTTTTCATAAACAGTATTTTTCAATCTCTTCGTCAATTCTTAAAAAGTATTTTTCAATACTCTTCGTCGTTTCTTAAATAGTATTCGCAATGTCTCAGCCAAGATCGAACTGCAGGTTAGGACGGGGAGTGGCTTTAAAAAAGGCAAACTATATGTGTAATTATGAATGTTTACAAAAAGATTACTGAAAAAAATGGAAAAATATAACGGTTAGAAATTCAAGCTCGAGTAACGTGGCTGACCTTTGCGGCATGTCTGTCCATACGGTGCAAAAAATTGTAACAGAAGCAAGGAGTAAACCATAAGTAAAATGAATGAATTCAGTTACGGATAAATTGATAAAAAGATGAAATACCGAGAGGGCAAAGAGGAGAGATGAGGAGTGATAGAGAGAGGTGGAGAGGAGTTACGTTGGGCCCAACTTGAGGAAACTTGGAAGAGAGTTAAAGAAGTTAATGATTATTAAAGCTTAGTTTTTAGAAAAATTTCTAAAAACAGATTTCCAATCCTTCAGACATCTGTTAAATCGTTATACCAACTTTGGTCATAGAGATATAAGTCTGGACTTAAATTATAACTTTTGATGTCAACAACCTTTATTTGAAAAGATATCTATTTTAAATTAGTAATCTAATTTTAGATAATGCCGAATGGATTGTGGTTGGTGCGATAAAATGTGCTTCTGCAAGGTCAGTATAAATCGGAAATCGGTAAATATTGTACTTTTCTGGTAGGGAATTCTTTAACGCATCTAATAGTGTTTACAAAATTGGAATATCAACAGGGAAAATTTTTATTCCCTCTATAGTGTGTAGGTAGCATTGATGGTTTGGGAATTGTTTGTTTTGAATGGAAATCCGTGTAGCTCGTGTGTAAGTCAATGTACATGCATGTTCTTTAGTTTGTGTTGAAGCTATGACGATTCTGTTTCGGTGTTTGCTCTTGAAAAGGAAAGATGAATCCATTTTACTTTTCAGGAGGGGATTTACCATCACAGAAGCAAAAAATTCGACACTTTGCCGGGTTGCAAAGGACATGTAACGGCTTCCTTCTAACCACAACTAAAGAATTTTTCAAAACACGTGATTTCTACGTTGCTTTGCTTACAGCTGTAACCTAAATATAATAGTGGCTCTGTGACATCACTGTAAAGAATGTAAAATACCATTCCTCCATGCTTCCCTGTGATGTGAAAATGGACTCATGTTGAACGTTTTGTAACTTCATCAAATATTTACGGAAATTTAAATAAAATATAACATTTGTTCCAGTAAACTATTGACTACAAAACATGTTTTACAAATTTGTTTGCTAAACTGAAATTTAAGCCCGTTATAGTAAAAAATATAAAGTAAACCAAAAAATTTTTGTGGTTGAAAATTTCGCTCACCTAAACGCCAAGAATTATTAAGTGATTTTGTTGTAATTACTGTAAATTCAAAAGGCGCGT
This sequence comes from Catonia carolina, assembly GCA_035578175.1. Taxonomy (NCBI): domain Eukaryota; kingdom Metazoa; phylum Arthropoda; class Insecta; order Hemiptera; family Achilidae; genus Catonia; species Catonia carolina. The sequence continues at coordinate 49,719,500 of JAQMRL010000007.1, forward strand.
ACGTATCATATGAATCAACTGTAATACTTTCAGAATTTTTCATCAGTAGTGACGTTAGATAAAACAGTTGTTTTGAGAGTGCGTTTTGAATTTTGCATTTCTTCTGTATAACGAGAACAGTCCGTTTCCAAAGGGTTAACATAGAGAAAATACATCAACAGATTACCATAATCTTTAAAAAGTTGGGCTGAACTACACTTGTTTAACAAGAACAAAAAAATTACTTTGAATGACGATACATCTAACAGTGTACAAGATTTCCTTTCCAAGTTATTTTAAGTTTTAAAAAATTAATAATTTTATCCAAATATGGAAGAAGATTGTACTATTAGGTAAATAAGTTGAAAGACTTATTGACGTAAAAAAGAAAGTAAACATGTATGTTGGTTAATGTGTGATTTGATTACTGTGTTGCTTATCACAACACTAAATTGTTTGAAAAATACCAACTTATGGAGGGAAATAATACGCTAAACAATTTCTAGGCTTTAAAGAGTTGTGGAATCCATACTTGTTTAACGGGGTTTGCACAATCAAAAGTGAAAAAATATCGATTTTCGGTTCTTGTATTTTCAAATTTTCACGAATTTTCTGTTTAAAATGATATATAATATATAGTTGAGCTTTCTTTCCATGTAAAAAAATTTTCTGAACCACGGCAATAAGTTTTTACACACTAAATATTTCTTTGTGTTTTGGGTTTTGTTCTTCAATCGACATTTTTATTTTTTAATCTTTACATGCCCAAAACGGGCAGGTGGAGTGTTATTTTAATTGCACTCTATCTGTTTGGTCCAGGGCTAAAAAAAATAGTTCTGTTTCTTATCACATAGTCAGCCACTTATATGACTGAACTATTTAAGAACAGAAGAGGTAGAGGTGTAAAAGACACTAGTCAGAGTTATCTCCTCTGAGAGTAATGAATTTCACTATGCAGCCAGACCCTGTGGTGAATGAAGTGAAGGTGTCATTTACAGGGTGGAAAGTGAGTGCTTTTCGGAGGGCCTGGCATGCTGATAAGCATACTCTTTCAACTCAGTGAGGAAGGCAATGGTAAACCACCTTACTCCTCATTTTTACTTAGTAAAACCTCTAGAGGTTCAAACCAGCCTTTTGGCTGTTGACCTAAACAACAACAACAATCTTTACATTTGGTAGGTTGCCTAGCAATAACGCTGCATTAATATTCTCAGCTGCTGTTATGAAAAATCAAAATCTGTTGCTCACATGTTGTTTATTATTTTCAAAAGTTTTTGCAAAAGATGAAGACTGCCCTTCTTATGCTGCTGGAATAGACTAATTTCAACAACTGTAACTTTGAATGCATTTTCCCAAAAGTTTTGTTTTTTCTCAATTAGGTACATATTTCTCAGTAACCAGATATTTCAATAAACATTTTTTGTTCCTTTCATAATTAAAACACCTACATTTTAACTTAAGATTATTTCAAAATATTTTACAGGAAATTTAAAAAAAAATCTTTTGTTAATTTCTTCACATTTTTCAAAAATAAATTATTTTTTGCTAAAATAAAAAAAAAAGATTGTGTTAAAGTGAAGAGGAACAAAAGTTTTAAAAAAATCATAGTTACCTTTACTGGTTGGTAAAAAAAATGTATCGAAACATTGTTAATTTAACATTTCAAATACAAAACAGTGCAAACACCCTTAAAAAAAGGCTAAAAAAATATTTTCTTGATGAAACACTTTATAGTTTATAAAAGTTTCTTTCTAAATTAAAAATAAATAAATTTCTAAAATTTCTTCTCAGTTGTACAAGGAAAAACCAGATCTGGTTCAATAAAAAAGTATAGGGAATTCAGAAAATTTAGAAATTCAAAATTTAAGAAACAAATCAAAGACCATAATAAATGACTAAAGTGGTCCAATGAGACAACAAAAAAGTATGAAAAATAATTATTCTTACTCAGTAAGCGTGGCAAGTACTCTTGCTAGTGGGATCAGTCCAAGAGAATAGTTAGGTCCAGAAAATGCAGAAGCAGACCAAACCCATCTTCTATGATGCAAGTAACGTGAAAGAGTAGTCACAAGACTACTTGGTGGGCGAAGAGGCTTAGCTGCCATCGATGGTTGAGTACCATCTGGAAATATCACAGTGCCAAATTCTGACGGCATCCTTTCATACCTGTTTGCAATTAAATAATTCGTATAATAAAGAAAAATACAATTTACATAAATAACAAACATAAAAAAACGGCATAATTATATTCCTTTTTTAGTAATTATAAAACCAAGATGCAAAAACAGACCTCTTTACAAATTTTTTAAAATTTTTGAGTCATTTAATTTTTAAATTTAGTGGTAAATTCTGAAAGCTAATGCACCTTACACAAGTTTATAGAAAATGGTGTTTAGAATTAATGCATTTAAAACTTTTACAACATCTATTGTAACTTTTACAGCTACCATAATTTTAAATTTTCCTTTTTATTTTTTTTTTATAAAAATTACAATAATTTTACAATAGACTTAACTACGCAGCCTATAGTTACAGTTTACGAAGATATGCCAATGGTTAACTTATTCTTCATTGGACTCCTGTACAATTATTTTTCGGCTAAATTCAAAATAGTGTTTAATCAACAGCACAGTGAATGAAAGATTCACAAAATCTTTTTGCCATTCTCACGAATTCAAAATTATAGTTTAAATTGGACCTCCAGGTCAGCCCAACTGACAAAAAGTTGGTCTAAGAAGAAAAATTAGAGAAGCAAATGGATACACTGATCAGTAATTAAAATGGCTGAAGAAGCAACTTGGTAGGGAAGCTGATAGCCAGCTGTCAGCACACAACATGGATGAACTTCACATGAAAAACCAAAAAGAAGCAATCAGCAGCGTAGGTCGTTGTTCACAATGACAGTTCCTGAAGGCTGACAATTGTCTTTTTTAATTTACACGCCATTTGTAAAAAATCCCTTTCATGAGATGATACGTCTCATGGCTGGTGGCAAATTCTAAAAAGGCTTACCTTTGACTTATGGCAAAAACCATTAGTGATTTCTGTGACCTTTCAGTCAACTTAGTGACTCTTTAAGAGGAATCGAATGACACTATTTTTGTTTCCAAATTCCGACTTTGATTTTGTGACTTCCGATCGAAACTTACAACTTCAAACCCAATCCAGGCCCATTAATTTTTTGTGTAGATTACGAATCCGAAAACCGTTTGTTGCTATCTCTTGTAGTTTTTGACATCTGGGTGTGACGGATGGACGGACAAAAGAAAATGATAGATGACAATTTTAAAAATTGCCCGATTAAGAAAGTACTTGACTGCTCAGTAATAAGTCATCCAGTTAGACAAAAACCTTTTTACTTCACCATATGACCATTTTTGTAACTCATAAAAAAACTGTCATCAAAAACAAAAAAATTCTTTAAGCTAAAAAATATATTAACTCAAAAATTTAATGAATGATGAATTTTCAGTAAAATATTTATTTTATTTTCTCACCAAATATGTGTACACTTTCACCTAATTCGGCACTGACTTCTAGATAAACAAAATATCTTGCATTGCTAAATGAGAGTGAAAAAATTCCTTTCCAAATAATAATATTGAATGAAGATTGTACCTGATTCAACCCACATAATCTTTTATAGGGCAAAAACATTCATAAAATACAAAGTGCAGGCCACTATTTATGAAGGAACTTAAATTGCTTACAGTTCCCACCTTCAGCATTTTTTAGTTAATAATGTATATTAAGTAAAATATATTTTTATAACTAAATGTCCGCAATCACAACATGAGAAACACAAACGACTAATATGTTGGTTGTTATTTAGATCATCAGTCGAAAGGCTGGTTTGAACCTCCAGGGGCTTTGCTATGTAAAACAAGGAGTGAAGTGGTTTACCATACCTTCCTCACTAGCTGGAAAAGTACACTTCTCAGCATGCCAGGCCCAATGAAAAGCACCTACTTTTCACCCTGTAAATAACTTTTTCACTTCATTCACCACAGGGTCTGGCTGATAATGAAATTCATGACTCCCAGAGGAGATAACTGTGACAAGTGTATTTAACACCTATACCTCTTCTGTTTTTAAATGCTTCAATCATATAATTGGCTGACCATATGATATAAAACATAACTTTTTTTTGTAGCCCTGGAATTAGCAGATCGAGAGCAAATAATTTTACACTCCACCTGCCTGTTAAGGGCAAAAATTGCATATATGTATTTTAAAATTAAGTAACCCAAATGTTTGATTTAACAGGTTGACTCCCATGAGACACTTAGATACCTCTCACCAGATCTGTAAAATTTACTTTTGAGAGACTGATCCATTTCTCACGTAATAGTGTTTTTATTAGAATCGTGAGACGGATTGGATGCTCGTTTGCATTGAATCATACACTGAACTGTTAGGAATGAGTTCAAAAAACATTTCCCCAATCATGGTTTATGATTTACTTGATCCGTTCGTCAAAAATGAGTCGGTGAAACTTGTCAGATTATTTATTAGTACCATTACATAATATTGACTATTATTATAGTTTATTATTGCATTATTAATCATGTTTTAATAATATCATATAATAAAAAATTTATTTATCTTTAAATTTTATATGATTTTCATATTACAATATTTTTTGCATTGTAAAAGTTGACTCTGGTCAATGCCCCTACGTAGACAACTGGTACTCAAAAACTTGAGTACCAGTATTTTGGCGAGTGGTAAACACCACTCGCCAAACAACTGCTCGATAGAGAGACACATCATCGATATTTATGTAGTTTTATTGAAAAATAGCCCAAAGTAAATTATTTATAAAATACATATAATATTTTATAGAAATAAAAGTAAAATTTCAGTGAGACACATCAGTCTTTCACAGTAAATTTGATTTTTTTACTCTTGAGTACCTGATCAGGCTCTCACCTAAAAAAACAGCGCCAAAATAATTGAAGCCTTACAATACTGTAGACTTGAAAGAAAATTTATTACAAAGCAAAGAAACCATAAAATAGGTTTGGGTTTTTAAGCAAAATTGCAAAAATTGACGTGGGAGTCAACCTGTTAATATAGGAAAGTTATGTGTAATGATTACACAAACATATTAGGTATAAATTCTGTATCAGGAACAATTAATCACTGGCACTTTAGTTGAATAATGGACTCATCAGAAACAACAGCGGCTTGTACTTATAAGGTACACAATGACCGAAACCAGAGCTAAAACATTTTTCTGTTACTAGTACTTGCATGTATCCGGTCCAGAATATTAGTCTCCTTTGATTTGCTCCATGACTAATTCCAATAAATCCAAATCCAGTGAAAATAATAATTATTCCTTCAGTCAGTATCAATCAGCATTTGTACTAAGATGTACCAGGAACAGAAAAATTTTGTTTTGACTGAAGACTATAATAAATATCACTAAATATTTTTATAAAATCATACAGAGAAAAGAAGATTCCCATTTCAATATAATATCTGAAGAATAATATTCTTATTCTTATATAATTACTTGGGATATGACAATTCATAAACTAAACCAAAACATTTTCTTCCATTTAATAGCTTTTTCAGATCACCAAACTAAGTAGTGGTCAAAAAAAGAAGTTCTTAATTGCGTGTAAATTGATTAGTTTAGGTGAACATGCAATCAAAAAATATTTTCATGTTATGTTTGCAAGCTTGTTGACTTTCAGAGCAGGTGCAATGAAAATCAAAGATGTAAGTTAAGAATATCATTAAGATATCACTTTTTTAAATTCTTTTCTAATTACAATGAAATTTTCCCAAGCCTTGCATCAATCAGTATATCCACATAGAAACAGCAACTATATTAAATATTAAACTAATGAAGCCCAGAATCATGCATTTGACAATGAATCACTAAATATTTAAAACAGATACATGTAATTATTAGAGAAACAGATTTCAAACTTTATCTGTCCATTTTATAAATGTGACTTATCTCTTAAAATTTTTTACTATTTATTGCTGATACACAGTTGATCTTAAAAGTGTTTAAAGAATTCTGGAGATGGCTGCTTAATAAATACAAACAGAAAACTTAAAATCAACATATATCTGGAAACAATTAAGTCATAACAGACTGACACTTTGTACCTGACACAAAAAACAGGTACCAAGTATGCAGCACATTCTATATCAGACACAAGATACGAGTTACTTACAAATGAAAATAATTTGACAATGAGAGATAAAATGAAAAGATGTTTGCATTTAATGTTTATTGTATTACAATAAGAATTAGGCGGCAAAAATTAAGTTTGAGAGAAGTGCGTTAGGAATGACAAGATAGAGTGAAAAATTATGTAATTAGGGAAGAACTGGTGAAGGACAGCCAGTAATTGGACAAACAATAATACAATATTTGATCATGTCAGAAAGATGGAAGAGTGTAGGCTACCTAAAAAGATGCTATACTATGAATGGATTTAAATAAAATATCTGCCATTTGCTTTTCTAAAATATATTGAAAATTTTTGATAAAAATAAGATTTACATGAACCAGCACCTGCTGATATGAACAATTTAAAATTACATGGCAATTTTGAAATCAATTGATAAATTACATTTATTATTTTTGTACAAAAGGCCAAATGAAGTACCAAAGTTTGACCCAACATGGTTAACTGATCCTGAAATAAAAACTTTTATGATAAAAAAAACCAAAACATAAGATAGCCGATAAGCATTTTCAGACATATGTTAGTATAAAGGTTTCTCATTCTTTTGATACAATCATCCACTTCCGGAATTCTTGAATAATAAAAACTAAAGGATTTATTTTTTAAACAAGAGATAAACAGACAATTATGTTAACACAAAAAGCATTTCTATCAAACATTTACATAGGAATTCTACCAATACATACAGGCAAAAATTGGTATAACTAAGTCAAATGACTGACCTTCAACATTTTTAGAAATATTTTTCCTGTTCTATGACTTAAAAGATCAAAGTAATTAAGGTACTTTGTTAACATACTAGTAAATTTCTTTTTGTAATTAGAACAAAACTACTTATGTACAGGTAATATGTACGTTATGATTAAACTGAACTATTTCTTTTAACAAAAAATGTACGTCTATAATCTGATGTGTCGGTGATTATGTTAATATTTCATGTTTTTGGTACCCCTCAAATTTTTGATAACGTAAATGTTTTTATAAGGAACAGAAAATTTTTAACTGAAATTTATTTTAAAATGTTTGATTGATTAATATTCTTACTAAAAGTCTTTATCTTAAAGAAAAATGTAGTAAATATGTTTTTAATTTCTTTGTAAGCAATATGAACTTTTTATGTAAAAGGATGAAAGTTTGTACAGAATGTTTTAATTATAAAGACTAATGAGTTTAGTATATCAAGAAGAATCCAGCAATAGGATTCTGTTGAAGGTTCACCAGTATCATCCAGGGGAAAAAATTGAGGAGACCCACAAAACAACGGCATGAAGCTAGATGGTTGAGGATGATACAGTAAAATTCGGTTATAACGAAGTCTGTTGTAACAAAAATCGGGTAATAACATATGAAAATAGAAGATTTGGTTCGTTTTATATATTATTAACACACATTGTAAAGTCTGATGTAACGAAAATTAAATCCGGTCATAACAAACGAATCACCTCCCTTAAAATAATAATAATAATGGACAAATATATTCTCTGAGAAATTATAAACAAACAGTTTTGTTAATATAATAGAAGATTTTTTAAAAATTGCATTAAATTTTATTTTCTTCCTTTTATTAATTTTTTCATTAATGTCACACGTATGCTGTTGTATTGGGTACACTAAGCTGTTAATTGTACAGCCTATATTAAAATAGAAAACTACACTTAAAATACATTCTATAAATCTCTTAAAATACGAGGCGCGTTCAGAAAGTAAGTACCGTTTTTAAAAAATCAAGTAAAACAATTTTTTTTCAACACAATTTTATTTCTACATGAAAGCCCAAACCTTAAACTATTTTTCGACATAGTTTCCACCGATGTTCAAACACTTGTCGTAGCGGGTGATCAATTTGTCTATACCCTCTTCGTAGAAGGTTCCTGCCAAAGAATGTAGCCACAACTCCACAGCAGTTTTCACTTCATCGTCTGTTTCAAAGCGTTGGCCACCTAGCTCGCGCTTCATGTGCAGAAACAAGTGGTAGTCAGACGGTGCCAAGTCCGGGCTGTAGGGCGGATGATCGAACTGCTCCCAACAAAATTGTCGAAACAATGTTTGAGTGTCACCAGCGGTATGGGGCTCAGCAATGTCATGGAGCAACAGAATTCCATTACTGAGCATTCCTCTCCGTTTGTTTTGAATTGCCCACCTTAGTTTTCTTAAGGTTTCGCAATACCTTGCCGCATTAATGGTTTCACCTCTTGGGAGAAAATCAATGTGAATGTGAAAATCAATGCGTTGCTCCATGACAATGCTCGGCCCCATACCGCTGGTGATACTCAAACATTGGTTCGACAATTTTGTTGGGAGCAGTTCGATCACCCGCCCTACAGCCCGGACTTGGCACCGTCTGACTACCACTTGTTCCTGCACATGAAGCGCGAGCTAGGCGGCCAACGCTTTGAAACCGACGATGAAGTGAAAACTGCTGTGGAGTCGTGGCTACATTCGTTGGTGGGAACCTTCTACGAAGAGGGTATAGATAAATTGATCACCCACTACAACAAGTGTTTGAACATCGGTGGAAACTATGTCGAAAAATAGTTTAAGGTTTGGGCTTTCATGTAGAAATAAAATTATGTTGAAAAAAATTGTTTTACTTAAAATATTTTTTTTAAGTCGCATCAACATCCGCAGTCATTAGCGACAACTTTCTGTTTTCTCTACATTGGTATGTTGGAGAGTTATCAGAAAATTGTAGTATTATCTTAACAGCCTCAGCCCAGACCTACTGGGAATCGAACCCACAACCTTTTTTATACCTAGAACAGCTGACAACTAAACATCGCTGACCATTCAGCCGCGGAGGTGGTGTAAAAGATTTTTATTCGCAATGTTTAACTTACATTAAGTTTTTAGACTAATATTTATCATTTCAGTAATTGTCTGGGCACGTAAGATCGTACAGTACTACATAGATAATGCGGTGTGTAGGCTCATTCGTTTATAAAGAACACTCAGATATAATGAACAAATAATGCCGGTGTCTTGAATTCTGTTATTACCAAATTTTACTATATTTATACTATATTTTGTGATTACAATTTTAAGTTTTGAAAGGTCAAAAGTTCTACAGTTTTACTGGTATCTGTAATATATTGTGACAATATCGAAAGGTATGGTTCGCGAAATTTCTAGTAAAATGGTAAAATGTTCATAAATGGTAAAGAGTAGATAATAGAGTGAAAAAGTAACAATAGGACAATAGTAACAATAGGATACCTATTTATAAAAGGTTATTTAAATGGTGTATGAGAAGGTTGGGTTATTGTTGTGCAACTATTTATGAAAGGGCCGGTTGATTACACTTTCTATTTACAATAGTTGACTTGTTTACAATAAATTTTTCTAGCACTCATTTATAAAGGGTTTTTTTTTGTACTTTATTATTTGTATTGAAGTTCCGTGTTTTTCGGGAAGATTCTTTTTTGATTCACTATTTACAGAGACCCCCGAGCGCGGTCAGGGAGTTAGTATTCGTTTGATCTTTGACAAGTGACTATCGGGGCGTTATATCAGGTTAACGGTTCCGAGGTATTGTTAAACTGTCTTTGTGTGGGTGTGTATTGTGTAAAGTTATTGTGTAGGTGCATTAAATTCAGTTTTGTGTATTCAGTTTCATTTTGTATATGTGTTGTTGTTTAGGTCATCAGCCAAAAAGCTGGTTTGAACCTGTAGAGGTTTTACTAAGTAAAACGAGGAGTGAGGTGGTTTACCATTGCCTTCCTCACTGAGTGGAAAAGTATGCTTATCAGCATGCCGGGCCCTCTGAAAAGCACATATCTTCCACTCTGCAAATAACAACTTCACTTCATTCACCACAGGGTCTGGCTGTATAATGAAATTCATTACTTTCAGAGGAAATAACTCTGATTAGTGTCTTTTACACCTCTACCTCTTCTGTTCTTAAATGATTCAGTCATTTAATTGGCTGACCATGTGACAAGAAACAGAACTATTTATTTTAGCCCTGCAACTAACAGATTGAGTGTAAAAAATTTGACACTCCACCCGTCTGTTATGGGCAGTTTGTATATGTATTCTATAAAATTGATTGTAAGTAGTGCTAAGTAAATTATTAAGTTATTTATTGTATTACTTCATTATAATTAGTTTATTATTTATTTTTTAACTCTTTTAGTTGTAATAAATATTTGTAATTGTAAACTCAAGTGTATTAATTATTTAATTACATAGATCCCGAAACGGACCTTAGCGATAAGTGTCACAATATTAATATAAGTTCTAGAGAATGAAAATTACTAAATTACAAACAATAAAGACTAAACTCAAAAACTAAAATATTTCAAAACTAAATTTCAACGTCGAAGGAACAACTGGGATTAAAAATGGTGAAATCTTTAAACTAACTAACGGATCTTTTAGAAAATAGTTTTATATCATATACTACTAAAAAGGACCACCACCCAACCCGACAGTTGTTGATAGTTATAATTTTACCAACCCATAAAATGCCCCTACGACATAGATATCCCTTTTTTCTTTAAACAGGCAATTCAAAATTGTTTTACAACAAATAACTTTACAACTGTTACAGCTAGAGCAAATGTGAAACACGGTGAAGCTTCACCCATTTAATTAATAGCAATGCAGTAGAAGCAGATTGTATTTGTTCATGACGATAGTTCATTAATTTCTATATTTTTCAAATTCATTGGTTTACTAGTAGGTATATGATGCAGTTTATTGTGAACAAATTAGAACACTACCAAAAATAGGAAAAAATTGGAGGCAACATGATATAGTCAAACAATAGAATTTACTAGTAATTTATATGAATCCATAAAAAAAAGAAGCAAATGACAAGCTGATTTTGTAAAAAAAAAGTACAAGAAAGGGTAGCTTCAGCTCCATGTATTTCCTGAATTAGCATTTAAGTCATTTTAAAGAAAAGAAAACTAAGAAGGTGTAGGATAGGGTTTTTCTACACCTCAAAAAATTAGCAGAATGGAGAGTGCAAGGAAAGTTAGAATCATATTTTAGACTAACATTAGTAGAATAAAAGTTGTCAATTTAGCGTGCTCTGACTGTAGACTTAAACTTTTTGAGATGGCTGATAAATGCATTGAAATCTCTATGCACAAGTGAAAATTTGAACATGAATCAAGGGTCTGTGAAATTCATACCAAAATTGCTGTCAGACCAACACTAAAAATAAAGTTGATGTGTCCCAAGAACTGATTAATCATGTCAAAACCGACCAAGGAAAAATCATAGCAGTGGAAAAGTCTAAGTTCACCATATGCTTTATAAAAAACAATGTTGGTGGTGTCTTATTCTACAGGTATCATGGATCACGAATTTGCCCCAAGGGGCCAGACAGTCAATCCAGGATATTATAAAAATGTCCTTCAGAGTTTTTGTAAAAGATATAGAAGAAAAAGCCTGCACTCTGACAGGACAACAATTGTATCCTCTATCACAGCAATGCACTGGCTCATTGACCATTCTCAACCAAAGGATTTTTTGCCAAATATCAAATTCCTGTACTTTTGGACCCCCATTATTCCCCTGAATTAGCACCTGCCAATTTTTATCAGTTTCTTTAATTGAAACTTTCGCTGAAAGAGGACATATCCATCTCAATTGAAAATATTGAGGCAAACACAGGAACTTCAACTCAAAAATGTGGTGAGAAACACTCAAAAAACTTTCTCTTGCCAATGTAAAAATGGAACAATTTTGATGAGAAGTGTACGCAAAACTACTAACTGCCATAAAACTAAGTAAGATAAAAGAATACTGTTCAAACAATAGTTGAAGTTTTTAACTTTTGAAAACTTTTATTATCTATACCTTCAACTAATTCATAACATTGTAAATTTAGAACAACATATTTTTTTGACCTAGTTTTATAAAAACTCCTAAGCTGCTTTACACAAAATTCCCATTTTGAAAACCGATTTCAATGAGCCAAATAAAGAAAATCATTAATTGATACTTGTAGCTTTTTTTAATTTCAATAACTTTAATTGTATACACATTTACTTTAACAAACTGCATATTAAGGCTACAATAATTAAAAAACTTTTTTACCACGATAGCACAGCCCCCTTTCACAAATTTCCCAAGCTAGTACGCTTACTCCATCTTCCAGAGCACAAAAATTTTAGCAAATGAAGTGATTTTAATCAAAATCGTATAAGCCATTATCGAGAAAACTAAAAAATCATACAAATAAACTGCTACTTCCAATTGATCAATTTTGATGAAAATGTTTATATCAAGTCCTCATGTGGTATTTAACATAAGTTCAGTTTAAACTATATACAATTTTCCAGTTCAAGTGATATCACTCAAACACATTCAGACACGCAGAAAAATAGGTAAAAACATGTTTGTTGGGTTCAGGGGACCTGAAAACTTGTATCAGTGAAAAGTGGATTTCAAAAACTGACCTGAAAATATAACTTTCCTTACCTTATTAATTCATACAGGGTACAGGAAAGTAATAAAATTAACTGATTAATTCATGTAAACAAAAATTTCCACATTTCTACCTGTAACAGTTATAAATTGTTAAAGTTAGCCAGGAATTTTTACATATTTTATCCAATCTGTACAGTTTCAGTTAAAAACACAAAAATATTTTACAAATTAACCACTTCCATGAAATTAGTTATCACATAAAAAAGAAAATAAACATAAATATAATATATAGAAACTTGGATTATTAAATAACTCCCTCTACTACCAAATAAATTTTCCCTTTAATTAAACCAGTCTATTGGGAGAGAACAGTGAGTTTGTATTCAACGTTTTATTACTTGTACCAACTTCCATTTTTATTGTTTTTTTTCTTCACTTTCCATGAAAAGAAAACCAGCGACCTAATCACAAAATACATAAATTAAAAAGCGTTAATCATAGAAACAAAAAATGAAAATTGGTGCAACCAATAAAATTGTACATAACAAACACATTAATTAAGAATCGTAAAGAACAGCCACCTTTAATAGAACAGAAATAATTAAATTTCTAAAAATATAAAAATGTCAATACTCTTTTTTTACTTTCCTTGATATTAGTAATTTTCCTCTTGTAAAATAAGTTCGGATTGAGGTCTGCGTATCGAAGTTTGCTCTACACAAGTGAAAAATACAAATAACAAATGTAATCAGTATTCTGAAATGAGTAAGGTGAATGAATTACAGAACCTAACATTTTTGTTTTTAATTTTTATAGATCAAATATAATACCGGTTTATCTGGAATCAAATGAGATTAGTTGTTCAATGTTTTCCGAAGTTTTTATGATGATCTTTTTGAAAGACCAGTATTGTCTTGGTAGAAATTTATTATTTGCATTACAGTACTTCAATGTTACCAGGATCCACTTTAAATTTCAACCATTTCAAAATTTTTAATAATTTTTCTTACTTTATAAATTATAATTCACAGTTGCAACTCTGATATGAGTCATCAATACCTGTCCTCTATTGTTCTTAAATTTTTCAGTCATTTATTCGACTGAATACGATAGAAAAAACAAAACTATTCTTTTATAATACTAAAATAACTATTATTTTATCAAACATCCTATATAGGATTTTAAACAGCCGTATTATTTAAAATTGAAATATATAATTCTAACCACCAGAATACGGTAACATGAAACACTTACCAATGTTTATAGCTGAATTTAAAACTTCCTGCTCCTACCATGGTAGATAAGGACCTTATCTACCATGGTAGGAGCAGGAAGTTTTAAATTTTAAAGTAAAAAAATTTTTAATTTACTGAAGATGTGTACAAGATACACGAAAGCGCTATAAACATTGGTAAGTGTTTTATGTTACCGTATTCTGGTGGTTAGAATTATATATTTCAATTAAAATAACTATATACAACATAATGAACCCAGCATATGTTTTCTTGGATTCAATGAATACAGTAGTAACTACTTAATCCGGACAGCTCACAATATTTTAGATGCTGAAAATCTACAATCAACCAAAGTCAGTGATGACATCATGATCATCATGGTTCAGTAACTCAACTATAGTCCGATTCATGAAAGAAACACCTATCTTTAAACAGCAATATTTTTTGAACCGTTGTATGTAAAATCTATTATGATACATCAAATTAAAGCTTGTTTTATTGTTGGTTACAGGATGTACATTAAAATTTTCGGAAATTAATAGTGTATTAAAAAGAATAAATTAATGCATAAAAAGTACCCTGGTTTGTAACCACTTTTTCAGTACACCCAACTTCAAGGTACTATTACTTTGGTCACACGTACTTTAAAATGTACAGGGCTACATAGTAATAAATCTTTATAATGCATCCTGCAGTTTTAAATATTTCTATTTCATATAATGAATTAATACAATAATTTCACTAACCTTCTTTTTAACTGCGTCACCTTTATTTCAATTTTCACTTACACGTGTTTCGGTGGACCCACCATCATCAGAGTAAATAACATATAATTGAAACTAAAAACATTATTTATTAAAAATCTATAGAAGATGATACATCTTCAGTCACTTGTATAAAAGTTTTATTGAAACTTTTATTGAAACAAGTGACTGAAGATGTATCATCTTCTATAGATTTTTAATAAATAATGTTTTTAGTTTCAATTATATGTTATTTACTCTGATGATGGTGGATCCACCGAAACACGTGTAAGTGAAAATTGAAATAAAGGTGACGCAGTTAAAAAGAAGGCTACATAGTATTATAAAATAAAGGTTTCTGCGTGTAATGCATATTTTTGTTTTTTTTTTAAGCGACTGGTTTCAAATTGGCGGCCGTTTTAAAAAAAACATTGTTATTTCCAGTACCAGTAATGATACGGAAATAATTTTTGTAATTTGTTATATTTAATACACTATTAATTTGAAAAAATGTTAATGTATATACTGTGACGAACAATAAAACAAGCTTTAATTGGAAGTATCGTAATTGTTTTTACATACAACGATTTAAAAGATATTGCTGTTTAAAGACGGGTGTATTCTTTCGTGAATCGGATTATAGTCTTGGGTTAGAATTGGACTTTTCTGTTCGTAGTATGACTTGGAATGAGCACTCATACTTTTATACTTTGAATTACAAGAATACGAGCTTTCCAGAAATTGCAGGGCTATCAAATTAGCCACTTTACTTGATGAATTACATTAGTCCAGGTCATTTACCCGGGCTGAATTGAAACTCTGCTCGATCATCATTGCTGCTTCACTAATTTGTTGATGATGTGTACAAGACAATTATTTTTATAAATTCCCTTTCATTGACACTTTTCCAAGTCAATACTACTACAACTACCTTTTGTTAGTTATTGTTCTTAAAATTTTTATTTACATTCAGCAAAAGTAAATAATTAAAGATAATACTTAATAAACATTTCAATATATTGAGATAACTGTAGATTAAACATTCATTAGAAAAGTATTTATTACATAAATAATGAAATCATGGCTTCTCAAAATAATCAGCGTGAAAAATAAAACAAATAGAAATAAACTGACTAGAACAATAATAATAAATTCTATTTTATACAATGAATTTATATAATAAATTTCACTAACCTTCTTTTTAAACTGCGTCAACTTTTATCTTTACTAACACATGTTTCGGTGGATCCGCCATCATCAGAGTAAATAACATAATTGAAACTAAAAAAATTTTTTCACTTATTTAAAATCTATAGAAGATGTATCATCTTCTATAAAAAAAATCTTCTATTTTGAGAAAATTTGTTTAGTTTCAATTATGTTATTTACTCTGACGATGGTGGATCCACCGAAACACGTGTAAGTAAAGATAAAAGTTGACGCAGTTTAAAAAGAAGGTTAGTGCAATTTATTATATAAATTCATATATAAAATAGAATTAATTTCAAACTGCAGGATGCATTATAAAGATTTATTTCTGAATAATAATAAACACTGATTTTGTAAATGTGACAATGACGTGAATCTAGTTATCTACATAGTATTAATAAAGAAATACCAAAATTACGTAAAGAAAGATTATTACTCTGGCTGCACTTGGTTCTATCAAAACTGATTGACGACATGAATTATTGGAGACAGATATTTTGTACCCGATACCTAATGAGTACTAGAAACAGAACAACAGCTGTCTTTGAGTCACCCTCATACCCAACCAACCGTACCATTTACCCTCACTCAGTGTAATAGGCACGAATATATATATATCAAATTTGGTGTGTGTGTGTGTGTGTGTGTGTATGTGTGTGTGTGTGTGTGTGTGTACGTTCCTCTTTATCTCCTAAATTACTGAACCAATTTTCATGGAGTTTTTACTTTCTCTTGCCTATATCAATATATAGGAAGGAAAGTATTGTTTCCATGTTGATTTTTCGAAATCGAGTTTTCACAGGATCTATACGTTTTCAGACCCCTTGAACCCAAAAAACATGTTTTTAGCGATTGGTCTGTGTGTGTGTGTGTGGGTGTGTGTGTATACAAAATATCTCAAGAACGGAACTTCGTACGAACTTGAAACTTAAGTTACATACCACTACCGGACCCGACACGAACATTTTCATCAAAATCGGTCAACCGGAAGTAGTAGTTTATTCGTATAATTTTTCACTTTTTTGCGATTTTCTCAAAAACTGGTTTATTTTTTAAAAATACCTACGATTTTTTTAAAAATCGCCTGGTTTACTCAATTTTTTATTCTCTACAAGATAGGATAGGCGCCATGTTTGCTGAAATTCTTGGTGAGGGTGTTTTCTCGTAAAAACGTTGTTTTTTTTAAGATTACGGCTTTAATATGTATTATAGCGCAAAAATTGATATAATAAAAAATGTACAGAATTTAAAATTCTAAAACTTTTATTTTAAACATTTTTTTTGTATAACGCTTAGTTTAGCGGAATCAGCGATATCCTGTTTTTTTCTCACGAAAACATGTAAAAATCGATTTTTTTAAGTTTTCGGCCTTATTATACATTTTACGACAAAAGTTATAATAAAATTTATAGGAAATTTAAAGATCTACAACTTTTATTTAGAGCATTTTCTCTACAGAGCCTAG